>CM076578.1:534737719-535064022 GCA_034641835.2 Pinus albicaulis | reverse complement strand
AGCTCCACACCCAACATCCGTGGATGGATCGTTGGAAAGCCTAATGAGTATACTTTCCAAAAATGATTATATCCTCATGTTCCAACTCCCGTAGCCTAGTCAAAAATTCAAAAATCCCAAGACCGGCCATTTGTGCCGTGCCAAGCCTAAAACAAAGGCGTAAAAGTGAAAAAAGAGGTGTTTTTGACCTTTGAGGGGTCAAACCTTCTCCAAATCATCGAAACTTGGTGAGAATAATGTACTAGGTGTGAGAAGTCCAAAAATGTCAAGTTCTCCTCCCAGAGGCTCCATGTATTAGCGTAGTGCCATGGCGCTCGCGCTAATGAGTCTTGAAATTCACAAAAACAAAATTTGCTCCAAATTTGCTCAAAATTGGTGGAGACCTACCTTAAGGGGTCTTAGACAACCTCTGAGAAGCTCCCGACAAATCCAAGGCTTTCATGCTATTTTTACTCCTTTAGGGTTTGGGCCCCGCGGAGGCTTCCGCCTTGGCACAAACAAGTCCGTGTTTCTTTGCATAATACTTTGTCATCTTTCTGTAGCTCTAAGCCCTTCATTTGCCTTCTTCACTTGGCATATAGGTGTATGTTTTCTCTCAAGCCATGACTCTTGATCATGTTCAATTTCCATGGCAAGGAGTTCGTTGAGGGAAAGTTGCTCCGTTATGGCTGATTCCTCTTCCTTCGCTTTGCCAATGCTTTTCCTTAGCCCCATGGTTTTTGGCCTCTTCCTAGGTTGCTCCTCTTCACCTTCACTTTCTTCATATGGGCCCATATTTTCTTCTAGCTAATTTGTTATCTTCAGGCTTCTTTTTTCGGAATTTGAGTGCTCTAGCCTCATATATACTTGCCGGGCACTCATTTTCTTATTTTTTCATTTGATAGAAGTGAATGGCATCCTCGTACCTCCAACTCAAATTTTCTCTAGATCTTTTTATTTAGCATTTTTGCCTTGGAGGAGGAGTTTGAAATTATTGTTTCATTGTCTTCATCACCGTCTATGGCGTATAAGTTCAAACTCCCTTTCTATTTGTGATCCTCCTCTTCCACATTTACCCCGTCGAAGTTGGTTTTTCTCCATCTTTTCTTTTCCCTTGTCAAGCCTTGAGTTATGTAGATGGCAAGGTCCCTGCCTTTTGGAGGCAACAAACACTTGCCTTGGCCCTCTTTGGTATATGCATGTATGAGGTGTGATGGTGGCTTTGGTAGTGTCTTCATCTCTGCCGTGACCTTTGGTGTTGTCATCACCTTCTTCACCTCTACTAGGATCTTCACTTACCATTACTTGCTCAAGCCATCACCGGCTCCTTTGATCCTCAAAACTATTATAACCCCGGGTTTTTAAACTTCCGTGGTTATAGTTATTATAACACTCACCTTCTTCATTGTTGTCTATATTGTTCACTTGGTCTTAAATTGACTCATCACTTTCTTGTGTACTCGCTCTCCACTTTGTCTTTTTCATCACTAAGGTCCTTTCTTCATGATCTCCTACACTTTTGTCATTCTCATGTTCACTAGAGGCTGATTGGTGTCATGACTGGCCATGACTATCTCCTTTGTTGTCTTGTTCTTCACTACTTATCCCATCGCGTCAACCTCCTTGTCAACGTTCTCTTTCTTCAAACTCTATTTTTGCCTCATCACAATCCTTGTGGTCTCTTTCATTATCATTAAACTCATCTTCGCCGTGACCGTCTCCTCGCCTCTTCTTCATTTCCTCCAAACATCCTCTTCCATAGTGGTAGAGTTTTTTTCACCGCTCTTTGATCGTCACCTTCCTCATTTTCATCAATATCTTCTTAGTCATCACTTTGTTAACCCGCATTATCCTTTCACTTTGGGCTGACTCATTTTCATCACTATCATGATTGGTTTCTCTCTCGAATTTTCACCGTTTTTTTCCTCATTATCGGCGAGTGTTCATTTCCCCTCCTCTTCTCACCATCATTTCTCTCTTGCTTTTCCTCATTAATTTCTCGTCTCTCGCCTCACTAATTTCATCACCTTGCCTCCCCGATCTTTCATGTGATTCTTCATCGCCACTTCTTCACCTAATGCACCAAGAGAAGGAGAAGAAGGGAGGTTTGGCTCGTGATGAGGGTACTTGTGCAGATGAGGAAGGAAGATTTGGTTGATGAGGAGGTCGTGGATTTGTAAAGGCTTCATGGGTTATGAAAACATCTCAAGGTATATCCTCGCTGCTCCAATCAAGTAATACCACCATCTTGATCAAGGAATGGTGGAACAAGCTATGCATTTTTTGTGGGTGATTCCTCCTTCGAAAATAGAAGACAATTTCTCAATGCTCCTATAGAGATAGTAGTGGTAAGTTTAGCACCTTAGCCCCCGTGAAATTCATGAGGAGTCTAACATGATAGGTATATAACCCGGAGTACCTCCCCTCATAGGTGAAATATTTCATGATAACCAACATCAAGGATGAAAATCGTGTTTGAGGTGTGAGAAAGGGAAAATTGTTTTGTTGCCTCCTCTATACCTTTTTTTTTGATAAATGGCTCTAAAAAGTCTTTGTCCAATTTTCTCTTTTTTAAGCCACTTTTCACTCACAACCTGACACTGTGTTCCCGGAGCATGGCACCTACCAAGATCTCAAAATCCACTCCCCGCAAGGCTTGAGTGCTTGTTGTGCAAATTGAGAATGAGGAGCCTCGTAAGCCCAGGGTGGCTCTTTACTTGTTTGATCTTCTCACAAAATTGAAAACATCTTGCATTCCGAAAACATGACATGATCCTAGGAGAGGACGTGATAGCCACTTTTCTTTGAGGCTCCAATATACCGAATTTTCCTCCCTATGTTTTGGTCCTAAAGGCCTTTGACCACTTTCATCGCTATCGCTTTTCTTAGCTCTTGACATGGTGATTGGGGATGTTGTTTCCGACAAATTAGGGTTTGGTGAAGAAAGGTGAAAAAGGTGATGGAGTCAAATTTGGAGAATGAGTGGTCCGGAGGCTAGGGTTCTTTAGGGTTTAGTTGCTTTGTAGCTTTAGGAGGTTTTTCTCAAAGGTGTATGGCAGCCACCTCAACTCACTTAGTTACCTCACATGGCATCAAATTGGTTTCCAAGGAGGAAAGAAAGTCTTGTTTTTTATGAAGGCTTCACTTTAGCCTCCTAGGTTTTAAATTTAAAAGCCAAAAACAAAAAGTAACTTGAAAAATTTGCTTGGGGATAAGGAAAAAAAGGCCACTCACCAATTGTTGGCTCTTCTACGTAACTCGAGGTGAATGGAGGACGAAAATTTGAAAGGGCAAGAGATTTTTCCTTTTGAAGGTTTCAGGCTTGCACAAACGTCTTGCCCAAATTTTCGGTCAACACGTTTGCGCAGCCGTCACTGATAGCCCGCATGATGGTTATGCAAAAGACGGCGGGGGTAGTGTCCGCGGGGCCTCCGGTGAGTTGGGCCCGTGTTTGCGTAGTGCTCGGGGATTTGCGTAGTGCCGGGGCTGATTAGCACAACGCCATGCTATTCCGAATGCGCAGGGCCGGTTAGCGCAACGCGCCGGCCTCGTATTTTCGTAGCGCGTGACGGCGTTGTACGCTGCACCAATTTTCCTTAAAACCTTCGAAAAAAATCGTTTTTTCTCAAGCCTTCTTTTTCTTCACCAATCGCTAAGTTAGTTTAAAAATTAAATTAAAAACACCTTTATACCCCTTGAGAGGGATAAATTAAACTTATAAAACTACTTTTATTATGTTATATTTGGGTCACTTTATGATTTTCACTAATGTTTCCTCGACGCTTTTTGTAGGTGCCCAAAACTTTTGTCAACTAATTTTCTCCGGGTAACAAGGTATTGAAGTATGAAGAGGCCCATTTTTTGGATTTGAAACTTTGGGGACTCGTCCAAACTGGCTCCTTTTGAAAAACTAAACCATTTTCTCTCATTCTTCTTAGGCATTTTTTAGTGTAAGAGACTTAAAATAGGTGTTCCTCACCTTTACCGATATTTTTGGATGCTGAGGTCTTTTTTGGCATAGATGTGTGCATTAGTTTTACCATGTTTTGCCTTTGGCCACTTCATATTTCTCCGTAGGTGCCATACCGTAGGGTTTTTGGTCTACTTGTCATTGTTTGGACTTTGACACCTCATTTTCAACAATGAACTTATGCTCAAGATGATTTTCTCCTTTGGAATTTCACCTCATATTTTCTTCCTTTGATCATTTTTAAGACATCAATCGTACCGGGAGACCCAGTTCCATCACACTAATACTCGCCATTTCTCCTTTGATGGTGTGGCTGTGCTGTTGTTTTTTGACAAACTCCAAAGCCACCTTGAAAAACCCCTTGAATGCCTTTTTCTATTATGAAGGAGGACTTATCATCTTCTTTATACCTATTCTATCCATCTTTCCAACCTCTTAGGTTTTAGGCTGTTAGAGAAAATAAGCAAGAGCACTTAAGTTCTCTATAACCCTTTCAAGTTCATTCATTTCGTTAAGTTCACCTCACCTTTTTCCTTATTTATTCATGATTTCTCAAGATCTTCAATGTGTTCTTGATCAGGTAGGGGTGTCTTTTGGTCCTTGTGGTCCTTATGATGTTTTTGCTTGGCAACACTGCCTTGTAAATCAATCACAAAACCCTAATTTCTTTAAACATAGGCCTCGTTTCCTTTCTCTTTGTTGTGGATGTCTTCTTGTGTTGATTCATCCCATTACCTTACCTCTTTTTTAGGCCGATGGCCATCTTGATCATTCTCGTTAAATGTGAGCAAGGGCAAACCGTCCCTCGCATAATTTGTGCTTTGGCCAAGGAGGCTTTCTTGAATGGATTTTGATTAGTTTTGGACAAGTTACTTGACTCTCTTCTTCTTTTAATGCAACCCCTTTTCACAAGAAAAATAGAGACTTTTTAGAACACCAAATCAACCCTATGACCTATGAAACCCTAGGTGACCTAATGGAAGGTTCCTTGGACTTGGCCTTTGACCTAAAACTTGGCTTTGAGGTCATCAAGTGTAAAACCGCAGTTTTTGATAGATTTTCTGATTTATTGAAGATCCAAAAACCAAAGTTCTTAATTCTTACCTAAAGAGCCTACAGAGATAGTTTTTGAGACCATTCAATGCTTGAGGAATTTCTGGAGATATAAGAGAGATGGTTGATTGGTGGCCCTGTAGCAAAGGAGGGTTAGGCAAAAACAAAATAGAGGATTGAGACCAAAGGTGAAAAAACATAAACAAAATATAGACACGAGCCCATGATGGGTCTTCTCGGGGATTGGTGAGCCGAGCTTGATATGATGGGATGATGAAATAGTGAAAAATTTATCCTTAGGATAATGAAGGCAATGAGATTTCTAGAACTCACAATGTTTTTGAACTTTCTTTCTAGAAATCTAAGATGTTTTTTACTTATTCATCTACAAAAAGAAAAATTTACCGATGACTAATGCTGGCTCCACTTGGGGAGGGCAGCTCCTTTTCATAAGTTGTCCATAACTTTCTCGTATATCTCGGGTTTTTATGGAGATTCTGTTGCCTCATCCATTAGGCATATTTTTACCTATTTTCACTTGTCGATGCTTGCTTTGAAGTTATGATCTTAAGAAATCTCGAGAAACATGATGATCACTACCTCTACCTACCCAACCTACTTGCCTAACATTTTTTCTTCCTTTGGGTGCACTTGAACTGGCAAACCCTTGACATTCTTTTTATCTTGAAAGAAAAAACAAACTATCTACTTCTATATTGTTTCTTCTAATATTTCGGGACATATGCTAATGAACTCTCTATTTTCTATCTAGACTACTCAATTGTCAAGATTGCTTACCCCTCAACTCACTTAGTTACCTCTCACATGGCATCAAACTAGTTTCAATGAGGAAAAATAAAGTCTTATTTTTATGAAGGCTTAGATTTTACCTCCTAGGGTTTCTAACTTTAAAGCAAAAAAAACACAAGTAACTTGAAAATTTTCGGGAACAAGGAAAAAAGGCCACTTACCAATTATTGGCTCGTCTACGTATCTTGGAGGTGAATGGAGGACAAAAATTGAAAAAGGGCAAGAGATTTTTCCTTTTGAAGGCTCTCTACGTTTTCGCGCACCGCCTGCCGTCGCCTGGCCTTCGCGCGTCGGGCCGGGTAGGCCCGCACGATGGTTAGCGCTAGCCGCCGGCGGGGGGCAATGTCCGGCTAGTCTTGGCCAAGTCGAGCCCGTGTTTGCACAAGGCCCAGGATTTGCGTAGCGCCGGGGCTGATTAGCACAACGTCGTGCTATTCTGAAATGGGCGGAGGGCTGGCTGGTGTGTACTACCAGCCCGTATTTACGTAGTATTTGTGATTTGGGGCAAACGCCGCACACTTGCCTTAAAACAAATAAAAACTCCGTTTCTCCCGAAGCCTTGTTTTCTTCACCAGCCTACTAAGTTAGTTTAAAAATTAAATTAAAACACCTTTATACCCCTTGAGAGAGATAAATTAAAATTATAAACCCACTTTTTTCTTATGTTAGCTTTGGGTCACTTTATGATTTTCACTAATGTTTCCTCGACCCTTTTCACAGTGCCCAAAACTTTTCTCAAGTAATTTTCTCTCAAATGGTGTACCGAAGTATGAAGAGTGGCTCCCTTTTTTGGATTTGAAACTTTTGACCGTCCAAACTATCCCTTTTGAAAAACTAAAATCATTTCCTCATTCTTCTTAGGCATTTTTTAGTGTAATAGACTTAAACAGGTGTTCCTCACCTTTACCGATATTTTTGACAATAAGGTCTTTTTGGCAAAGATGTGTGCATTAGTTTTACCATGTTTTTCCTTTGGCCACTTGATATTTCTGTAGGTGCCATAACAGAAGGTTTTGGTCTCGCTTGTCATTGTTTGGACTTTAACACCTCATTTTCTCAACAATGAACTTATGCTCAAGAGATTTTCCTTTGGCATTTCACCTCATATTTTCTTCCTTGATTATTTTTAAGACATTGACTATACTCGGGATACCTAGGCTCCATCACACTAATACTCTCTCATTTCTCCCTTTGATGCAAGTGAAACAGTTGTTTTTTTTTTTGACAAACCTTAAAAGCCACCTCTAAAACCCTTTCGAATGCCTTTTGCTATTATGAAGGAGGACTTACCATCTTATTTTTACCTATTCTATCCATCTTTCCAAACCTTAGGTTTTAGGGTCATAGAGAAGAATAAGCGCTGTTGTCTTTTAAGTTCTTTATAACCCTTTCAAGTTCATTCATTTTCGTTAAGTTCACCTCACCTTTTTCCCTTATTTATTCATGATTTCCTCTCGAATATCTTCAATGTTCTCGATTGTGTTGAGGTGTATTTTGTCCTTGTGGTCCTTGTGATGTTTCTTTGCTTGGAAACATTGTCTTGTCAATCAATCATAAAACCCTAATTTCTCTTTTAAACATAGTCTGCTTCTCTTTCTTTTTTTGTGGATGTCTTCTTATGAGGATTCATCCTATTAACTTACCTTTTTTAAGCTTGATGGCCATTCCGATCATTCTTGCAGAATGTGAGACAAGGGCACGTCCTCGTGCAGTTTTTGCTTTGGCCAAGGAGGTGTTTTTGAATGGATTGATCGCCATTGCCATTTGACCTTTCTTCTTCTTTGAATGCACTTCCTTTTCAATGAAAAACAAGATGATTTTTTAGAACAAAAATCAACCCTATGACCTATGAAACCCTGTGACTCTTAGTGGAAGGTCTTTTTGACTTTGCCTTTGACCGAAAAACTAGGCTTGAGGTTTCATGCAAAACAAGTTTTTGATAGATCGATGTATTGAAGATCAAAAAATCCAAAGTTCTTGATTTATCTAAAGAGCCTACATTGATATTTTTGATACCATTCAATGCTTGAGGCATTTCGGGAGATATAAGAGAGATGGTTGATTGGTGGCCCTAGGTAGAAGTGGAGGGCTCAAAAAAAATGTAGATTGTGGCCAAAGGTGACAAAACATAAGCAAAATGAGTGACATGAGCCCATGATGGGTCTTCGGGGATTGGTGAGCTGAGCTTGATATGATGGGATGATGAAATAGTGAAAAATATCCTAAGGATAATGAAGGTAGTGAGATTTCTAGAACTCACAATGTTCTCGAACTTTGTTTCTAGAAATCTAGGATAAGTATTTAGTCATCTACTATTGTGTAACCACTTCAAAAATAAGAAAAGAGATATCAATTTAGCCGCTGTTTAAATTTAGGCAATCACAGTATTACATAAATGCACAATTTTCTTTATTGATACAATTTACAAAACCTCCTTTCAGGAGATAGGAGTCCATGGGGCCATAATGTAATCCTAGTGGGCCAATGTAATCCTAGCTGACCTAACAATAATAATTTAAGGGCACGATAATAACAAAATGGGGGTTACAAGGTACAATAATAACAATAAGGGGGTTACACTAACAATAATAAGGGACTATGCTAGCATATAGGGACCTAACATGCCCCTCTCCTTCAAAAAAGTGTTGTCCTCAACGCTTATAGCTTCTGTGATTCTCACATAAACTTATCCTCCCATGTAGAATCTTCAAAGGGTAAGTTCTTCCACTTGATGAGATACCTCAAATTGATCGATTTCGTATCGTCGAGTTCTTTTTTCCATGACCGCTTCAAAGTTCCAATATGATTTTTCCTTCCTTAATGTCTCCGGCAATATTGTTTTGAACCGGAAGATTTTCACCTATAACCTTTTTTAAGCATGAAACATGAAAACTCGGATGTACTCGTGAAGAAGCAGAAGCTCCAATTTGTATGCCATAGAACCAATCTTTGCAACACCTTTGTAAGGACCATAGTACTTGTGATAATTTATTATCCTTCTTAGCTTGCTTCGAGGGACATTTGTTTGTATGGTTGTAGCCGTAAAAATACCAATCTCCTACATCAAAACTTCTTCGCTGCGATGTTGATCTCATTTCCGTTGTTTCATTCGATTTTGTGCCAAATTCAGCTATCCTTTAAGAGTTGGAGAACTACATGCTCGATGATCTTCCAATGCTTGGAACCTTAGAATTTTCTCAAAGATGATGTGATAGATGGTGGATGATATCCATAAAGTGCCATAAATGGGGTCATTTTTGACAAGTAAAGATGGAAGGAAGTGTTATACCACCATTCAAAGAAGAGGTAACCACTTGACCCATTGTGTTTGTTTATCAAATACAAAACAACGAAGATATCCTTCCAAACATTTATTTACGATCTCAGCTTGACCATCATATTGAGGATGATAAGATGAGCTATGAGTTAATTGAGTACCCAAACAAGAAAATAACTTCGTCCAAAAATTTCCAAGAAATGGGATCTCTCGTCACTCACAATAACCCTTGGGCTTCCATGAGTTTTTGAATTCTATCCATAAATGTAGTAGCAATTGTACTTTCTTTTAAATGGATGAGATAATGCACAAAAGTGTGCATACTTCGGTAAGTCTATCAACTACCACCATGATGACACTCTTTCCTTCGACTTAGGTAAACCCGTGATAAAATCCATTGAAATCTCCTCCCAACGTTGACTTGGAATGGATAAAGTTTGTAGAAGTCCTGGGTCTTAATTGTTTCCACTTTATTCTCGTCAAACCAAAAATTCCGCCACAAACTTTTGAATATCGTATTTAAGGCCATCCCAAAAAAAATTTTCACCTTGTGGTAAGTTTTTAAAAATCCCGAGTGTCCTCCTAAAGGAGAAGTGTAATCTTAAAATCTTTTGTTTTAGATGGGAATTCTTACAAAGATATAAACGATCTTTGTACCATAAGTGAATCATTTCTTCCAACTAAATGTATCGATGTACTAGGATCTTGTTGCACCTTTTGGATGAGTGTCCATACATCTTTTTCCTTCTTCCATTCATCTCTTGCTTCAAGCTTATCCAACTGCTGGATAATAGAAATGGCACAAAGCAATGCTTCCACCTCTTCATCCTTTCTTTGAGAGTGCATCCGCAACAACATTAAGCTTTCCTTTTTTGTAGATTATTTCAAAGTCATAACCCAACATCTTTGTGACCCATTTTTGCTGCTCTTCTGAAGATAGTCTTTGTTCCAAAAAAGTGTTTAAGACTATCATGATCAGTTTTTACCTTGAAGTGTCTTCCCATTAGGTAAGTTCGCCATTTCTTTAGTGCATGCAGTATTGCTAACATTTCCTTCTCATAAATAGGTTTTTGTAAATACTTTCATTTGATTGGACGACTTTCAAAAGCAATGGGTCTTCCTTCCTGCATTAAAACTGCACCAATTCCATTTCCTGAGGCATCACATTCCACAATAAAGGTTTTGTGAAGTCTGGCGTAGCTAAGACCGGTGCTAGGCACATTGCCTCTTTAAGATGTTCAAAGGCCTTAGTTGCTTCAGGAGTCCATGAAAATGCATCTTTCTTCAATAATGTTGTTAGAGGTGCTGCTATTCTTCCATAATTCTTAACAAACTTGCGATAATACCCTGTTAAACTGAGAAATCCTCGCAACTGCTTTATGGTCGTGGGGACTTTCCATTCCTTAATGGCTTTAATTTTGTTAGGGTCTACTTTAACACCCTCGTGAGATATAATATGACCCGGATATTCCACCTCTTGTACTCCAAAGAAACATTTGGATGTTTTTGCATATAATTGTTTCTCCTGCAATAGTTTGAGCACCCTGTCAACATGTTCAACATGATCCTTCGAAGACCTGCTATAGATTAGTATATCATCAAAAAATACTAGCACAAATTTTCTAAGGAAGGGTTTGAAAATGGAATTCATCAACCCTTGAAATGTAGAAGGTGCATTGGTAAGGCCAAAAGGCATGACAAAAATTCATAATGACCCTCATGAGTTCGAAATGTTGTTTTTGGAATATCTTCAGTCTTCATTCTAATTTGATGATATCCTGAATGAAGATCCAACTTGGTAAAATAAATTGCTCCATGTAATTCATCCAATAATTCATCAATCACAGGAATAGGAAATTTGTCTTTAATGGTGAGCTTATTGAGCTCCCTATAATCCGGACACATTCGCCATGATCCATCCTTCTTGTGTACCAATACTACAGGAGCAGAGAAAGAACTTTGACTAGGTTGAATTATACCGCCTCTAACATTTCTGCAATCATACGTTCAATTTCGCTCTTTTGGAAGTAAGGATATCTATAAGGCCTGATGTTTGGAGGAACACTTCCTGGAATCAAATGAATAGCATGATCATGATCACGAATAGGTGGGAGTCCTTTGGGAGTTTCAAACACCTTGGAATGATTGTCCAAGACTTATTGGAGATCTGCCGAAATAGATGATTTTGATGTCGGAACGTCTAGTGAGCATAATTGTGCAATTACGCCTCGTTGTTCTTTCTTTAGAAGCTTTGTCATGACATTAGAGCTTATTATCCTTCCCGACTTCCCTTCAATACCCCGTAATTCGACTTCCTTTTCTTCTGAAAAAAATTTCAAGAAAAGTTCTTGAAAATTAAAAGCTACCGTCCCCAAAGATTGTAACCATTGTACTCCTAGTACAACATCAGCACCTCCCATAGGAATGGAAAGCATTGGACTAGTCAATACATATTCCCCATGGTTAGCTTGATATTATGGCATTTTCCAGAGAAATTTATAGTTCCTCCATTTGCAACCATCACTTGACATTCTGGTGCTGGGTATAGGAAACAATTTAATTCCTTGGCTAACTTACAATGAATAAAATTATGGGTGCTACCTGAATCAATCAACACTATTACCCTTTTCTTCTTGATCTGTCCTACTATCTTGAGAGTTTGAGGAGTGGTAATTCCGGCCATTGCATTACATGATATGGTCGGATTCATTTCTTCCTCTTCTATGGCTGGTTCCTGGTGTATATCCTCTTCTTTTTCATTTTCTTCTTCTTCTTCACAATCTATGTAAAATAATTTCTTTTCAACACACTTATGACCTTTAGTGTATTTTCTATCACAACTGTAGCAAAGCCCTTTTGCTCTTTTTTCTTCCAATTGTTGTGGTGTCAACCTTGTAGGTTGTGGAAATCTAGGCATAGCAACACTTCCTTCTTTATAGAATTGAGTGGTAGGCTTCCTTGTTGCCATAATTTTACATTCAACTTTTCTTGCCAAACTGAATGCCTTCTCCAATGAATCAGGTTCCAGAACGCGAACTTCATGTTGAATGTTATCCTTTAAAGTGCCTATGAAGAGATCAATCCTGTGTTCCTCTGGAATATCAGTTACCCTTATATTCAATTTTTGGAAGTCCTCAATGTGCTGCCCCACTAAACCCTTTTGTTTGAGATTTATCAATTGGCTAAAGAAGGTGTTGCTCTTTGTATCCTCATAATGTGCTATCATTTCCTCCGTAAAAATTGACCAAGTGAAAAAATTTTTACGGGAGCAAAGCCATCGATACCATACAAATGTATTTTGTTCTAAATGTAAAGTTGCAATGCGTACCTTTTGTGTGTTTTGCACGTTATGGAGATCAAAATATTGCTCCATCTGTAGTATCCATGTTACGAGATCCTTTCCATCAAACTTCCTCATATCCATCTTTGGAATATGGTGGTTCTTCCCGCCAACATTAGAGTTTATGAAATCACAATTAACATTTATTTTGTTCTCATCATGAGGTTCTTCTACTATCTTTTCACCATTAGGAAACCTTTCTTGTATAAAATTTGTCAAACCTTCCATGTCTGCTTTTAGAAAATTCTTCATGTTTTCCATTTTCTCATCGATCTTAGCTTCCATGTCATCCATCTTAGATTCCATGCCAGCCTCCATGCCATCCATCTTAGCTTCCACGCCATCCATCTTAGCTTCCACGCCTTTCTTCAAACTGTCCATCTTCACTTCCACGCCATCCATCTTAGCTTCCATGCCTTTCTTCAAACCGTCCATCTTCACTTCCACGCCTTTCTTCAAAACTTCCATTTCATTTTTTGTTGCTTTTTGCAAGAGTGAAATTTGTTGCACTTGCTCTTGTAATTTTGATAGATCATGCTGCAATTATTCATCTTCATGAGTCATGGTAGAGCCTTCTGAAGGCTTAATGGGTGTTGAATTCTTTTTAGGCGGCATTTTAGAATCCAACATTGATACCTTTTACTTTCTTTGAGGAGCTCGATATTGAAATTGAATTATCTCTGTAATTGAAAATCTTCAATATCTGAAATTCAGCTCTGTAGTAGCCCTCTGAAGCTTGTTTCAAATTCCACAGGTCTGATCTAATTTGGATTCCCCAAGACAAAGTTGTGTCCAATCTCCCACAATGACCTAATTCTGGACTGGTTCAGTAGAGCACACTTGTAGGACTTGCCACGTGTCACTGTTTCATCCTTTGTCTCTGAAATAGATAGCCAAGAAACTACAGTCTATGTAATTGTGACCACTTTTTACGACACTCAAATCCACCTCCCAGAGAGAGAGTTATTGAACGTTTCCCACGATCACCTCTTTGAGATGCAATTCAGGAGCCTGAAAAAGCACTACCTTCCACAGATCATATCTCCAAAAATATTGCAAACCAAGCTCTGAAATGTTTGGCCAATTTCCTCGGGATTTCAGCTTCGCACATATGAATTTCAGATTACAAGACCTTCATGAAAAAAAATTTATAGCGAAAATTCCACGATGACACATTTTAGGTGGAGCTTGAAAAAAATGCCTAATCACCACAGAGATGATATCTCGATTTATATTGCGAACCAAGATCTGAAATTTTTAGAAAATCTTCCTCAGGATTTCAGCTTCGCACCCTAAAAATTTCAGCTTCTGAAACTTTGTAGAAAAAAAGTTATAGCGAAAATTCCACGATGACCTGTTTGGAGCAGCGAAACCCTAGAATCCCAACCTCTGATACCAAATGTTGGGTAACCAGCTCCAAAAATAGAAGAAAAGAGATATGAACGCCTTAGAAATAAGCCACTTCGAGGGGGAAACCTCCAATACATTACATAAATGAACAATCCTTGGATGATACAATTTACAAAACCTCCTTTCTATATATAGGAGTCCATGGGGCCATAATGTAATCCTAGTGGGCCACAATGTAATCCTAGCGGACCTAACAATAATAATTTAAGGGCACAATAATAAAAAAATGGGGGTTACAAGGGTACAATAATAACAATAAGGGGGTTACACTAACAACAATAAGGGACTATACTAGTAATATAGGGACCTAACACAAGTTCACAAAGTAGGCTACTGTTTGCCTTTGACATTGAAAAAGGGAGGATGTAGATGGAATTTCTAGAAGCCTTGGTCCCACAGCCTCAAGGAGAGGAGATTATAAGAAGACATCATTCTATTTTAGTACCAAGGACATCCATCATATTGGCCAAATGGAATTACATAAGCAAACTGGAGAGATGGTGGCCTCCACCTTGACAAGTACTGCTATGAGCTTGTCAAAACTGCAAGTATCTTTATCCAATACCCAATCGCAACTCAAGATGGATAAGATATCTGCCATGGCTAAAGACTCAAGGATCAAGTCTTTAGAAGATTTAATAGTGAAGCTTGGGTATGACCCAACTAATGTTCAATCTGTGGAGGAGATATTGAAGAAATAGAATGCTGACATAGCAGCCCTCAGGAAACAACTCAAGATGTCAGCAACAAAAGACCCCTTGGCTAAAGGCATTGAGGAGGATGAGTCATAGAAGATAGAGTTAGTGAAGTTAGTCATGGAATAGTCTACCCAAATAAAAAAAATGGATACCGAGATGGAGAAGCTACTGAAGGAAAAAGAAGAAGCAGCTCGAGTGGCACTCATCCCACTAGAAGATGTGCCAATTTCATCAATTCCATCAACTGTACCAACAACTGCTAGAGCATCTAGTGGGATAGATAAATTTTCCAAATACATGGAAAGTATGACCCTGCAGTCACAATAAATCAAGAAATTTCAGGCACATATTGGCATCTTGAGGGATCAAAAGGCTAGATCTGAAATTGCCCATGAGATAGCCAAAAAAGCAGATTAAGAGGTTGGAGAAGGCAAAGAAGGAATTTTCGGCCAGCGGCATTCTAGGCCAAATGAAGCTTATAGTTTGGGGCAATATCATAGAGACAGTGGATGAAATATGGCACTTCATCCATATTATTTTTGAACAGAAAGAGTTGATTGAGAAATAAACAGTGGCTATTGAAAAAAAAATCAGGAATAGGGAAATTTACCAATCACAACCCCTAAAATCATAAAATTCCTGAACTCCAAAACTGGTTATGAGCTCGAAGAGCTGGACATGCAGGATAGAACAAAAACCATATTAGAGGTGAAAAGGGTCCTCACTAAGAGGAATTTAGTGAGGCAACTAGAGGAGAAGTGTCATGAATTGGACATGGCCATCAACAGATTCTTTAACAGAATTGAGCCATTGAGGGCAAAGGGTTTGCCCTCACTGTATCTAATTAATAACAAGCTAGTCCAAAAGGGAGATTATATGACCAAGCTTAGGGAAACAGCTAAGGATACCACCAAATTTTCCAACATCAAAGGAAACGTGACCGGGAAAGTTGTCTTGGATCTCTTAAGCAATGACATCTTTATTCAACATGAGCTAAAACATGTTTTTCTCACCAGGCCCACTTTTAGCAAGTACACAGAGGTGGATGAAGTTTATCAATAGGTCATAGGGATGATAATTCTAGGTAAGAAGAAGTGGGCCAAATTGTGCATGTATCAAGATTGAAAGGGCACGGTGAACACATCAGCACAACCATCGATTGATGAAAAGTGCCAGCACCGCATCATCTTTAATGATCCAATAGAGGCGGCCCAAAAGTAAAGCCAGATGTAAGAGCCACCCATCGTTGCCTCTTCGTGACCACCTCAACCACCTTCAGCCGAATTTTTGGATTCACGAAGAGCTGCCAAATTTTTTGGATTCATGAAAAGCTGTCGAAGTTAATTCCATAGGCGGTGTTTTGTTAGAGATTTTTTGTTCGGGCCTTGCATGGCCACACTTGTCTAGTTTTAGTTTAATTGTAATTAATGTAAATTTTTCAAAGTAGATAGGGAAACCGATGTATTTGTTAGTTAAATATTGCATGCATTGGTAGTATCAAAGGTTGGTTGGTTGGACCTTGTTAAAACTCGCACTGTAAGAAAATTTTGTGTTGGAGTGCTATAATTTTTGGAGCTGGGCATCAATAATAAGAGACCATTTACAAGATACATGTGTTGTTTTAAATGGTGATGTGTTTCCTATTTGTGTTAAATGTTTCCATTGTTTTCCTTGTTGTGCATCAATTTATCTGATTGTAACAAAATTTTTAGATTAAGATTTGTTTTTGGAGCACCTTAATTCTGTCTGTGTTTTCAATCTGAATGTTTTCTTCTAAATTCTAGTTAAATAGTTCTTAACTTCTCTTTAATCATTACTGAATATCACTATTTTCTCCATATCATAATTCATGTTGCCTTAGATATCCAATCAGTACAGTTAGCTTGCCCTGTGATGCTCTTGAAAAATTGATGCCACAAACCAGCGCTTGTTTGACTCTATAGCCCAATTTATTAGCTTCTGCAGACCTGCTCATCCAACCAACAAAATCAATAAAAACAACCAATACCACCATCATTGTAACTAGCCTAACATCAACATTCATAATATTAAGGTAAAATTAAATCTCAGATAGAGAGAGCCCTCTCTGAGTCTAGGAAGGCTAGGTCTTGGATTCTAAAGCGGTTTGATGTTTTCCTCTATCATTTATTCTTGCCAATATTATAAATTATAGGGCCACAAAATAATGCCGACCATACTGGGGAACTATTGAAAAGCTTAACATTTCATTCATCCTCAAAAACCCCAGTCAAAACATTGTATGATTCAAGTATTTTCCAAAGATTGGTTTCTCAGCTGTGTTACAAATATTCATCCTATCTATGCTTTGGGTCTAAAATCTGGCTCGCAGAAGAATATTTACCAAATCTCATCCTGACCCGAATCCTCATGTAATAGTTAACAATCTAGAGAAAATCCTGAGAAAAACCCCCAGGACTGAGAGTCAAACTGGTGGCAAATCCCTTCACAGAGCAAGTTCCCTCCCTAGAAACCTTGTAACCTTGCAGGTCATCCAGTTCGATTTACATTTTGAACAAATATTATTCAGGACCAAATCTCAGAATTGGATAACGCAGACAGTTTTGGACCCATCTATCCTACAACAGATTCCAATTGGGGAAGCCTCCACCTCCACCCAAGGTGACCTTCAGCGTCTCCAACACTTTGACTCCCTTCAAGATCTGGTAGCAAAACTCACCTGAGATGTCAATGATGCTTACCTTCAACAATCTGTAGAATTATCTGCTTTGACTACAACAACTCCCTCTGTTATTTCCAAGTCTGCTCATCCTCAGTCAACCCATCTAGGTGTATCTACAGCTCGTACCACTTCCTTGAACATTTCCCACTAGAGTGTACAAACCACCACTCATACACCCACTGTCCACCTTCCTCCATTTAATCCTCCACCTCCCCTTGTCAACCCTCTTCTTGTCAACCCCCCTTGGGTTACCCCGCCACCAATCATGGCAACCAGATATGCTCCATTGGTGCTGCCACCACCTATGATACCCATGCCACATGATTATCAGTGCAAAATTCCATAATTTGATGGGACTAGTCCTGCAATTGCTCAACAACACGTTGATAAAATGAATGACTGTTTTGACCTCCAAAAGATAGATGATGAAAGTGTCAAGTTGAGGATGTTTTATAAATTTTGGGAGGAGAATTAAGAAAATGGTTTAAGGGTTTGACTCCTAATAACATCCATGACCTCCCTGCCTTTCACCAGCTATTCATCAATAGATGGGAAGTTAATAAAAACCCTCTTCAAATCTTGTCAGAATATGAAAATATCAAGAGAAATGTTGGAGAGAGTGTCCAGGACTACTGCACTAGGTTTAATAGTGTATATAACACACTCCCTGCTCACATGAAATCCCCACAAGGCTTAGCCCTGGTTAAATTCCCAGATGGTTTTGATCCAGAAATGGCTTATCAGCTTAGAGAGAGAGATCCTACTACATTAGAAGAAATGTAGAGGGGTGCAATAAGTGTAGAAGCTAATATGCTTGCTTCTATAAGGGAAGAGAGAGTCACTACAAGGGAAGAGCCCAAAACTTCCACATCTGATGCTAATATTGATAACCTGGTTAGAACTATGGAGAGAATTAGCTTGAATGAGAGAGCTATTCCTAGGGAAAATAAGCCACCTCGTCAAAACAGAAATCAAAACCTTAGAAGAAACCCCCCTCAAATAAGACAAATAGAACAAAGAGGCCCTGACCAATAGATTAGGCCTCCATTCCAAGATAACTGCGTTGATGAAGATGAGGGAGTGGTCAAAGAATTAGAAGAAAGTCAGATTAATCTAATGGGAATTAATGAAGAGGATTACGTTTTCCTTACTGAAGAAGAATAAGGTTTATTTTCTTTGACTCAAACTGAAGTAGAATATAAAGAGTCCACTGATTACAAACAAGGGTTCAAGAATGCCATCATGGAGGTGCATATACAATGTAAACTCAGAAGCAAGAATAACTCTGATAACTCCAAGAAAAAGAATACTGAAAAATCTGTAAAAAAGGTCCTTGAAACCTATCTCAAGAAAACAACAGAAAGTTCAAAGAAAACTGGTAATATCCCGGGAAAGAATGATATAGAAAGCAGCACTAGTAAACCAGCTATTAGCCCTATCAAAACTGCTCAAGATGATATCCCCACTACAAGTCAACGAGATGAGATTGCTGCAAAAATAGTGCCTGAGAAGACTGATTGTCCAAATCTGCTAAAAACACTGACACCATTCAACATTGAGAATGAAATTGCTAAAATAAAAATCTCAATTCCTCTCATTGAACTAGTAAACAAGGAAATATATAGGTCCCAGGTGCTAAAGGTGCTGAACATAGGAGAAATTACTGACACTGTCAATCTGAATAATGATAAACTTGAACTTTTGTTTGGGCCAGAAGTAGATGGTAAATCCCAAGAGGGAGGTATTCCCGCTTTTTATATCAGTCTAAATGTTCATGATAAAATCCTCCATAATGCCATTTTATATTCAAGTGCATCACATAATCTTATGCCAAAAGCTATTATGGAGAAACTTGGCCTGGAGGTAACTAGACCCTACAAAGATTTGTACTCCTTTGAATCTGGCAAGGTCACATTCCTAGCCTCATCAAATATCTCTGTATTAATTTAGCGTAGATACCAGCCAAGAGTCTAGTGATGTACATAGTAGTGGCTGACATCCCTCCTAAGTATGCCATGCTTTTATCGCGCTCATGGGGAGCCAAGCTACAAGGGACCCTCCAAATGGATATGACTTATGCTTCCATACTAGTGTTTGGCCAAAAAAGAAGACTGTATAGGGAAAATTTAATGAAATACATGGTGAGCAGTCAAGAAAAACCACATAACTACCCCCTTTACTCTGTTAATTCTGATCTTGACTCATTCATTCTCTACAACGACGAAGAAATTAATGAACAAGTAACTGGAGAAGAAAAGGACTAGGATAGAGAACAAGAAGACCAAATGGAAATTGTACAACACAAGTCTAAATTTGAACCTTTGTGGAACATGAGCTTTGATGGCTCTTGTGGCAAAGCAGGTCAGGAGCAGGGGTGTGGGTCTGCAATACTGGAAATAACCACATAGGGGGTCATTCTTACAAACTAAATTTTTAGTGCACCAACAACATAGTAGAATATAAGGCACTCCTTTTGGGTTTACAATTGCTGAAAATATTAGGAGCCAAAAGAATTTCTCACACTAAGTTGGTTATTAGAAAAATCAAGGGAGAATATTCAGCTAAACATCCTAGATTGAGAGCATACAGGAACGCTGCCCTTGACCTCCTGAAAACATTTGAAGAATATGATCTTGCTGCAATTCCAAGGAAACAAAATATCCTTGTTAATGGATTAGCATTTTCAGTCAGCACTTGCCAATTACCTCATCCCAACAAGCAATATACAATGCATATTAAACACCGCTCAACAGTCCTTGATAACATGAGATACTGGAAAGTCTTTGGTAATGACAAACAGATTGAGAATTTCCTGCAGTCTAAAGATGATTTTGAATATTCCAGCTTGGACCTAGATTGTGAGGAAGATTGTCCCACTGAAGGAAAAATGAGAATGGGTGAACCATCTCATGATTCTGATATTAATATTTCAGCAAATGAAGATTTAGATAGAACAAAGATACATAAAGATCCAAAAAAAGAGGAATTTGAAGTACTCCAATTCAAATATAACATCTTTCCTAGAGGACTTGTCCCTTTAGAGGAACTATTTGACTTCAATGATGTAGCTAGAAAACCAAAGATGGAACCTATAGAAGCAAACATTGAGGAGTGCAATTTAGGCAGTGAAAAAAATCCCAAGACAATAAAGTTATCAAACACACTGCCAGTGACTACAAAACATAAATACATTGCTTTGTTTAAGGAGTTCATTGATGTGTTTGCTTGGAGCTATGAGGACCTGAAATCTTATGATACTAGTATTATACATCACAATATTCTAGTCAAGGAGAACCAAAAACCTTTCAAACCGAAGTTGCGCAGGATAAATCATGTCCTAATGCCCTTCGTTGAGAAGGAGTTCAAGAAGATGTATGATGCGAAAATACTAGTCCCAATTAGTTATTCTGAATGGGTTTCCGATATTGTGCCTGTAAGAAAGAAAATAGGCAAAATCAGACTTTGCATTGATTTTAGAAATCTGAACAAAGTATCACTTAAGGACAACTATCCTTTACCAAATATGGACAACATATTGCAAAGGGTAGTGGGATTCGAAGGATCTCTTTGCTAGATGGATTTTCAGGGTATAATCAAGTGTTGGTGCATTCTGATGATAAACACAAAACAACTTTTACTACTCCTTGGGGGACCTTTATGTATGTGAAAATGCCTTTTGGATTAATTAATATGGGTGCCACTTTCCAGAGAGAAATGGACATTGCCTTTTAAGAAGAGATCGATATTTTTATTGTGATCCACCTTGATGATATTACAGTATATTCAAAAACTGATGAAGAACATATGGCCCATTTAAGAAGAGTTTTTTAAAAGTGCAGAAGGTTCGGACTATCTCTGAATCCCAAGAAATAATTATTTTGTCTTGAAGTAGGGAAGCTTCCGGCCCATATTATATCTTAAGAAGTAACCAAAATTGATCCCAGCAGGATTGAGGGCATACTTCAAATCAATCATCCCAAGAACATCAAAGAGCTTCAATATTTCATTGGTAAGATAAATTTTTTGAGAAGGTTTATACAAAACCTTGCAGATATGCTGAGAAATATCACCAACATGCTCAAGAGAGATTCAGGAGTTAAGTGGAGCATGGAGGCTAAAAAATATTTTGACTTGGTAAAGCAGGCACTCATTAAAGCACCAATTCTGATTAGTCTTGATTTCACCAAAGAGTTCATCATTTTTTCCTTTGCATGAGAACACACTATTGCTGCTGTATTGCTGCAGAAAAACAAGGAAGGACAAGAACAACCCATTAAATTTTTCAGCCAAGCTTTGAGAGATGCACCTTTAAAGTAAAATATCATGGAAAAGCAGGCCTTTGCTTTGGTCAAAGCACTGAAGGATTTCAGGGTTTATATCCTACATTCACATATCATTGCCTTTGTGCCCAAAATAGTTCTCAAGGACATCCTAATGCAGAATCCTGATGGAAAAATAGGCAAATGGATTGCTGTTATCCTGGAGTATGATTTAGAGATCAGACCCACCAAATTGATCAAGGGACAAGGGTTAGCCAAATTGATGGCTGAAACCAATTTTCAAGCACTAGATATCAACATGATCCATTCACTGGACGAACAAGAGGAGCTGGTGACTCAACCTATTGAGGAAACATTCCTGAATTCTCCCTGGTACGTAGATATATTATATGTTCTATTTAATTTAAATGCTCCTCCTGGTTTGTCCAAAACTAAAGCTAGGTTCTTGAAATTAAAAGTTGTAAAATTTTTCATCCGAGAAAAGGTTTTGTATTGGAAAGATTCCGGGTTCATAGTGCTTAAATGTTTGCTTAAGGAAGATGAAGATAGGGTTATGCAAGAGTTTCATGAAAAGGATTGTGGAAGCCATATCTACTGGAAATTCACTTCTAACAAGATCCTCAGAGCTGGTTTCTATTGGCCTACTCTTTTCCGAGATATCCAAAAAATGGTAGCCACATGTCACAAATGTCAATTTTTTGAAGGGAAAATAAATTTGTTGCCCTTTCCCTTACAACCAATCTATGTTGAAGCTCCTTTTCAACAATGGGGCTTAGAATTCATTGGAGAAATCAACCCCTTGTCCTTTGGCTAGCGCAAATGGATCCTTACTGCCACATATTACTTTAATAAATGGATAGAAGCCACCCCTTCTAGAACTGCTACTGACTCAGTGATTATCAAATTCCTTGAAGTCAATATCCTGTCTAGATTTGGTTGTCCTAGAAAAATCATCACAAATAACGCTGCTGCTTTTAAGTACAAGAAAATGGTGGATTTTTGCCATAAGTATCACATTTCCTTGGGACATTCAACAACCGATTACCCTCAAGGTAATGGATTGGCTGAATCCTCCAACAAGAGTTTGGTTAATATCATCAAGAAGCTGCTAAAAGACAACAAGAAGTCCTGGCATAACAAATTGGGGCATGCATTATGGGCCGACAGACTGAAAATTAAGAAATCAATTGGCATGCCACCATACCAGTTGGTCTATGGGATAGATGT
Source organism: Pinus albicaulis (assembly GCA_034641835.2). Taxonomy (NCBI): domain Eukaryota; kingdom Viridiplantae; phylum Streptophyta; class Pinopsida; order Pinales; family Pinaceae; genus Pinus; species Pinus albicaulis. The sequence goes on along the minus strand of CM076578.1, from coordinate 535,041,277 downwards.
AGTTTTCCCAACATCATAAGGAGTGCTAGCCATGAAAATCATTCAAGAGGTATAGGCTGAAGAGAATTATGTACAAAGAAGGATAAACCAGACCATTCAGCTACAACAGTTCAAAGAAGAAGTTCACAACAGAACTCAGGTTGTGCAAGAAAATATAAAGAATATTTTTACAAAAGAACAAAAGCAAATGATTTCAATATTGGAGATAAAGTACTGAGATGTGATTCCAGAAGAGAAGATAAAGGTAAATGTGGCAAGTTTGACAACCTGTGGAAGGGCCCATATATGGCTCATTCTTTCAGGGGGAATATTGCATTTTTTTTGCAAGAGATGGATGGAACAGAGCTGCTTGCAGGTCTTGTCAATGGTAGGATGTTGAAGAATTACTTCTCCTAAGTATAGAAAAATTCCCACTCCATTGTAAATACCACAATTTTTGGTTCAGATCCTTTTGAAGGATACCTTTTTGTGCAAAAAGAAAAAGAAAAAAAAAGATAAAGGTCATAAAAAGCAGCAAGAGAAAGTTCATGGAAATCATTATAGAAGGAGTATACAAGGCCACTGGTCTTGGTGTTCTTGAAACTTCCCTGAGAAGAATTTTCATCCCCAACTGGAGCCACTGTTAGAGTCCTGTAATTTATAGTATCATAAGGTGGCTGGATATTTCTCCCTTGTAGATTTTCATATTGTATATATATATATATTTCAATATTCAAAGAATTTCCAACGAATAGGAAAAAAAAAAGAAGAATAAGAAAAAGAGGGTGTAAAAATAAAAAGGAAAAGAAAACCCCACAAAAAATGAATATTTTTGAAAGTGCTGCAAATCAAAATGCCACTACTCTTTAGAAAGGTTTGTTCAATCATACATTTTAAGCATGATTGCACAATTTTGAATTTTCGCCGATAGCTTAGAAAATGAATATTTTCCAAACTGTTTAATCTTGGCTTATCAGTAGATAGGTAGAAAATGAAATTGGCTCAAAATGTTAATCTTAACCAATAGGAGAAACAAGGGATAGGGGTTAGGTTAAAATTTCAAGAGAAAAATGTTTCAGGGTCTGCAAGCCTAAATGGACCCTACAAAAGAACAAAAAATGTTAGATTTGTAGTTTGGGTAGGTAGAAAGGATAAGGAGAAAGAATGAAATGAAAATTTAAAGTTTATCCTATAATTTACAGCCTAAAAATTTCATTTTTGTTCCCTATGGTCGAAGAATAAAAATCAAAATAAAAGAGTATTCATAAATTAAGGTTCAAAGTAAGGTGATGTTATAAAGTCAAGAACGTTATGTTATGAAATTTACCCTAATTCTTGACAACATTAATTTTCCTTGACCCCTACCCCCCTAAAACACTCATTTCAATTTTATCCTAAGTCCTATACTACCCCTGACGCTCATTCATTCCCCTACCCCACCATCACGTCGCATGTCCCATCCGCACTAATTATCTCCCACCTTATCCGCTATCACCGCATCACACTCTTCATCCAACGGAACGCCTTTCGGCCCCCCTCAGCCTCTGAACTTTAACAACGGAGTGGGGGGGGGGGGGGTTCCGAAATGGGCGGTATCTATTACCACTGAATCTGCTACGTGTTGCACCCACAATTGTTCACACCCCCCCCCGCCAATACCATTTACCATTATGACCCCCCTCCGAAAGTAGTTGCCGCTGCTAAATAAATGTTAGGTCCCTATGTTACTAGTATAGTTCCTAATTGTTTTTATTGTAACCCCCTTATTTTTATTATTGTACCCCTGTAACCCCCATATTGTTATTATTGTGCCCTTAAATTATTATTGTTAGGTTGGCTAGGATTACATTGTGGCCCCATGGACTCTTATATATAGAAAGGAGGTTTTGTAATTTGAATTATCCAAGAATTTTTCATTCATGTAATGTATTGGAGGTTTCCCCCTCAAAGTGGCTTATTTCTAAGGCATTGATATCTCTTTTATTCTATTTTTGGAGTTAGTTTCACAACATTTGGTATCAAAGCTTTGGATTCTAGGGTTTCGCTGTTCCAAACAGGTCATTGTGGAATTTTCACTATAATTTTTTTTCTACGAAGGGTCAGAAGCTGAAATTTTTAGAGTGTGAAGCCAAAATCCTTAGTAACATCGTTGCAAAATATCAGAGCTTGGTTCAAAACATTTTCGGAGATATGATCTGTGGAAGTTAGGTATTTTTGTAGGCTCCTGAATTTCACTTAAAATGGTCATCGCGTAATTTTAGCTATAAATTTTTTTCTATGAAGGTTCAGAAGCTAAAATTTTTAGAGCGCGAAGCTGAAATCCTGAGGAACATAGTCACAAAATTTCAGAGCTTGGTTCACACTATTTTTGGAGATATGATCTGTGGAAGTTACGTCTTTTTCAGGCTCCCAAATTTCATCTCAAAGAGGTGATTGTGGGAAAATATTCATAACTCTCTCTGAGCATCGGATTGGAATTCTGTAAAAAGTGATTGGAAGTACACAGATTGTAGTTTCCTATCTATAAATTTCAGAGCCAAAGGAACAAACAGTGACACGTGGCAAGTCTTAAAAGTTTGCTCTACTGAATTAGTCCATAATTAGGTCATTGTGGGAGATTGGACATAACTTTTTCTTGAAGAATCCAAATCAAGTCAGACATGTGGCATTTGAGAGACGCTTCAGAGGAATAATACAAGGCAAAATTTCAGATATTGAGGATTTTCAAGTATATAGATAAGTCAATTTCAATATTGAGCTCCTCAAAAGCAAGTAAAAGGTGTGTATTTTTTTTTTTTTTATTTATTTATTTATTTATTTATTTATGAATTGCATAAGTCTTGTTTGAAGAATCAAGTTGAATCGATTCCAAGGGCATATTATAGAATAGATATCAATATTGGATTCTGAAATGGCCCCTAAAAATAATTCAACACCCATTAAGCCTTTAGAAGGGTCTACTATGACTCATGAAGATGAAGAATGGAAACATGACATATGAAAATTACAAGAGCAAGTGCAACAAATTTCACTCTCGCAAAGAGCAACAAAAAATGACACGAAAGTTTTGAAGAAAGGTGTGGAAACTAAGATGGATGGTTTGAAGAATGGAATGGAAGCTAAGATGGATGTCATGGAAGCTGGCATGGAATCTAAGATGGATGACATGGAAGCTAAGATGGAAAACATGAAAAATGATCTAAAAACAGACATGGAAGGTTTGACAAAGTTGATACAAGAAATGTTTCCTAATGATTAAAAGATAGTAGAGGAAACTCGTGATGAGAAAAAAATAAATGTTAATCGTGATTTCATAAACTCTAATGTTGGAGGGAAGAACCACCATATTCCAAAAATGGATATGAGGAAGTTTGATGGAAAGGATCCTGTAACATGGATACTGCAGATGGAGCAATATTTTGATCTCCATAATGTGCAAAACACACAAAAGGTACGCATTGCAACTTTACATTTAGAACAAAATACATTTGTATGGTATCGATGGCTTTGCTCCCGTAAAAAATTGTCACTTGGTCAATTTTTACGGAGGAAATGATAGCACATTATGAGGATACAAAGAGCAACACTTTCTTTAGCCAATTGATAAATCTCAAACAAAAGTGTTCAGTGGGGGAGCACATTGAGGACTTCCAAAAATTGAATATAATGGTAACTGATATTTCAGAGGAACACATGATTGATCTCTTCATAGGTACTTTAAAGGATCACATCCAACATGAAGTTTGTGTTTTGGAACCTGATTCATTGGAGAAGGCATTTAGGTTGGCAAGAAAAATTGAATGTAAAATTATGGCGACAAGGAAGCCTACCACTCACTTCTATAAAGATGGAAGTGTTGCTACTCCTATATTTCCACAACCCACAAGGTTGACACCACAACAATTGGAAGAAAAAAGAGCGAAAGGGATTTGCTACAGTTGTGATGGAAAATACACTAAAGGTCATAAGTGTGCTGAGAATAAATTATTTTACATAGATTGTGAAGAGGAAGAAGAAAATGAACAAGAAGAGGATATACACTAGGAACCAGCCCTAGAAGTGGAAGAAATGAGTCCGACCATATCGTGTAATGCATTGGCAGGAATTACCACTCCTCAAACTCTCACGATAGAAGGACATATCAAGAAGAAAAAGGTAATAGTGTTGATTGATTCAGGTAGCATCCATAATTTTATTCATTGTAAGGTAGCCAAGGAATTGAATTGTTTCCTATACCCAGCACCAGAATGTCAAGTGATGGTTGCAAATGGAGGAACTATAAATTTATTTGGAAAATTCAATAATATCAAGCTAACCATGGGGGAATATGTATTTAATAGTCCAGTGCTTTCCATTCCTATGGGAGGTGTTGATGTTGTACTAGGAGTACAATGGTTACAATCTTTGGGGACGATAGCTTTTAATTTTCAAGAACTTTTCTTGAATTTTTTTCAGAAGGAAAGGAAGTCGAATTACGGGGTATTGTAGGGAAGCCAGGAAATATAATAAGCTCTAATGTCATGACAAAGCTTCTAAAGAAATAACAACGAGGCGTAATTGCACAATTATGCTCACTCGAAGTTCCAACATCAAAATCATCTATTTCTGTAGATCTCCAAAAAGTCTTGGACAATCATTCCAAGGTGTTTGAAACTCCCAAAGGGCTCCCACCTATTCGTGATCATGTTCATGCTATTCATTTCATTCTAGGAAGTGTTCCTCTAAACATCAAGCCTTATATATATCCTTATGTCCAAAAGAGAAAAATTGAACGTATGATTGTAGAAATGTTAGAGGCGGGTATAATTCAACCTAGTAAAAGTTCTTTCTCTGCTCCTGTAGTACTGGTACACAAGAAGGATGGATCATGGTGCATGTGTTCGGATTATAGGGAGCTCAATAAGCACACCATTAAAGATAAATTTCCCATTCCTGTGATTGATGAATTATTGGATGAATTACATGGATAAATTTATTTTACCAAGTTGGATCTTCGTTCAGGATATCATCAAATTAGAATGAAGGCTGAAGATATTCCAAAAACAACATTTCGAACTCATGAGGGTCATTATGAATTTTTGGTCATGCGTTTTGGCCTTACCAATGCACCTTCTACATTTCAAGGGTTGATGAATTCCATTTTCAAACCCTTCCTTAGAAAATTTGTGCTAGTATTTTTTGATGATATACTAATCTACAGCAGGTCTTTGAAGGATCATGTTGAACATGTTGACAGGGTGCTCAAACTATTGCAGGAGAAACAATTATATGCAAAAACATCCAAATGTTTCTTTGGAGTACAAGAGGTGGAATATCTAGGTCATATTGTGTCTCACGAGGGTGTTAAAGTAGACCCTAACAAAATTAAAGACATTAAGGAATGGAAATTCCCCACAACCATAAAGCGGTTGCGAGGATTTCTCGGGTTAACAGGGTATTATCGCAAGTTTTTTAAGAATTATGGGAGAATAGCAGCACCTCTAACAACATTATTGAAGAAAGATGCATTTTCATGGACTCCTGAACCAACTAAGGCCTTTGAACGTCTTAAAGAGGCAATGTGCCTAGCACCGGTCTTAGCTACACCAGACTTCACAAAAACCTTTATTGTGGAATGTGATGCCTCAGGAAATGGAATTGGTGCAGTTTTAATGCAGGAAGGAAGACCCACTGCTTTTGAAAGTCGTCCAATCAAAGGAAAGTATTTACAGAAACCTATTTATGAGAAGGAAATGTTAGCAATATTGCATGCACTAAATAAATGGTGAACTTACCTAATGGGAAGACACTTCAAGGTAAAAACTGATCATGATAGTCTTAAACACTTTTTGGAACAAAGACTATCTTCAGAAGAGCAGCAAAAATGGGTCACAAAGATGTTGGGTTATGACTTTGAAATAATCTACAAAGAAGGAAAGCTTAATGTTGTTGCAGATGCACTCTCAAGAAAGAATGAAGAGGTGGAAGCATTTCTTTGTGCCATTTCTATTATCCAACCAGATTGGATAACCGAAGCAAGAGATGAATGGAAGAAGGACAAAGATGTATGGACACTCATTCAAAAGTTGCAGCAAGATCCTAGTAAATTTGATACATTTAGTTGGAAAAATGATTCCTTATGGTACAAAGATCGCTTATATCTTTGTAAGAATTCCCAACTAAAACAAAAGATTCTTTTTGAATTGCACACTTCTCCTTTAGGAGGACACTCAGGATTTTTAAAAACTTACCACAGGGTGAAGAAAGAATTTTTTTGGGATGGCCTTAAATCTGATATTCAAAATTTTTTGGCGGAATGTTTGGTTTGCCAGCAGAATAAAGTGGAAACAATTAAGACCCCGGGACTTCTACAACCTTTATCCATTCCAAGTCAACGTTGGGAGGAAATTTCAATGGATTTTATCACAGGTTTACCTAATTCCGAAGGAAAGAGTGTCATCATGGTGGTAGTTGATAGACTTACCAAGTATACACACTTTTGTGCATTATCTCATCCATTTAAAGCAAGTACAGTTGCTACTACATTTATGGACACAATTCAAAAGCTACATGGGAACCCAAGGGTTATTGTGAGCGACAGAGATCCCATTTTTACTGGAAATTTTTGGACGGAGTTATTTTCTTGTTTGGGTACTCAATTAGCTCATAGTTCATCTTATCATCCTCAATCTGATGGTCAAACTGAGATAGTAAATAAATGTTTGGAAGGATGTCTTCGTTGTTTTGTATCTGATAAACAAACACAATGGGTCAAGTGGTTACCTCTTGCTGAATGGTGGTATAACACTTCCTTCCATACTGCAGCAAAAATGACCCCATTTATGGCACTTTATGGATATCATCTACCATCCATCACATCATCTTTAAGGGAAAATTTGAAGGTTCAAGCAGTGGAAGATCACATCGAGCATCAGCAAGAAGTTCTCCAACTCTTAAAGGATAACCTGAATTTGGCACAAAATCTAATGAAACAACAGGCAGATCAACATCGCAGTGAGAGAAGTTTTGATGTAGGAGATTGGGTATTTTTACGGCTACAACCATACAAACAAATGTCCCTCAAGCAAGCTAAGAAGGATAAAAAATTATCTCCAAAGTACTATGGTCCTTACAAGGTGTTGCAAAAGATTGGTACTATGGCATACAAATTGGAGCTTCCTGCTTCTTCGCGAGTACATCCAGTTTTCCATGTTTCATGCTTAAAGAAGGTTATAGGTGAAAATATTCAGTTCAAACAATATTTCCAGAACTTGATGAGGAAGGAAAAATCATATTGGAACCGGAAGCGGTCACGGAAACAAGAACTCGACAACTACGGAATCGATCAATTTCAGAGTATCTCATCAAGTGGAAGAACTTACCCACTGAAGATTCTACATGGGAGGATGAGAATTTTATACAGAAGCACCCAGAGCTACTCAAGCGTTGAGGGCAACACTTTTTTGAAGGAGAGGGGCATGTTAGGTCCCTATATTACCAGTATAGTCCCTTATTGTTGTTATTGTAACCCCCTTATTTTTATTATTGTAACCCTGTAACCCCCATATTGTTGTTATTGTGCCCTTAAATTATTATTTTTAGGTCGGCTAGGAATACATTATGGCCCCAATAGGATTACATTGTGGCCCCATGGACTCCTATATATAGAAAGGAGGTTTTGTAATTTGAATCATTCAAGAATTGTTCATTCATGTAATGTATTGGATGTTTCCTCCTCGAAGTGGCTTATTTCTAAGGTGTTGATATCTCTTTTCTTCTATTTTTGGAGCTGGTTTCACAACAATAAACCATCGCGCCCGCCAACTGTTGGACTAGCCGTTGCCCTCTGCCTCTATGCCACGTCCCTGCCTACTTGTCCCTTAAGTTTACTCACATTCACTCCCGCCAAATGCCCATTGAGCATTCAATTGGTTGGGCTATTGTCCAATGGGGCCGCGCCAACCCAACGTTTGCCAAATCACCAGTCATAACCAAAATTTAAGACTGAAAGAAAGGTTCACCTTGCTTGTTCTGTCCAAAATTTCAGGTTTCGAATTTCACAGATAATTTGCAGAAAATAATCAAAAGAGACAACCTCCAAAATAATCAACAACAACTCACAACGATCTGCAGATTGAAGCACAGTTCTCACACTTCCTCTCTAATTTTTCCCTTCCCCCATTCTTAATCTGCTACCGTTTTCCTTCTCTGATTCCATCTTCTTTATTCCCATTCTTTCTTATACAGTGAAGGAGACAATTTAAAGTTAATAACATAAGACTAAATACCTCCTAAGAAAGACCATGAGCCTCTTAACGCTATGGTTTACCCTCAGGTGGACCTGGATCAGTTGGCTCTACAAGACGGAGACTACAAAATCCATGAGACAGAGTCAAAATTTGATTTATTCGATGTCTAATGCTGGCTCAAGGATAAATTCCTTGAAGAAGTTGATGATATAAGACTGTGGGAGACTCAATTACCTCTTTACATCTTTTAAAAAACCCATATTTTCCTAGGGTTCATCAGGAAGTGCCAAGCCTGTTATGACATTAACGAGATATCCATAGTCACCCCAACAGGAGAAATCCTATTCACCATTAATGCCCAATCCATCCAACAAATGATGAAGGCCCCCACTCCTGAACAAACAATTCCTTTCTCTTATGAATCCCTTAGGGAAATTTATCAGAAGGTAGACTTTGTCAGCAGAGCCAAAAGTTTGCAGCTTTTCATGGCCATTGATGCCCCAATGCCTACCAAGAATCCACCCTATCCTTCATCTATCTTTCTTGATAGGACCCAACACATTGTCACTGTTTATCTTATTTATTAGGGTATGAAATTTATCAGTGGGTAGATGAAGCTGTGATAATATTTTTTTCCATTCTTTCCTCAGATGCTAAACCCACAGTCATGTTTAACTATGCCCAAATTCTTGCTGATGCTATACATGACCAATTTTTAAAGTTTAATACAGAGGAGGTTTTCAAATACACCTCTGTATTGGTGTATATGTTTGTTTATTTCTAGTCCAGTAGGTTTCAATTTCAGATGACCAAGGTAAATGAAGATGCTAAACCTCAATCTGTCATCTTCTGGACCACTTTGCTATTAAAGGATCAGAAGAATTATACATATAAAGATTTTGTGGATTTGTTTGTGCATCTAGCCATCAACACACTCAATAATGTAAAAGAGCCAAGGATAAGTGAAGAAATTAGGAAAACCATGTAGTTGACAGATCAATTTAAGACAGCAAATTGGTACTTGTACCAAAATTACACAGAAATCTGAGTATATGGGTGTGATCTAGCCCCCTAAAAATTTCCAAAGTTCCTCTCCATGAGGGTCTTTTCACTAGAGTACATAAGGCAAATGATACATTTAGATGAACTCCACTTTGTTTCTACAAAGAAGAAGTCTCAGTTCAATATCAAGGCACAAATTGGGCCTTTCATCTGCAACAACAGAGCAACAGGGGAAGAGGAAGATAAGATACTAAAGGTGATGGGTTTCAACCATAGTTTCACTTGGTCTTATGACCCTATAGGGATTATCTCCAAGAGAAGGGTGGAAAGCAGATCCACACTCTATGTTCACACACACAGGCCTACAATTGAGCAGTATGCCAATCAAGTAGAATGGGTGACCAACACCCTACAGGAAGATGAAGAACAGGTGATCTCCACCTCAGGAATCCATACCCCAACACAACAAGAACAATAGAGTGCAAAAGGAAAGGAAGACAAGGGGAAAGAGCAAGAGAAATATATAGGGAGTAAGAGGCCAAGAGAGGATCAGTCACCTCTGGTGATTGATACCTCTAGTAAAGAGTTTAAATTGAAATATAGGAAGAGGGCCAGAATTCACATGGATATTATTCAAGGAGGTGAATTAGATAAGCAGAGAGTGATTCACATTGTAGACACCCCTAGGTCATCTCCAGTGGGTGGTCAAACAATGGCCTCCCCTACATCTTCAGCCACAATGTCTCTACAACAACAAGGTTTGAAGACATCTACTTCCAGGCCTACCATAGAAGGCCAAGAAAAATCATTTTATGACACATTAAAGTAGATAAATTTGAGAAATGAGGTGCTGAAGACTAACACATACAATAAATTTTGGAAGAAGACCTCAATTTCACAAAGCAGGCTACTGTTTTCCTTTGACATTGAAAAAGGGAGGATGCAGATGGCATTTCTAGAAGCCTTGGTCCCACAACCTCAAGGAGTAGGATTTTATAAGAAGGCATCATTTGAGTTCAATACCAAGGACATCCATCCTATTGACCAAATGGAATTACATAAGAAGACCGGAGAGATGTTCGGCTCCACCTTGAAAAGTACTGCTATGAGCTTGTCAAAACTGCATGTATCTTTATCCAATACCCAATCACAACTCAAGATGGAGAAAATATCTGCCATGGATAAAGAATCAAGGATCAAGTCTTTAGAATATTTAATAATGAAGCTTGGGTATGACCCAATCAATGTTCAAGTTGTGGAGGAGATATTGAAGAAAAAGAATGCTGACATAGCAACCCTCAGGAAGAAACTCAAGATGTCAACAACAAAATACCCCTTGGCTAAAGGCATTGAGGAAGATGAGTCACAAAAGGAAGACTTAATGAAGTTATTCATGGAAAATTATACCAAAATCAAACAAATGGAGACCAAGATGGAGAAGCTACTGAAGGAAAAATAAGAAGCAATTCGAGTGGCACTCATCCCACTAGAAGATGTGCCCATTTCATCAATTCCATTAGCTATACCAGCAATTGCTGGAGCATCTAGTGGGACAAATCAGTTGTCCAAAGCCATGGAAAGTATGACCTTGCAGTCACAAGAAATCAAGAAATTGGAGGCAAAGATTGGCATCTTGAGGGATCAAAAGGCTAGATCTGAAACTACCCATGAGATAGCCAAAAATCATATTGAGAGGTTGGAGAAGGCAGAGAAGGAGTTTTCGGCCAGCAGCATTCTGGGCCAAATGAAGATGATAATTTTGGGAAATATCATAGAGACAATGGATGAACTCTGGTAGTCCATCCACATTATTTTTGAATAGAAAGAGTTTATTGACAAATGCACAGTGGCTATTGAAAAATCAAATCAAGAATTGGGAAACATGCCAATCACAGCTCCTAAAATCATTAAATTCATGAACTCCAAAACCAATTATGAGGTTTGAAGAAATGGACGTGCATGACATAACAACAACCATATTAAAGGTGAAAAGGGTCCTCACTAAGAGGAATTTAGCGAGGCAACTGGATGAGAAGTGTCATGAATTGGACATGGCCATCATTAGATTCTTAAATAGAATTGAGCCATTGAGGGTAAAGGGGTTGCCCTCAGGGTATGTAATTAATAACAAGCTGGTCCAAAAGGGGGATTATATGACCAATCTTAGCGAAAAAACTAAGGATACTACCAAATTTTCCATCATCGAAGGAAACATGACTCAGAAATTTGTCTTGAATCTCTTAAGCAATGACATCTTTATTCAACATGAGCTGAAACATGTTTTCCTCACTAGACCCACTTTGAGCAAGTACAAAAATGTGGATGAAGTATATCAATAGGTCATAGGGAGAAGAATTCCAGGTAAGAAGGAGTGGGCCAAATTGTGCATGTATTAAGATTGAAAGGGCACGGTGAACACGTCAACATAGCCATCGATCGACGAAAAGTGCCAGCACTGCATCATCTTTAATGACCCAGAAGAGGTAGCCCAAAAGTAGAGCCACATGTTAGAGCCACCCATCATTTCCTCTTCATGACAATCTCAGCCACCTTCAGCCTACTTTTTGGATTCACGAAGAGTTTCCGAATTTTATGGATTCATGAAGAGATGTCGAATTTAATTCCACAGGCGGTGTTTTGTCAGAAATTTTTTGTTCGAGCCTTGCATGGCCACACTTGTCTAGTTTTAGTTTAATTATACTTAATGTAAAATTTTTGAAGTAGATAGGGCAACCGATGTAGTTGTTAGTTAAATACTGCATGCATTGTGTAATATTCCTTTTTCAGGAAATTGCTACAACATTGAGAATATCTCAAGATATTCTAAAGTTGGAGCTCTAGCAATAAGCAAGCACAATAATGGTGTAGCAACAACACTCAACTCATAAAAACATGAGAGAAATCCATAGCCTTCTCATTAAATAATATCAGAAACAATGAATACAATATATTGAGGAAAAAGGTCACTTAAGATAGGCAATGCTCAGCCTTAATAAACAAGTACAAGATACATGACAAAACGAATGCTACACAATGTATATCAAGCTATGAAAATGCAGTTTTATAGAGCAACTGCATGCTACATATGTCAAATACATAGATAAAAAAATGTATGGCCCAATATAACAATGAGAGTGAAGATATCAGCTCTCAAAGACTACCTCATGTCAATCCTGGAAGGATTGGAAATAAAATACAAAATATGCAAAATGCTAGAGTTGCTAGGTAGCTGCAGCAACTCAAAAATAAAACTAGATGGAGATGGCTGAATTTGATGCTCAAACTAAGTATGCCTCCTCCAATGGATCTTTCAAGTGAAAGGCTGATCCCTTCACCAAAGATCTTCCCCTCCAAATTTATCTGCAAATCCCTACTACAAATGCTCCTCTAGAATAACGCAGTCACTAGATGAAACTGCACTGTAGGGCAAGAGAATGAGTTGGCCTTGATGCAAAAATCTAAAATAAGCTCTGGGATGCTTCCAAACTGATATTCCAAAGGAAAGAGAGACTTCTCCTCTGAAAAATAGCTGAAGGAGATGGTGTAGTGAACCCTCACTGCAACACCTAGCAACACAATGTTAATCTGCTACAGAAATAATGTTGTATTGATGGAGGATGCTTGGCCTCAAGCCTGGATGTGAGGAAAATGAAGAAAATTCCCTCAAGAGACCTCTCAAGAAGGAGAAGGAATCCTAAACAGGAATTCCTCCGGAAATTCTTGCTAAGCAGCAAGGAATGCTCCAATTGTCTAACTAGACAATGAGATGAATAATACAAGCATGAGAAACAATGGTTGCCTTGTCCTCCTTTTAAACAAATGAAAGCTCCATTAGGTTTTCCTCCACCAAATGTCCCTTTCCTCATTCACACTGCGCTGGCTTCCTAAGTAAGCCACTCCTCCTATGGCAGTGCTGTTGACTTGGTCAACTTAACCAAGCCTCCTTGCAAATATCCTTGTTCACACGTGAGGGTGTGCAAACCAGCTCCAAAGATGATCCCATTTCATACTTAGAGGGATTTTATTGAGGTATTTTACTATGTAATGGGTTTCCTTACCCATTTATTCTCCTCCTAGGTGAAATTAGAAAAATTAATGTTCCAAATTATTGTCGGAAAATTTTGGAACATTACAGTCCTCCCCTCCCAAATGTTGCTTGTCCCCAAGAAACTGCAAGGACAAAAATGGAAGCCTCTCCTCAAGGTATGGAGTCTATAATGTGTTGAGGAATATCTTCCTCATGTGGATCCTCCATCCCCAAGCAATCATCCATACAAAATTAGCTACCTCCCAACTAGGCAACTCCTGGAAACTGTCCTCCACCTTTGGCTCCGACAAAGTAGGTGGGATGAAAATATGCTCATGGTAGACAATGTAGCCTACCCCACGTCGTCCTTCTCTCCACTCATGATAAGTGTAGAGAAAATTTTGATCTTGGGCTGCAAAATACTTGCCCTCAAGTGGCAAGATGAAGACTAGATCTCCAAAGATCTCTCCTCCAACATTGTAAATCATGCTGGCCCAAGTCTCTCCATATATGATGAGTTGTAAGTCATCATTATATGGCATCTCCTTTCTCATATGGCTCACCACATAATGAAACAAATGAGCTGCTGTAGTGGCCATACCTTCTCCCATGCTCCCTTTAGAACATGTAGTGCAACGTGTGTGGGAGTTTTCTCCCTCCAAGAACACATCCACCCAATGTGTCTCTCCTCCAATCATGCTCCCAAGGAAAGTTTCAGTAATATAAATCAAGGGAACCATAAGGAGAATCATGCTGGCTGCCATGTGAAGTAAAGGAGAAGGAAAATGGTCCCTCAAATGTAGCCAATGCAGTTTGGATCTCCACTGCCATAGAAAATAAAATGATGGGTGGCCTCCCCACCATTTGCTTGCTGCCCTGTTCTTCTGGAGAAAGTGGATGATGTGATGTGAAATGTATATATGTTTTCCATGAGAAATTTCCTCCCCATATCCTCTTAGGGAGTGATCATCCATAATGACCTCATGTAGACCATCAAATCTAGAAGGAAGAATATCCTTCCTTTGAGAAAATCCCTGCACATATATGGTTAAGAGGTGCATATATATAGAAAAATCATCATGCAAATCAACAATACTCTCACCATATTTTTTGCTCATACCAATGGAGTGGCTCATAGATGAGTCTCCCCTCATCCTCAAAGGGAAAAGAGTTGACCGTGCTAACTCCTCCAACTCCTTATGATCCATGGAGTGCCTCCTCAAGGTCTTCAAGTGGTTTTTCCCACAAGAAGGAAAGAAATGCAATGTGGCACTCATGGTTGGCCCATGGTTTCTCCTGAAATTTTCAACATGTATAGTAAGGAGAGTCATGATCCCAATGGGCATCCTCAACCTCAAGCCCACTCTCCAATAAAAGCCTCCCATGAGCGTATACATATCAACAATACATGGAAGCAAAAACCAATAGAAACAAGTTGTCACATGACAACCGGAAAGTGGATCAAGGTCCCACACAAGGAACCAGTGCAGTGCATGCCCTGCCTGCATCAAATCAAACAAAAAAAGTGCTCTCCCAGCCACTTGTTTTCTGCTACAATCATGTTACAAGTTATAAACATGGAAGTACAAAAAGGTGTCAATGGTACACACCAAAAATCATGTGGCTTTCCCCACAAACCACCAATGAGATAGCCAATCTCAATGCTAAAAATGGCTTCAAGTACACCATGATACAATATGCAAGAAGGGATAATACTCCTTGGTACAATATGCTGCTCAAGAAAAGAAAAAAAGTACAAAACATAAGGTGAAATTGTACATTATTCATCATGCATTAGAAGAATTGAGCTAAAATGGCTCAACTAAAAATGCTCCCTTACTCTCAATGAGTAGGAAGGTGGCTGTGACATCCTCTCCATCATCATCTGGGCTCTACATCTCTCCATATGCTGATGTATGTCCTGCTGGATGCCCTCCCAAATGAACTCCTCTGCCAAGGCAAGATATGAATCAAAATGCATGGAAAAGAAGTCCTCCTGTGCTGCATGCAATAGCTTCTCCTTGAGACTAGAATCTCTAGTCAAGAATACTCTGTCATGGGAATATATGAACATATCATCCATCATATACTCATCATCTCTATTCGGGTCATCTAGAATCATGCATGCATCGAGATCCTTAGCGTACTCAACTAAGAGCTGAGATATCTAGTAAGGATCAATCCTCCTAAGAGTCAGCACTGGTGATCCGACATGTGTAGCTCTCCTCAAGCTGCTGTCTGCTGCTTTGACATCCCCCATGCCAAATTTTTCCTCCAAACTATTCACCTCTCCAAAATCCAAGAGCGGTGAATCCAAAGACAAAATGTCTCTTATCAATGATAGATTAGGTGGCCTCCCTGGTGGAACGCCTCTATGCAGTGAGACATCTATGTCAAGATTGGACTGCACATATGGTTGGGCAATCTTGCCTTTGCTCTCACAGCACAGTATAGTCTTCCTCCTCTTTGCACTAGCTCTCTGAAATAGAGAAGGGTGTGTGCCTCTCATCACCTGATGCTGCTCTTTCTCCCTTCCTTCTTTTTCCAGCTGCAGTGCTGCACAATCATGCTGCTCATTGATTGTGCCTAGACCTCCATGTATGATATCCTGGGGACTTCCTTGCAAAGCTACAAGAATCCCTCTAGTTGGAGTAAGAGCTCTTCCTTCCTATGCATGAGGTACTAGATCAACTCTAGAAATGACAACGCTGTTGCCCTCAACCTCCTCAATATGAGTGGGAAACCCTACAATGATTTGATCCTCTTTTGAAAGAGAGATATCCTTGCCTCTTTGTGCCAAGAATGAAGATCTTGCCTCCAGTAAAGCATCATGCAAGATATCAGCCTCCTCCATAGCTTTCTGTAGTGATTCTGAGTCTATGGTTTTCTTCATCACATGCAAGGGCTTTGTTTGTTTGAATGTGTTTGTTTCCTCCACATGTGTTTCAGAGTTTCTTCTACCAAGTCTCCTTATCAAAGTTCAAATGAAAATTGCATAGGAAGATGTATTTGCATTCTTCAAAGTAAAAGAATCAAACAACCACCATGCATAGACCTTACCTCCCAAGTGCAGCGCTGCTACTCTGATAGCTTCATCTTCGAGAATATGATGCTGCTGCAGAAAGGTGTCTAGCTCTTCTATCCAAACCCTGGCTGAACAAGTAGGGAAACCATATTTACCATCAAAGATAGATAGAAGAAATCCATCCTCATCATGCTGCTTGCTCCTCCTTACCATGATCTTGAAAAACTCCAGAAAAGTAATGTAATCTCTAAACCTATGGGTTTGAGAATCATACTCATGCAAGAAACCTCTAAGAGTTCCTTTCTTCGGCATTTCTTCTTCTTCTTCTTCTCTTCTCATGGCAAAGCTGGCCATGTGACTACGCTGTGTATTATAGGGTGTAGCTTCATGCTCACATCCCCTACAAGAAAATCTAGAGTTTGACTCAATTTAAAACCCTTTTGGAGATCCTGTACAAATCTCCCTCCTTAACTTCTCAAATTCTTCATGAATGCTCAGAAAGGATCTTGGAAGAAGCTTTGTAAGCTTTCCTTCCCTCTTTTCTCCATATGATGGAGCCTTAATTTTCTCTCTCTCTGATATGATGGCTGAGATCCACGGGCTTGTAAGATTCCCTCTTCAGGAATATCAAAGCTCTATTCCAGAGATTGACTGCAGGGGCATTTAATGGATATGTCACCTTTGAAAAAGGATGAGATCCAGAGGCTACCTGGCCATCTGCAGACCCTGTCTATAGAGTTCAAAATCTTCCCCTTCAAGGATTTAGCACTTTGGCTTGAAGCCACAGGCTGAGCCAAAGATCATCCTCTGATACCACTGTAATATTCCTTTTTCAGGAAATTGCTACAACATTGAGAATATCTCAAGATATTCTAAAGTTGGAGCTCCAGCAATAAGCAAGCACAATAATGGTGCAGCAACACTCAACTCATAAAAACATGAGAGAAATCCATAGCCTTCTCATTAAATAATAGCAACAACAATGAATACAAGATCTTGAGGAAAAAGGTCACTCAAGATAGGCAATGCTCAGCCTCAAGAAACAAGTACAAGATACATGACAAAACCACTGCTACACAATCCATATAAAGCTATGAAAAAGCAGTTTTATAGAGCAACTACATGATACATATGTAAAATACATAGATAAACAAATGTATGGCCAAATATAACAATGAGAGTGAAGATATCAACTCCCAAAGACTACCTCATGTCAATCTTGGAAGGATT
Organism: Pinus albicaulis; assembly: GCA_034641835.2. Taxonomy (NCBI): domain Eukaryota; kingdom Viridiplantae; phylum Streptophyta; class Pinopsida; order Pinales; family Pinaceae; genus Pinus; species Pinus albicaulis. The sequence continues at coordinate 535,023,786 of CM076578.1, read as the reverse complement.
GGCAATAAAATACAAAATATGCAAAATGCCGGAGTTGCTGGGTAGCTGCAACAACTAAAAAATAGAACTAGATGGAGATGGCTGAATCTGATGCTCAAACTGAATATGCCTCCTCCAATGGATCTTTCAAGTGAAAGGCTGATCCCTTCACCAAAGATCTTCCCCTCCAAATGTATCTGCAAGGCCCTACTGCAAATGCTCCTCTAGAATAACGTAGTCACTGGATGAAACTGCGCTGTAGGGCAAGAGAATGAGTTGGCCTTGATGCCAAAATATGAAATAAGCTCTGGGATGCCTCCAAACTTATATTCCAAAGGAAAGAGAGACTTCTCCTCTGAAAAATAGCTGAAGGAGATGGTGTAGTGAACCCTCACTACAACACCCAACAACACAATGTTAATCTGCTGCAGAAATAATGCTGTTGTGATGGAGGATGCTTGGCCTCAAGCCTTGATGTGAGGAAAATGAAGAAAAATTCCTCAAGAGACCTCTCAAGAAGGAGAAGGAATCCTAAACAAGAATTCCTCTGTCAATTCTTGCTAAACAACAAAGAATGCTCCAATTGTCTAACTAGACAATGAGATGAATAATACAAGCATGAGAAACAATGGTTGCCTTGTCCTCCTTTTAAACAAATGAAATATCCATTAGGGTTTCCTCCACCAAATGTCCCTTTCCTCATTCACACTGCACTGGCTTCCTAAGTAAGCTACTCCTCCTATGGCAGCGCTGCTGACTTGGTCAACTTAACCAAGCCTTCTTGCAAATATCCTTGTTCACACATGAGGGTGTGCAAACCAGCTCCAAAGATGATCCCCTTTCATACTTAGAGGGATTTTATTGAGGTCTTTTATTATGCAATGGGTTTCCTTACCCATTTATTCTCCTCCTAGGTGAAATTAGAAAAATTAATGTTCCAAATTATTGTTGGAAAATTTTGGAACATTACACATTGATAGTATCAAGGGTTGTTTGGTTGGACCTTGTTGAAACTCGCACTGTAAGAACATTTTGTGTTGGAGCGCTATAATTTTTGGAGTTGGGCATCAATAATAATAGACCATTTACAGGATACCCGAGCTGTGTTAAATGGTGATGTGTTTCCTATCTGTGTTAAATGTTTCCATTGTTTTCCTTGCTGTGTATCCATTTATCTGATTGTAAAACATAAATTTTAGATTAAGATTTGTTGTTTGAGCACCTTAACTTTGTCTGTGTTTGCAATCTGAATTTTTTCTTCTGAGGTCTGGTTAAAGAATTCTTAACTGCTCTTTAATCATTACTGAATATCACTATTTTCTCCATATCATAATTCATGTTATCTTAGAGATCCAATTAGTACAATTAGCTTGCTTTGTGATGCTCTTGAAAAATTGATGCCACAAACTAGCCCATGTTTGACTCCATAGCCCAATGGATTATCTTTTGTAGACCTGTTCATCCAACCAAAAAAATCAATCAAAAAAACCAATACCACCATCAATGTAACTAGCCTAACATCAACATTCATAATATCAAGGTAAAATTAAATCATAGATAGAGAGATCCCACTCTGAGTCTAGGAAGGCCAGATCCTGGATTCCGAAGCGGTTTGATGTTGTCCTCTATCATTTATTCTTGCCAATCTTATAAATTCTAGGGCCACAACACACACAGACTGACATATGCTACAAAGTTAACCAAATTAGTCAAGCTATGGTTAAGCATACCATGTTATTTTGGAAGGAAAGCAAGCATGTGTCGAGATACCTCAAAGGCACTACAAAGTATGGGATATGGTACAAACATACAAAAGGATTGAAGCTTCAAGGCTTCACCGATGTAGATTGGGAAAGGAGTCCATTCGACATGAATGAAACTTTAGGGGGAATATTTAGCATAGGATCAACAACAATTTCCTGGTACATCAAGAAACAAATATCAGTTGCACTCAGTTCATCAGAGGAAAAGTACATGGCGACCAATCAAGCAGTATGCAAGGCCATCTGGATGAGGAAGATAATTGTTGGTTTGTTTTCTCGATAGATGAATACGATGGTGATACATTGTGATAACCAAAGTTGCGTCAAATTCTCGATTAATCCACTTTTTCATTATAGGTCCAAGCATATTGATATCTGGTATCACCATCTCAAAGATTGTGTGCAGAGGCTGATTATGTCATTAGAATACATTTCCACATCTTGATGAAGGTGCTGGAAAGAAGTAAATTTGAGTTCCACATAAAAAATATCAGGGTAACAGATAATCCATTTCTTGTTGAGAGGGCGTGTTGAAATGGCATCAAGAAATGGCAACCAAAGGGGGCTTCTCATTTAATTTTCCCTTAAATAAATTGGAAGAGAAATTGTAATTTCATCTCATGGCAACTTGTATTTTTTGACTGAGTCATGAAGACTTAGTTAGCTTAGGAAGTTCGAGTTGAGGGTCAGAGAGAAGGCATGTAGAGTTCTCCCATGATTTTAGGGGGTCCAGTTACAGTGATTTGTGAGTTGCAATTAGTTAACTAAATTAATTGAGTTAAAATAATTTTAACTAGTTCTAATTGAGAGACAAGCTAGTGATAGGTCCAGTGAATTAAATATGTTTTAATTCAGAAGTAGTGGTCAATCATTTAACTGAAAATTCATTATAAATAGGTGTTACATGTGATTTCTAAGGAAGGGCCAATTGAGTTTGGGGTTAATGGGAGTATAAATATTAGTTGTATAATTAGAACATTATACAGGCCATGTATGAAGTCATCAGGAAGCCTTAGATGAATTGCACAATCAATTATTAGGAATTTCCTATTTAATTGAGCGAAAATTTCTCCAAGAATGTGTGAGAAGGGATGGTTAGACAGAGGTTGAGAATTGGTTAAGTGTTTGACTGATTTTGCCTAGATTAGGGTGAGACAGTCAGCAGAGTGCAAAGGTTTCTTAGTGAGAGAAAAACATTGAATTGTTTCATGGTCTTGAGTTTATACAATATAAAGATAGCGAGGTTTTGAGCAGTTTCTTTCCCTAGATACATCTTGTGTCGTGCGATTGATTATTTCTTTCTCTTACTTATTATGTGATTGTGCAATCGTATTTGGTTTCCGTAAATTGTAGAAGGATTCAATATTTTTTTTTAGTACATTACAAGATCAGATTGAATCCCATTGATATATTGTATACATGGAATGCACAAAATAGAGAAAATTTCCTACTACGTAGTTTTGCGCCCAACCAAAGAGGAAATTCTGAGCAATGATAACACTCTCTGGAAAATGGCTAAGATATTGTGCACAAATATCCTCTAGAAAATAGCTGTCACTCTCAATTAAAAACTTCGAGAAAATACCAACAAAAAACAACAACAAAAAATATATTCTCCAACCCCTTCACAGGCTCTATAAGAGAAAATTTAGCCCAGCCAAAAGATACATGAACAACTCTGAAAAATGGTGCCAAAATCCTCCTCTAACTAGTAGAAATTCTCCTACAAATACCCATAACCTATAATAGAAAGATGTTTCTCCAAATAAAATTCAGGGTTTGTCTTCTACTCCTAGAAATAACAAATTTCTGTGTGAATTTTCGGGAATAAAATCCAATGGAAGTCTTGAAATAGACTCCCCCAAAGCCTGACTAGGGAGACACTTGAAGTTATCCGAAGATAGAGGTGGAATTTCCGCCTGGAAATCCCTTGTGCTAAGTAGCACTAGTTGTCTTGGCTGAACAACTTAAGATAAATCAAGTTTAGATGTCAAGTATAAATGATAGAATGATTTTAAATTGAGTTCCTCCTCCTTTTATAATTATTCATGGAGCCTCCCTCTAGCTTCTAGATCCTCCCTTTTTCCTTTTTATTTTATTGGAATAAAATAATAATTTGTCGCCCTTCAAATAAAATAATAATTTTCTTCCATTTTCCAATAAAATATTACTTTTCTGCCATTCTACATTAAAATAATAATTTAGCTCTCTTTTGTAATATAATATTTTTATTTTACTATTCTGCATTAAAATAATAATTTCTGCTTTTCTACCACAAAAAAATAATATTTTCTCCTTTTTATCTAATATATTTAAAATTGGAAAAACTATTTAGTGAAATTTTCACTCACAATAATTGGGGACATGACATGGAAAAATAAATATGTTTGGTATTAATAATTTAACAAAAGCTGACTCTAGGAATGGATGGGATACCACAAAATTCCATAGCGGGAAAGATGCGTTGAAACTGGAGAGTACTTAGAAAAGGAGGAGTAATTAAAATTGGAAAAATTACAGCTTAACAAGGTGACCTATTAGAAGAAATTATATTTGATAGAGCTAAATTAACAATAGCACACCTGGAAAAACTTGGAGGCCAGACAAGTGTAGATGGAATAACCACTGGTGGAATGCCCCCAAAAGATGATGAAGTCACTACCTTGTGAGAAAATTTCCTCGCCATAGAGCACCCTGAAGTTAAACTTATCAGAGCACTTACCATAGTAACAAAACTTAGTATGGTAAGGAATTAATATGCAAGGGAAAGGTAGTGTCATGTTTGCGAATTTAACAAATTTGGAGTTAACCCCACATTGGGGACTACACCCTGCTCCACTTATCTTCATAATAGTAGTAGCCTCTAAATCCATCAATATCTGAAATTTGAGGTTTGCACAAAGATTAAAATTTCACTTCCTAGGGATTTGAGTGTGTGAATATATGGGTTTTAATTGAAATGCATGGGATTCTTTGATCATGGGAGCCCCGATACCCTGGCATGTGCTCCCCCAAATTTTTACTATAGTTCTTAAAGTTGGAAATGAGTCATGGGGATTTTTTTTTTTTCCCTTTATCTTTTTTCATGAAACATGAATTATAGGCGAGGGTCATGGGATATTTTTATAACCATGATTCATTTCTCCAACTTTGAGGAGAGTTCAACCTCATACTTTTGATTCCTAAGGGTATAAAAGTGGGATATAGACTAGGGGAAATATTCAAGGAATTTTGAGATTCTTTGAAGTAAGATTTTGAGTTGATTTTCTTTAGGACAAGTTCCCTTGTATATGTTATGCTCCTATACCAATAGGTGTCATATATCATGATTGACTTGATGGGCTATGTAATATGTTCATACCTTTCTTTGTTGCAAAGGTTTTCCATATTGTCAAAAAAAAAAAATCAAAAAATTTAAAAAATGTAAAGAGGGTATACCCTAAAAAAAAAATCAAAGGGTGAAAAGAATAAAAAATGGCCAAAAAAGTAAAATAAAATGAACCCCACCAAAAGAAAGGCCAAGGAAAGCGTGCAAGTCTAAATGCCACTACCTTTTGCTCTTATGTAATAAATAAAATTGTGTGCAACTTGTATTCTATGCCACAATTTATGAACAGTCAAACAGCTTAAGCTTGGCTAGTTCATCTTTCAATTTTATGTTTTAGAGATAGAGAATAAAATCTGAACAAACTGTTTAATCATGGCAGATAAGTAGATAGGTAGAGTAAATAAAAGGAGCTCAACAATTTAATCTGAGCCCTTGGATGTAATAAGGATAGAATTAGATAGATTTCCAAATGTAAAAGAAAAAGTGTGATGAGGGTTTGTCAGTATAAGTGCACCCTAATAAAGAAGAAAAAATGGTAGGGTAAAGTAGGTAGGGTAGGTAGATGAGGTTGCAGAATTACATGTGATGGATAATGATTCTAGAAGTATTAAATATTTACTTTCATCACAAGTGCAAAGGCAGACACTACACTGGAAGAATTTCAAGCAAAGCAAAGTCAGATTATTAACTTCCCTGCTCATTTTTCCCTAAAAATTTCACTAATTTCCCCTAAGTACTAAGGCATTTGAAAATTAAAGGGGCTCAAGGCATTTCCTTGACTTTTGGAGGGACTGGACCCTCGGCCCAATAATTGGAAAAGCCTAAGTACTTAAAATCATTCATCATGACATTCATTTACTTCTAAAAAATCTTTTCCTAAGTAAAATCCTATTTTACTTAGAAAAATTATGCAATATTTCATAAAAACGCTTCTTATTCAAGCATAAGTTAAATACATTAATCTAATGTTTTACACTTAGCGTTTTTTATTCATTTCCATATTAATTTTTAACTTATTATTTAAATCCCTATGTAAATTTTCCCTTTTCCCGTATTATTTTAATAATAAAATTTCCAAATAATAATATCCCGCCTGTTGGTTGAAAAATAACCATATAAATTTAATTAATTGGTTGAATTTCCAATTAATAAACAAAATCGATACTCCGCCGTATAAAGGGATTAATTAACCCCCATGGTTAATTAATAACCTAATCCACCCATCAAAATGCCCCCGATGCGATTATTTCATAATAAATTACGTCGGGCCCGCTAGTTAATTCCCTGTCATCTTCCTTTCCCGACGACCGTCCGATTGAGTAATCTCAGATCTACAGTTATTATCAATATCGCTGGCCATCCTTGTCCGAACGATAACACGCGATGGCCAAGCGGTTTTCTGAACAGTGTCGCGCCACGCGTCGTTCATCGTATGGAATCGCTCGCCCTCTGCTGAAAACCGCCTTTCCCCAAAAGCGGTGCGATGGAAACCACTTATCGCTTACCTCCCGTGATGAAACCACTGTACTTGCTGATGTCATCCATTAAAATAATAAAAAATCTGCCAACCTTTGAATTTGTGAATAAAACAAAGAACCCGCGTCATTTTCATTATTTCACGCAGTGACCAGTGTCCCATGCAACGAATTTCGAAATCAACGGTCAAAGTTTGCCAACCGTTACCTTGCTGAAGAAAATTGCAGTCGAGTAATCCGGAGTTCATCCGCCATAGCCAACACCTGTTTAGTCACTGTTTATTTCCCGGAAAATAGGTATTTACCCTAGTTCCCATTAAACTCTGTAAAAAATTGGCTTTTGTTTTAAATTTTACACGAAAAACTGAAGCAGAGTTTAAGACTGGTCTTTAGTTCATTCCTCAATTGCAATTGCCTTCCCCAACCTGTGACTGTGCTCGTTTTTCGTCAAAACCCACAATTCATTTCTGAATCCACGAGAACCAGAAATGGAAATTCCCGTGGCTTTGAATGTCACACCCCTGAATGCCCCTCACAGAGATTTAGACTATCTGCCTCTAGTAGATAGAGATTTCCAAATTAAAAACCTTGTGCTCAGTGAAAATCCTCTTCGAACTTTTTGCCGCTGCAAAGAACCAGAATACCGGAAGCTAAATGGTGAAAGAAATGTTTGAAATTTTGTAAAATTATCCTTACATGAATTTTTTATTATGTACTATATTAAGTCATGATAAAGGAGGATAAAAGGATAAACAGAGGTTAGAGAGCATAACAGTTAAAGAGTATTAGTGGTTAAAGTGTATTAGGTAAAAGTCAGAGTGAAAGTTAAAATGAAGTTACAGAGCAGTCAAAGGTAAACAATAAAAGTAAATACAGAGGTAGTAAAATGGTACAAATAAAAGAAAATAATTTCACCAACATTGAATTTTTTCTAAAGTGAAAGTAAAACAGTTGAAAGAACAAAAAGGTGAAAAGATGAAAAACACAACAAGAAGGAACATTTTTGCAGAAATTTCATGCTTTAGTCATTGTTTTTCAGAAACTATTGTGATCAATCCAAGATGAATTTTGAAAAAATGAAGGAGGTTTATGTTCTTAAGAGGACCATCTACAAAAACCTCTCTCACTTTTCTAACAACTATTATGGTTTTGGAAATAGTAAACAATGTTGGAAAGCACTTTTTGTAGAAAATTTCTGTTAAGTCATCATTTTGCAGAGAATATTGTGGCCAATCCGAAATACATCATATGAAACTGAAGGAGTTTTTTGTTACTAGGAGACCTATCTACAAAAACCTATTTCACTTTTTTCATAGTGATTTCAGAATCAGAGATACATGCACATCTTTAAAGGTTATTTTTCAGATTCTGTAAAACTTTGTTTTACACATATGTTTGCAGAGCCTATTGTGCACATCTGGAGAGGAATTTTAGGAAAATGAAAGAGGTTTATCTCACCAACATAGTTATCTACAATAAAATATTTCACTTTTTAAATATCTATTATGGATTGAGAAATAAAATAATATCATTGGACCCCAAGTTTGCAGAATTGTTGGAGCAGAATGCACAAAGAAAGAAAGCAATTAGTGACTTGGATGCCTCATCATCAACTAAGAGTTGGATCAAATTCGAATTCTCCTCTTTGTCATCACCTATCCATAAAAAATAGTTCCAAATAGATGCATTAGTTTGAGTGTCCTTTACTTAAGTTCTATTTATGTAAAATAGCTGGAGAGATTTGTGAACTAATCTTGATATTTTTTCAAGATATTTTAGTTTAGAATTTGTATAAATACTTCACTCTTGGAAGTATTTTAGGGTGGATTCTTAGACTCTGCTGTAAAATTGAATATTTTGGAAATAAAGTGCTGTTGGATAAATTTTGTGTGGCTAGCTGGACGAGGAATTGATGCGAAAGACTTTTTACAAGATTCTTGTATCAGACGACAGATCAATAAGTCATCCATCTCTTATGTGTTAAAGTCTTTATATTTGTTTATTATACCATCTGTGTTTCATTTCTGTATAATTAACGAAAAGGAATAAATCAGAAAGTGCTTTAGTGCAATCTGTTTTTAATCGTTAGTATTCTAAATGTTTTCTTTTGAACTGGTTTAAACAATGAATTCTTAATTGCTCCTGTTTTTCTAGTTTAAGCATTTTGATTATTTGGTGAAGAATACTTAATTGCTCTTTATTAATAATCACTCAATTTCCCTATCTCAAATGTGTTGAAGGATTCTTAATTTCCCTTCATCCATTTTGATTCCATTCCATTCACTTTATATCCATAATTTTTCCCTGTTTGATTATCTTGCCCTGTAAAACCATCTTTTGTTAATAAATTTTATCCAGTAAAGCCATCTTTTTGACTCCATAGCCCAATGGCCTGAATTACTCAATATTACCCTCATCTTTTGAATTCCATCACCCAAACTCAATAAAAACCCCTGGACTTTATAACTAGCCTAATATATTTCAAAACAAAGCTAAATTTGATAGAGAGAGCCCTCTCTGGGTACAGATTGGCTAGATTCTGTACCTAAAAGTTTGTTTGTGGTTACCTTAGACTATTTCTTTTGAACCTGGAGAAATTACTGAGTGATAACAGTATACATGTTGGATAGTCAGGAGAGAGTCCCCTAAGATTACCAAATTATGAATATGAAAGTATTTTTCTAGGATTAGGCCTAGGAGAAGGCCATACATCTTGGCCCAATTATTGGTTCTTTATCCCAATCCCCATGATTATATGGTAACTAATTTTACTTTGGGATTGTGAATAATTATTCCCCCTCCTAGCACCCATGGTGAAGAATCCAACGTTTATGTTATATTTTCCATTTAGATAGCTTACAGTCCAAAAGCTGTTGATCCGGGTTCGTCAGCTACCATATTTCCCTATGATATTTTACTTTTGTGATGTTGTTAGAATTTCATTTTAAAAGAGCACAAAAGGACACATGTGCATGCTGTAAAGAATGGATTTTTAAACCATCAACAACATAAAACACGAGACATTGATAACGAAGTTCACCCAGTGTGGGCTACGTCTTTGGGCCCGGTGTCAAAATGGGGTAGGTTGCTTCATATAGTGCTGGAAGATGTGAATATGTACATGGATGATGTTCATATAATGATGTACCCTCAAAATGAGTGTCTTGTCTGTCCACAAGACGTTCCGCTATAGGAAATATCACTCACAATGGACCTCCTATCAACATTCCTGAACATGCATCAAGCAAGGATCTAGAAATCATAATACATATCACAAAAAAAATAGGCACATGATCAAATTGCATATACCTCAACCCATGACTAGCTGAAGAAGTGGATGTTCAGCTGCTGATCCTGGCCGTATTTTCGAACTCGTGGCGTTGATGGGCATAGAATCTAATGTCCACACATGAGAATCAGACACCGTCACTCCAATGTGGAAAATGGATGAGAATGGGGATCTCTGCTGCTGAAACATACATCGCCATTGAGCCCCTCTCACCAAGAGGTGAAAAATCGCCATAAATTTTGTCGAAAATGGACTTCGGCAAGTTTAGGGCCTCAAGGAATCTTTTGATTCCCTCAAGATTCCCTAAGATTATGTTCTGAAGGGAATATCAAAATCTGCTGCTCATATGTCCATTTTGGCTTTACGATCGCATTCCCTACAAAATTATAGTTAAAATGACTGTAAAATTCATATCATTATGACAAAATGGAATTTTAGGTCCCCATGGAATGTTTTAGGAATCAAGAATATTCTCTACAAAAGATTCTCGGTCTCGAAAAACATGTCATCATGGTTTTGCCTCTATTGATGCCCTTATGGTTCCCCACTCCTGCTCCGCTGGTCCGTCCTCCTTCCTGATCAGCCTCCTCCTCCGTTGGGTGAAATGGTAAGGACATGGTTCATATACATAAATCCGTTGGAGTTAACAATGAATAGGACGTTGGCCTAGTGGTAATTAAAGTAATTAATAGAGGAGAGGTCGGGGGATCAAATCCCGCCACTCCGAAATTGGACGCATCGTTTTCTTTCATGTTAATAATGATGGCGCATTGTTTGGGTTATTGGCGCGTTTTAAATATTTCTTTTGGCTTGGTTATTAGGTCGCCACATTGGGCGAGCTAGCGACGCGGGTTCAAATCTCGCCGACCCATTTAAAGGGTGCCAATTATTATGGTGGTTCCAAGGGTGGCGGGTCCACCGGGGGTGGCTCGCCCCTAATTCAACTTATGTGTTATTTATCATGGGCAAAGGGTGCGGCGAGGGTCATGGCCCACTGTCCCATAAATTTAATATTTGATATAATAAGGGTCGATGGGGGTGACAGGGGTCATGGCCCACCACCCTATTTTTTAATTTTTTTTTGTTTTTTAATAACAAAATGGAAAATTTTCATTTTAATGAAAATAAGGGTTGTTGGGTAAATTAACGAGGCCACAATTTTGCTCGTTTTCGGGAGTTGGGTTCCCTGCTAGTTGACGGTGAATTTGTGGGACACTTAAACTTGGCCCATTTCCCAACTTTGATTAAAAATTTGACTCGCTCTAACTTCTCCATACGGACTCGGATTGGATATCCATTCCCACTGTTGGAATCAGGGCGACGAGTACTCCAGTATGAACCTGGTTTGAGAGCAATCCGACCACTTTGAATTTTTATGTATCATCGGCCCTCTTGGTCTCCTGAGGGTGTCTGGAGCCACCTGGATCAATCCTCCCCACTAAGGGGATTTTGGTCCTCCAAAAGCATGAACATAATCTGCAGCTATTTTGTACCTTTTCTATACCACAAGTGTCATGAAAGGTCACCCTTCATTCTCCTTCACCTTTGTCCTTCAGAGCCATAAGCGATGAGCCGACACTTGCATCCTCTGCAAACTTTGTAGTACAATATTTTGCAAATTACATGCTTAACTAAGTGACCAATATATGACCCAAGAATTCCCCACACTTTCCACGAGTTTATAACCATACGCTGTGGTCAATTTTACATCAAATGGAATCAATACCCCAACTATCAATATAAGGCCAAAAACATCATTGTGCTTCATAAGTGATGGAAAACGCATCATCACTTTTACATTTTAAATTGAAACATGTGATTTAAAAATTAAGGCCATGACACACTACCAGACCTAGATAAAACATCTCTCACTCATCAAAGTGAATAGGTCATCTTTCTATGGTGCATTTTCTTGTCGAACAATTGTTTCAACCGGTTACTGCACTGATGCTTTGTCCTTCAGGCACTGCTCTGGATGGAGCCTCCAACACGTGGCTCTTTGATGGCCACTTATGTCGCAATGACTGCAATGAGTCTTCTTCGTCCATACCTGATTTACCTTCTTATTTTCCTGTTGTGGAGAAGGCATTTCATGCCTCATCCTCTTTTGTGCTACCATTCTTTTCCAACACTTAGAAAATACATGGTTATGTAATAAAAAAAAACTACATGTTTTCTGATGCCATGATCTATGTTCATTGTTAGACACATGTTGGTAATCAAAATGAACATTAGAATACCGAGAATTTTTATACCTTTCTCGTTTGTCTCTGGTGCAATCATGGTGACAAGAGCTTGCCTTAGCTCTTTCTCTACAATGTGCGTTGTCATAAGATTATGGTGAAGTGTTCCCATCAATATCTTTCCCCAATGGTTTCAACCATGCATTGGAAGCTTTTGACACCTTCCAGCACTATCCTTCAGTGCATCCAAAACCTACTAATCGAGATCTTTACACGACCTCCAATGGCCGAGTTATGCCTTGGCCATTAATGCCAAGTCCTCCTCCCTTATATCCCATATTGGTGAGGAGTATCATGCCAGTTCCTTTAATGGGTATATCCATATTTCCCACAAAAATGATAGCATGTGAAGATGAATTGAAGAAAAATCAACATTTTTTACCTTGAATGTCGATTCAAATACAGGTGATGATGGCTTCTTCAAGCCTTTGTTTCTCTTCAATTCCTCCAAGGCCTCTTCCGTGGCTTGTAGCTAAAGCTACAATCTCTGATTCTCTGCTTGCTCTTCTTGGAGAAGCCTCCTTAATTCAACATTATTTGCTTAAAGGCTCTGGTCATTGCACTTCATTTCTTCCAAGGTTGCCTCTACGGCTTGAAACTGAAGCTACACTCTCTTCTTATCCTCTTTCTCCTCTCATAGAAGTAATTTCAATTCAACGTTATCTGCTTGAAGGCTATAGTTGATCTCTTCATTCGAATGATTAGATAACGATGAGGGCGATGGATATTCACTGGAAGATGTGGATGAAGCATCACTTTCTGCTTCTTCTTTCTCCTATCTTTCATAAGCTTCATACACCATGTCCACCATTTTGGACATCCTGAGCATGGCCTCGTACCACCCTGATACCACTTGATCCATGTCCGTCAGTTACCGGATTTGCCCATGATATTTTACTTCTGTGATGTTGTTAGAATTTCATTTTAAAAGAGCATAAAATAACTCATGTTCATGCTGTAAAGAAGGGAAACAAGACAACCATCAGCAACATAAAACACGAGACATTGATAACGGAGTTCGCCCAGTGTGGGCTACTTCTTCGGGCCCGGTGTCAAAATGGGGTAGGCCGCTTCATATAGTGCTGGAAGATGTGAAAATGTACATGGAAGATGTTCATACAAAGATGTGCCCTCAACATGAGTGACTTGTCTCTCCATGAGATGTTCCGCTACAGGAAATCTCACTCACAATGGACCTCCTATCAGCACGACATAATCTCACATGAAGAAAAATCAAGATCCCACACATGCATCAAGCAAGGATCTAGAAATCATAATACATCTCACAACAAAAAGAGGCACATGATCAAATTTCATATACCTCAACCCCTGACTAGGTGAAGAAGTGGATGCTCAGCTACTGGTCTTGGCTATATCGTCGAACTTGTGGCGTCGAGGAGCATAGAATCGATTTTCCACACATGAGAATCGAACACCATCACTCCAATATGGAAAATGGCCAAGAAATGGGGAGCTTTTCTGCGTAAACAAACATCGCCATTGAGCTCCTGTCTCTGATATGTGTAAAATCGACATAAGTTTTGTCGAAAATGGACTCTAGAAAGTTTTGGGCCTCAAGGAATCTTTTGATTCCCTCAAGATTCCCTAAGATTCTGTTTTGAAGGGAATCTCCAAATCTATTGCTCATATGGAAATTCTGGCTTTACCATCACAGTCCTTGTGAAATTCTGGTTAAAATTACTGTAAACTTCATATCATTATGACAAAATGAATTTTTACCTCCCCATGGAATCTTTTAGGAATCAAGATTATTCTCTGCAAAAGATTCTTGGTCTCGAAAAACATGCCATCATGGTTCCACCTCTGTGGATGCACTCATGGTTCCCTACTCCTACTTTGCTGGTCCGTCCTCCTTCTTCCTGCTCTACCTCCTCCTTTGTTGGGGTCGAATGGCAGGGACAAGGTTCATATAAATAATTCCGGTGGAGTTAATAATGAAGAGGCCTTTGGCCTAGTGGTAATTAAAGTAATTAATAGAGGAGAGGTTGAGGGATCAATTCCCGCCACTCCGAAATTGGATGCATCATTTTATTTCACGTTAATAATAGGTGGCACATTATTTGGGTTATTGGCGCGTTTTAAATATTTGTTTTGGTTTTGTTGTTGGGCTGCTGCATTGGGCGGGTCAGTAGCACAAGTTCAAATTATGTCAGACCATTTAAATGGTGCCAATTGTTACGGTGGTTCTAAGGGTGGTAGGTCCACCGGGGGTGGCTTGCCCCCAATTCATCTTATGTGTTGTTTGCCGTGGGCGGAGGGTGCGGCGGGGGTCATGGCCCGCTGCCCATAAATTTCATATTTAATATAATAATGGTCGACGAGGGTGTAGGGGTCATGTCTAGCCACCCTAGATTTTTGTTTTGTTTTGTTTTTTTAATAGAAAAATGGACATTTTTCATTTTAATGAAAATAAGGGTCATTGGGAAAATTAACGAGCCCACAATTTCGCCTAGTTTTGGGAGCTAGGTTCCCTGCCGGTTGACGGTGAATATGTGGGACAATTAAATCTGACCCACTGCCCAACTTTGACCAGAACTTTGACTCGCCCTAACGTCTCCATACAGGCTCAGATTGGAGATTCGTTCGCACCATTGGAATCAGGGTGACTAATACTTCAGTATGAACTTGGTTTGAGAGAAATGCGACCACTTTTAATTTCGACCTATCATCAGCTCTCTTGGTCTCCTCAGAGTGTCTAGAGCCACCTAGATCAGTTGGATCTTCCAGTTCCTTGTAGGAAGTCAATTTTTTTGTGGAGGAAGTGGTAGTTAGCTTTAGGGGGTCCATTAATGAATATGTCTGTTGTCGTTCAATTGGATCTAGGAGGGGGTCTTAGTAACCTAGATTTAGACTGTTGTACTCTATACATAGAGAGACAACCTTCATTGCAATGGTCCTAGGTGAGTGGTAGAGGTTTCTAAAAATGGAATTGTTTCAATCTAACTAGACTTTCTAGCAAAATAACTTAGGGAGAGCAATCCAAAGCCATTTGAATTAGAGTTTTCTTGTGAGCATTCACAAGTAATGTTTATGTTAGTTCAAAAAGAGGGAAGGGAGGTTGATAGGTCATCTTGTTGAGAAACCAAGGGCTATGTAGTTTAATACTTGATTTCTCTTTCTTGATAATTACTTGTGAATATTAGTAATCTTCTTACTTATTTTATGTTCTCTTCACCAAGTAATTATACAAATATCCAAAATACAAAAACCACAAAGAGATAAAGAACACCAGAAATTAGGCTCCAAGCCAGGGAAAAAAACCCACAAGGGGAAAAAACCATAAATCCTTCTCTTATAGAATCATAACAAAATGGGATTTCCAAGACCAAAAAATTTCACAAAGATCCCAAGTCAACCCTCCTCCAAGTCTCCTCCAATCAAGTCAAAGTGAACAAAAGTCAATGTTGGTCAAACCTTTGAATTTTGGCCAAATCATATAAATTTTTGGCCTTGCAGTAGAAGTCGAAGTTTGGCCTTGTAGTACCTCTATAATTCCACAAAAATCTTGCACGTGTGAGCAGAAACTAGGAAGAAAATGCATTTTTTTCTCTCTCTCTCCTCTAGATTCACTCTTTCTTCTTTGAATTCCATTGATTTTTCTTCTATATTTGGTAGATAAATCGATGCGAGATGTTGAATGATGATTGGATTTCCAAGTGGTTGAGTTTACTTGTGTTTATAGTTCTCTAGGAGGGTCGAAAAGGTGCCACATACGCCGACTAGACAGGGAGTGTGGATTTTGTCTTAGTGATGACATTTTGACATTTTGACTCAAAATAAAATTCATTTTTCTTTCTATTTCAAAATTCCAAATGGGACTTGACTTAATTACAAATTATTTTGACTGTTTTTTACTCTTTTGACCATGAAAAACATGCTTTGACCAAAATAATTAAACAATAATAATAAATACATCAATGCTTATATTACATTATGAAGACTGACATTAGTTATATTTTCAACACATCTAGTGTGGGAGAATAGGGGGCCCAAGGAAACAACCCATACCTTTCTTGTGTGTGTACAATGGAGGAAAAGGTGGGCTATTGATTCTTCATGCTTTTTTCACAATGCACAATGGGAAGGGCTCATAATGCCCCTTTTCTGATATTTTAAGAAGTCAATTTTTTTTTAATAAAATAAGACCCAACAGAGGATATTTACCTTGGGGTTTGCATTTTTAATGTAGAGGACTTTGGGGGCACTTGTTTGGAGAATAATAACTCTTTATAGCCATATCTGAAAGTTATATGGAAGAATTCCATCCAATATGGCCCACGGTTTGTTGATTCCAGGGGGCACAACCAATTAGATTTTCTTTCATAATCTCCACAACAAGAAGAATATGGAGAGGGATACCTTATTGCTTCCATCCAATCCAATTTTCTGCTTCATCCCAAGAGGAAATGTTATACAATGTGTACTTTCTTTTAGAATTCAAGACGTTTTTGAGGATTAAGGCTAGGGATTCTTATATATGAGGATGATCCAATATGGCATCTGACCAAATATTGATCTGAGATCCATTCCCTAGTGTCTAGCTAATTTTTTTTTATTATTAAGTTAGTAGAAACTAAGATGAGTTTCTAAGCTAGAGATCCATGGTGGGTGGGTTGAATGGGTTCATTTATTCTCTCAGGGTCCCGTTGAATATATTTGGCTTTTAGAACCTGATCCCACCAAGTATTGGGTTATGAATTTAATCTCTAGTCTAATTTATCCCCAATAGCTTGATTCATTAAAAGAGGACCTCGAATCCCCAGACTTCCATGCAATTTTTGAGCTTGAACAGTGGTAAAATTGAGAAAGTGAAACTTTTTACTAGTAGTTTTACCCCCTTCCTGTAGGAACTTCTAGATGGGCTTTCTTAGACTTTGGAGAATGTCTTATGGTGCTAGGAGGTGTTAAAAATATGAAACTATAGTAAAATTCCACTTTGCATAGCTCACTTGATGGAGATAATGATTTCATTTAATTTCTCTCTTCGAGAGGACCAAAATCAACCTAAAGATCACTTAAATTGGATAAGGGAAAGTGTACTTATGAAGAAAATACCATGTGCATATTTGATAAGGTCGACCCTAAAGTAAATTGGACCACCCTGAAAAGCTATAAATATAAGTGACCTCTACCTCATTTGGACACAATCATGAGACACTCTTCTATCTTGGTTTTTAGCTCGCACAAGTCTGAGGCTCATCTGTAGAGAAATAGGTTCGCTTTGAGGTGAAATTGCACGGTCCCAGGATTTCATCTCTAATTTAGAGTTTGGGGCCCCAATCACAGGAAAAAAATTGGAGGATCGGGAGCACAGTCGCTCCCATAGAGGCTCATGCATGCGATTCAAGCCTTCCAGTTGCACAAACATCTCACTGTGCATGTGACCAAGAGATTAGGGTTTCCATAGTTCAGTTTTGACCCCAATCGATCGCTTTCTAGGCTTAAGGGTGCGACTGGGAAGCCATATTTTCTCACACAACCCCTCCTCCATGCGATGAGGATCTAGAAGATGAAATATCAGTCTTCCAAAGATTTCACTCAATCATCACAAGGTTCAAAAGTTTACTTCACACAGTGACAGTTCAATATAGAATTTAGAATCAGATTTTTGAGTATATACATTGTTGGGTTCATTTCATGGATGTTGTAGTTTTTTTGCTGGTTAGTTGCATAGATGAAGATATGGATCATTGTAATTTATTTTATGGAATCATTTGATGACAATCTAAGAAGAAGAATTTTCAAGGGTTTTCCCCATAGTGGGTTTTGCTTTGGTGTTCGACCAATCCTTGTTTCTCTATGTGTGAATGCTTTCTTCTGTTGTTCTTTTATGTTTCACTGCATTGATGATGATGACATTGTTCTTTATACATAGTTGCATATGGTGTTGAATAATGATGTAAATATGAATAATTTTATGAAGGGGTGAATGTAACGTGTTAATGGATAAACATAATTATCAAAGCAAAGAACAATAAGGAACTGATATAGAGGGAGTGCAATGAGAATTAATTTAACAACGGAAATGCATCCCACTCTATTTAACCATTGAGCTCGCCATGAATCTAATTTTTTATTGAAAAATGAAAAAAGAAATACTCAATATGATTTTTCCTTGATTAAATTGAGAAAATTCGATTTTCCACATCAACAAACATCTTGGATGGTGTTAACTTGAGAAACATGACTTGTGTCACCCAATTTACTTAGTAAATTTGAGTTGGAGGAGTTAGATTTTAGTTTAGCATGTGTGATTGATATTTTGTAGCAATCAATATTAGTTATCTAAGGTCGGTTTCAGTTAAACTAGTTCCAACTTTTGGAAGAACTAGTGGAGGGTGAAATTGTGCAGTGGGAATTCAGTCAAACTCAGTGATCATGCTGAGAATTCGAGTTACCCAGTAGAGATGGAGATTACAAGGAAGTGTAACATTAATTTTATACTAGTTCTGAGTGTATAGGTGTTTCATTCAGTCAGATGATCAACCTAAAGGAATTGTGCAATAAATTGGAGGAAAATTCCTAAAAAATGGGGGTTAATTCCTCAAAGAATAGTGCAAGGAAATAGGAGCTCAAGCTAGGGAATAAATTGACTAAGTTTGGATTACAGGCCTTCAATGAGCAGATAAATAGGTTTTTCACTTATAGGGTGAGCTTAGTTGAGAAAAGCAATTGTATTACATCTCTATTTCATCTTATTAATGCAAGAGGCATTAGGGTTTTTAGGAGATTTCCTTATCGAGATAAAAATACTTGTTGCATGTGTGTGATTTATTCATGCATGTCTGAAATTTTTGTTCTAAATTGTGAAATAATGATCACAAAATAGTAAAGTAATTTTGTGTATTTTTATTTTTATTAAAAATTAATGAGTAGTTGCAAATATACAACATAATTTCTACATGGTACCAGAGCTAGATTCACATTAGAGGAGAAATTGAAAGTTGTTTCTTAGCGGTTTGAATTTGGAGATCAGTGTTGCAGGTTTTCTTTAGAATCGAGAAGATGTCTTTCAATGGAATAAGGCTAGAGTATGCCTTTTAAAGGCACCTCAAATTTTTTTGCATGGAAGGATCACATTGAGGCGGTATTGGATGATAATGGATTGCTAGAATACATCAAGTCAGATGTTGCAAAACCACAAGCATCTGATGCCCAAAACCTTGCTTAATGGAAGAAATATGTAGCCAAATCTAGGAGAATCATATTAGAGGGAGTACATGATCATATTGTCTCAAATATCCATGGAAAGGAAACTTCGTTCTTGATGTGGAAAGAACTGACAAAATTGCTAGAGAATAATAGTGGCTATAGGAAGCTGGCACCCAAGGATAAATTTCGAAGTATCAAGATGCAGAAGTATCATGATGAACTTGGTGAGGTTAGTGTTAATTTCCCTGAAGAATAATTGGTAAGCCTAACCCTTCTCGGATTTCCAAAGAGCTGGCAATACTATCAAGGTTCGGTGAATGGGAGGGAGAAATTAATGAATTGAGAGCGCTTGTGGTCCAATTTGGTACAGGAATAAATAAGGTGGAATACTAGAGATGGGGCTTCATCCAAGGGTGAGGATGAAGAAATATTTGCATTGGATGGAAAGGAAAAGAAGGGAAAAGGGAAGAAATCCCAATCCAAACCAAAATCCAATCAAGGGGGAAGAATAAATATTTGTCATGAATTTAGGCACTATGTCAGGAAGCCTCCACACAAGAAGACAAGAAAAAAGAGCTCAGGAGGAGCAACAGGTGAATCCTTGGCTTCATAGTTTTAGCTTGACTTTACCCTTGTTGCATGCATGACCAACACATTGATGGGGAGCATGTGGTACTTGGACTTAGGTGCCTCATTCCACATGATGGGGAATAGATATTTTTTAGTGACCTGGTGGAGAAATACTTGTAGATACACATTGATATGGGGGATGACGAAAGGTACAATGCGACCAAGGTTGGTACAGTCACCTTTTAGAGGGAGTCGAGATCCCCCCTAAGGCTTAAGGATTCCATGTTCGTATCGGGCCTAAAGAAAAATATTGTCTCTGTTGCAGTTTTGGAATATTGTGGATATTATGTGATATTTAGAAAGGAAAGGAATTCATGAGACACATAGCCATAGGACAGGTGAAGCAGATTGAGGTTCTAGTGAAGAAACTATAAAAGCTAGATGTGGAATATTGTGCTACATTGAACACAAAGGTGGAGAATTTGTAGAGCCACGATGTAGGTGAAATTTGGAATAAAATATGACCATTTTCATCATGGATCTTTGAAGATTATGCAACAGATAACCATAGGCCTCCCCAAAGGAGCACTTGAGCAGTAGGATGTATGCAAAGGATGTACTTTGGAGAAGAGTACACAAAATCCACTTTCCATGATTGGAACAACAAGGTGCATGCAACCCTAGAAAGGATCCACTTTGATGTCTGTGGACCTTTCTCAATAGCCTCCACTACCATATACATATATTTTTTCATTTTTATTCATGAATTGTTACGAAAGTGTTGGATTTTCTTCATGTGGAAGAAGGAGGAGACATTCTCCAAGTTCATAGAATTAAGGGCACTGGTTGAGAAATAAATGGGCAAGAAGGTGAAGGCTCTCATGAGCGATAATGCAAGTGAGTATGTGTCAAATGAGTTTACAAATTTCTATGAAAAAGAAGGCATTCAATGAGAGTTGACTGTAACACCCTCCTCCCATATTTACTCAAGCTAATAGATCCACTAGGGTAAACATGTGACAAGAGGCTACTGTGATGTGATTCAACTCCCCCTGTACAGTTAAGGAAGTGGAACTAACGTAACGAAATCAAAATGACCTTCCATACATACTACAAAACGTTCAGGAGCCAACCAACCCTTCCAAGTGACCAGCCCTTGAGGCAACTTGACATTTCACTAATCTAGACCCTCAGCCGCTCCCATGAAAATCCATGCATGTGACTGAGGCCTTCCATCACTCCCACAACAAGGCATGCTAGGGATTTTGGGGTTTTTCAAACAATTATGTGATAGCAACGCCAAATTTTGAGCTACTTTTACAAGGCTAGGTATCAGGCAACTGCCTAGAACTTCATGAAACTCACTGAAACAAATAATAACAATGAAACAAAAATACTAATGCAATAACTGATGCAATTAATTGATCTAACCCCTACTAACCATGAAAGGAATTTTGTCGAGCATGTCACAAATATGTTTTCTATAGGCCATAACAACATATCTGAGCATAGGGGTCTCATACTTATCTGAGAATCATAAAGAAGCATTGGTTCCATATCAAAATAACTGTATTATCATCTATTAGGACATATATTCATTGTGAATTAATTTGTTAATCAAAACAAAATGAAATACATACATCAAGTCTATCATAAAACATACTCATAACTAACATATAACCAAAAAAAATGACAAGGATATAATAACTATAAAAACCACATATGAACCAGTTCATTTACACATGAAATACCAAGGAGAAGAAGCCCTATTAATGAATGCAAAATCAAACCAGGTATGGGACCTCCATGAACCACCTGACCATAGATTGGGTTGAACCAAATATTTCTTTTAGCCAATCCCCCTTGAGCCATATTCCAAGCATGATGTGGGACTAAAAACCAAACCAATCCATGTTTCCTCAAGCTTTACCACAATCTCCACCAAATCACTAGGCCCTAAACAAGCATGGATGCCACCGGATTTCTCCAACTACATTGTGAGGAATTTTGCTGCCTCCTAGTCTCTAGGATTTACCTTATATTTCACCATTCACCAGTCGATGATTCCTAGGCCTTATCATGAATCCACCCTCCAGGATTTATTGTATATCTCGTTATTCATCGGTTGAGGATTCCTAGGCTTGATCGAGGGAACACACCTCTAGGCTTTATCGTATATCACACCATTCACCGGTTGAGGATTCCTAGGCCTACCAAGGTACAAAAAATCTGGCTTTACCACAATCCCACCTTCTTCGATCCAAGAATTCCTAAGCCTTGTGTTATTTCTTTCAGAGGTCACCTCACTCAGTTTCTAAACCATTCAGAAATCTAGCTCAACCAAATACAAGAGAACCCACCACACCATGGTTATCCGGAAATGGAAAGGCAAGGCTAAAGAACACTGTCATACTTGAAAACTCACATGCCAATGACAACAAGAGAACCAAATACACATGCATGTACCATGCATGCCAAATCTAGTAAGGAAATCACACATGCAATTCAATACCTACAAATAATCCCACTGTAGTCGCTTGACCCTGCTCTTCCTTGATTGATCTTTGATTCCCTTGATCCAATGATAGAGTGCTACAAGAATGATCTAAGTTTCCAAGAGTGAGAAAGATAGATAATAAAGAGAGAGCTCCAAAACTGAACTAACAACCAGTTCCCACTGATCCTCAGAAGCCTTAATATTAATGAGGCCTCTATTTTCTTCATTTTCCATTTTTTTCCCTTCATTTTCCTCCTCACATGCAACCTGTGATATTTCACCTTCCTTTTCTCCTAATTTCCTTTATTTTCTTAAATAAAATGCCAATTAATGTCTCATGCCTTTCCAAATATTTTTCCTTTGACTTTTCGAATTTCCTTTAGCCATAATAAACCGAAAATAACACCCACTGGGATGTTTTTCCAAACATTAAACTTGGAATACATGTCCCATGAACTTGGTCTTATTTTTCCTTTATTAAATTTGTTTACATGAATTTTTACCAGGGCTGTTACAAAACCATCCCCCTTAGAGGAACACCATCCTCAGTGTTCAATGACACCTATAACCAAGAAGACCGCTAAAAGAAAAACATACTGCCCATGGAGCTTTATAACTTAACTCATTGAAGTATTTACAATGATCATCCTAATGAGAAGAAAATCGACATGAAAAACATAAAAACATGACAACCATAATGACATGACACCCATACCACTTATTAGAGCATTATAACACAACTCATGATGGTATTTACATCCATATACATGTATACATATACCAAATCATCACACCAAAACATATACAAAAAAAAATCGCTAAACCAACAAATAGAGAAGGATACATAGCTCGCATCTGATCCACCATCTCCCATGTAGCTTCATCAGGCCCAAAGTGCTTCCACTGCACTTTAACATGCTCGATTTCTCAATTTTGGAGCATGAACATATTTCTCTACAAAATTCACTGAGGTTCCAGCTGTAATTCTCCTTCTAGCTCCACCTGTAATACAAACCAGTTAATCACATGATCAACATATTTAACATACTTCTTAAGTGATGATACATGGAAAACATCATGGAATTTCACTATCATAAGCATTGCAAGTAGACATGCTATTGGTCAAAACCTTTAAAGAATCTTGAAAGGTACACAAAACTGAGGTGCCAACTTGGCACATGATCCAACCCTCAAGGATCTATTCTTGGGATTGATGCACATGTACACTTTTTCCCTAACTTGAAACTCCTTAAACATCTTGTTATGGTCTGCATAACTTGTCTTCTTCTCCTTTTCTGCCTTTAGATTCTTCTTGATCACTTGCATTTATTGTTCCATCTTTTCCAACATATCTGGTACTATCAACACCCTGTTCATTGATCACTCCAACTGATGGGAGTATTACAACTTTGCCCATAGAGTGCCTCAAACATACTCATCCATAGTGAATCCTGGTAATTATTTTTGTAAGAAAACTCAACCAATGGAAGGTACTCCTCCAATCTACTTTGTTGACGCATCACATACATCCTCAACATGTCCTCCAAAATCCTGTTGACCCTCTTTGTCTGTCCATCTGTCTACAGATGATAAGTTGTGTTGAAGGCCAAATCTGTCCCTGTTAGGTCCCTATAATATTAGTGTAGCCCCTTATTATTGTTAGTGTAGCCCCATTATTATTTTTGTAGTCCCATATTGTTATTATTGTGCCCCATAAAACCCACTATTGTTATTGTTGTTCCCTTACATTATTATTGTTAGGTTGAATAGGATTATATTGTGATCCCATGGACTCCTATATGTAGAAAGGAGGTTTTTTCATTTGGACCATCCAAGATTTGTTTATTTATGTAATGTAAAAGAGGTTTTCCCCTTGAAGTGGCGTATTTATAAGGTGTTGATCTCTCTTTTCTTCTATTTTTGGAGCTGGTTTCATAACATTTGGTATCAGAGCTTTGGATTTTAGGGTTTCGCTGCTTCAAACAGGTCATCATGGAATGTTCACTATAAATTTTTTTATACAAAGGTTCATATGCTAAAAAAAAACCCATTTGTAAAGAAATCCTGAGGAGCTTAGTGTAAAAATTTCAGATATTGTTTCACAATAGTTGCTGAGATATGATCTGTGGAAGTTAGGGTTTTTGCAGGCTCATAGATTTCATCTTAAAGAGGTGACCTTGGGAAAATCGTCATAACTCTCTCTCTGAGCATCGGATTGGAATTATGTAAAATGTGGCCGAAAAAAAATAAAAATTGTAGTTTCCTGTGTATCAATTTCAGAGCCGAAGGAGGAAACAATGACACATGACATGCCATACAAGTTAGATCTCTTGAACTAGTCCATAATTAGGTCATTGTGGGAGATTGGGCATAACTTTGCCTTGAAGTATCCAAATCAGGTCAGACTTGTGGAATTGGAAAGAAGATTCAAAGGGATAATAAAATACTGAAGATAAAATCTCAGGGATCCAAAAATAATAGATATAAATCAGGTTCAATATAGACCTCCTAAAAAGCAAGAAAAATGTGTGTATTTTTTAAACAAGTTTGCATAACTTTTGTTTGAAAAATCAGTTTGAAGTGATTCCAAGGATATATTGAAGCATAGATATAAGTATTGAGTTATATAATTCTGCTAAAAAATAATTCCACACCCATTCAGCCCTCATAAAGCTATACTATGACGCATAAAGAGGAAGAATTGCAATATGATATATCAAAATTACGGTACCAAGTGCAACAAATTTCGATCTTACAAAGAGCAACCCAAGATGACATAGATGGTTTAAAATCATACATGGAGGATAATTTGGATGGTTTGAAGGATAAAATGAAAGCTAATATGGATGATAAAGCAGTGGAAGATCACATTGAGCATCAACAACAAGTTCTCCAACTCTCAAAGGATAACCTAACTTTGGTGCAGAATAGAATGAAACAACATGAAGATCAATATTGCAGTGAAAGAAGTTCTGAAGGAGTGACAAAAACAAGAATTGACAACTACAAAATCAATCAATTTTAGAGTATCTCAGCAAGTGGAAAAACTTACCTTTTGAATATTCCACATGGGAGGATGTGAATTTTATACAGAAGCATTCAGAAATAATCAAGCGTTGAGGACAACACTTGTTTGAAGGAGAGGGTCATGTTAGGTCCCTATAATATTAGTGTATCCCCTATTATTGTTAGTGTAGTTCACTTATTATTATTTTTGTGCCCTTGTAGTCCCCATATTGTTATTATTGTGCCCATAAAACCCCACCATTGTTATTGTTGTGCCCTTACATTATTATTGTTAGGTCAGCTAGGATTATATTGTGATCCCATGGACTCCTATATATAGAAAGGAGGTTTTTTCATTTGAATCATCTAAGAATTGTTGATTTATGTAATGTAAATGAGGTTCCCCCTTCGAAGTGGCTTATTTATAAGGCATTTATCTCTCTTTTCTTCTATTTTTGAAGCTAGTTTCATAATAGTCCCTAAACTTGCAAACATCTCCTTCCAAATCGTGGAAGTGAACTTAGCATCAATTTCTGACACAAACTTCCATGGAACACCATGAAATATTACCACATATATGATGAATACCTGTGATACATCATTAAAATAATAATTAGACTTCACTGGAATGAATTGCACTACCTTTTTCAACTTGTCTACCGCGAACATGATGGACTCATGCTATCTAAATGTCATCGAAAAAATGGTAATGAAATCATGGAAATGACCTCCCACTTCCACTCTGAAATTAGAATCGATTGTAGTAATCCACCTGGATGCTTACACTCTAATTTCACTTGCTAACAGTCTAAACATCTAACCAAAAAACTGGCCACGTGCTTATTAAGATTCAGCCAATGATAAAAATTATTTAGTGCTTTCAATGTATTCTCGTATTCTAGGTGACTTGAATACCATTTTGCATGAAAATATAGCTAGATAGTCTTCTTGAGCTCATTGTTGTCTGGCACATATATCCTGTCCGTAAATCTAATGAAACCATCTCCTTTAAGGCGATAGTCCACATCTTGCTCACCTATACCTTGGTGTAACTTGTGCCTAAGATTCATGTACCTATTATCCTATTTTCCTACCTATAAGATCTGATCCTGTAAGTCTATGCCATAAGAACTCATAACTGCTATATGATTCACCTGCATCTGCCTGCTAAGAGCATCTGCAACCCCATTCTCTTTACCTTTAATGTACCTGATTTCAAATTGGAACTCACTAATCATGGCTAAGCATCTAGCTTGCCTGAAATTTAGATTTAGTTGGTCAAACATGTATCTCAATCCACTGTGATCACTCATAAATACAAACCTACTTCCAATAATATAGTTCCTCCACATCTTCAATGAATGCATGATCGATGCCAACTTAAGATCATGTGTTAGATAATTTTTCTCATGCTCATTCAGTTTCTGTGACTCATAACATGCTACATGTTCTTCCTGCATAAGGACTCCACCAAGTCCACTCTTAAAAGCATCTATCTGTACACACCACAAAATATTTGTTTGAATCTACAATCTTTAACACTGGAGCATTCATCAACAACTACTTCAACTTTTCAAAACCTACTACACATTCCTTGGTCCATTCAAATTTATTACCTTGCCGCTGCAATGATGTAATAGGATATGAAATCCAAAAGAAGTTCCTAATGAGCCTCCTACAGTAACCTGTTATCCCCATAAATGATATTACCTCATCCACATTTCTAGGAGCTTCCTATTCCATGATAGTCCTTATATTTTTTGGATCCACTGTTATTGCTTCCTTGGAAACAACATATCCCAAGTAATGTACCTCTTTCTGAAAGAAGCTTCATTTACTGAGCTTAGCTTACAACTAATGCTCTCTCAACAATATGAATATTGTTGCTAAGTGTTTGACATGTTCTTCCTCATTCTTAGAATATCTCAAGGTGTCATGAATGAGTAAAATAAAAAACTTACCAAAATAAGGACACAACTAACTATTCATCAAGCACATAAAGGTAGGTAGAGCATTAGTCAAACCAAATGGAACTACAAAAAACTCATAATACCCATACCTTGTCTGGAAAATTGTCTTATAAATTTCCTATTCTTTGATGAGTACCTGATGGTATCCCGATCTCAAGTCAATATTCAAGAACACTAATGCTCCCTTCAACTAATCAAACAAGTCATCAATCCTCAGCAACAATACCCGTTCTTGATGGTTACCTTGTATAACTGCATTTAATCAATGCATAACATGAGAGTACCATCCTCCTTCTTCACAAAAAACATTTGTGCACCCAACGATGATACGCTTGGCCTAATGTATCCTTGCCAAGAATTTCCTTCTACTTCAACTATAATTCGACTAACTCTAGAGTGCTCATCATGTACGGTTCCTTTGACATTGATGCTACTCGTAGTACCAACTCATTAGAAAATTCCACTCTCTGTGAGGCAACAAATCTAAAATCTCTGTTAAAAAAACATCTTGAAACTACTGTAATACATTCTTAATATCTTTGCATCCTCATCCTCCTTACCTTTATCACTGTAAATATGCACTGCAAATAACACACCCTTTTCTGCAACTGTGCTTTGCCTGCATAACTGTCACCATTCTAACTGATTTTTCTTTCTTCTTACCCTGCAAGATCCTATGTTCTCCATTGTCATCCAAACACTCAATATCGTGTTCATAACAATCCATCTTATTCTCGTGAACATATAACCAATCCATACCCAAAATCATACTATATGATCCCAACAATAGTATAATAAAATATGTTGATGTATGCATACTATTCAACTCAAATGCACAAGCTCTTACCCAATGATGAACTCTCTTATTATTACCTATAGCCAACTGCACTAACCAAGAATCTGCATGCACTTCTCTATTCAAACCAAACTTATCCACCAATTTAGGGTTAACATAAATATAATTAGATCCAGGTTAAATCAAAATAGAAACAACTTGATCACAAAGATTACCATCCATCTCAATGATAGATGCCTGGTGATTTTCCTGCTTATCATCCAATGCTGCATAGATTTGTGGAATGCTCTACCCAACATCCCCAACTGTTTACGCCTCCTGTGCATTGTAAATATGAGGCCTACTGCCATGATTTTACATATAGTCTCTCTTAAGATTCTCCTTACCACATGGCTAACATCACAACCGTCCTGTATCATCACCTATATTCTGATGCCCTCTAGGATGTGATCCATGTCCCTATCTAACTATGTTGAACTTATTATAAGGTGCAACGTTTTCTTTCTCTTCTCATCCTGGGGTCTTGTTCTTTTCACCTACCATTTACCTTTATATTTATCTTTCCCTTTCCAACCTTGCTGAAATTCTGTCTTACGCTTTGATTGCTCATAAAAATGCTTCAATTTCCCAACAAATTCCTCAAGTTACTGAGGCTCTTCATACTCAATCTGATCTCTAAATGCTAATGGAAATCCACTAAAAAATATATAAACTTTGGCTTTTTCATCCTTAAGATGCATTACATACCTTAATAACTCCAAAAAGTATTGGTCATATTCTCCTCATCTGTCATCGATCCCATCTTTAACTCATAGAATTCCTTAGCTTTGTTGTCATAGTACCTCTTTGACAAGTACTTCTTCCTGAAGAGTATCTTGAATTCATGCCAACTCAAGTCTTTTGTCCTGATGTCTCTGACTCGTTTCACATCTTCCCACTAGATGTATGCTTTCCCTTTGAGGTTGAAGATAACTAATTCAGCCTTCATGTTCTCTGTGTACTCATGAAACTCAAATAATTTCTTCATCCCAAGTAACCATGCGTCTGCATCCTATGAATTCTTCAAATCCCCATCAAAGGTAGGTGACTTTACTTTCTTGAACTCATCTGGAAAATATCTCGCGCCATTCCTCCTATAAGGATGATAGCGACGATGACCATGATAACTGTCAGAACTAGAAATAGAATAAAACTTGTGTCCATCACCTCTCCTATCCGATGTGTCCAAGAACCTTCCATCCATGATCGTGTCATCTCTATCCAACCTGTGACCACCATAAGATCCATTACCATATTCCCTATTCATCCTTTCCTCATGTCCAAGATTGATCCCAAGCGGCTCCTATCTATGCAAATATTAAAAAATCTAAAGGTTTATTGCATTAACCTCTGCTTGTTTTTCCTTTGCTTGAATTGTACTGTCATTATATGCCTTGCAACTTCTTATTTCTGCCTTCAAGATTCTCAATGAGTCTGCTAAGTCAGAAGAATCCCCACCACCAGTTTTCTCATCTGATCCATAGGGAGCGTCTTGTGAACTGTATGCCATGTAAGATAAAAAAAAACATAACATAATCAACATACCTCAGTATAACTCAAGGGAGGATATCTCATTTGCAAGATCAACCAAATTAACACGATACATGTATAATCATAATCATACCAGTATATAAACATCATTTCAACCATTGTCTAGTTATAAATGCATGACCATACTGACTACATACCATGACCACATGCATGACAAATATCACCATGTTAATGTATACATCACGACATATAAAAATTAACATGCATAACCAAACATAATTGACATACACTCGTGACGATCACATCCAATCAATGACACCATAAAATTTCACATAGAAAAAAAAATTTAACCATAAACACCATCATGCATACACAACAAGCACATACACCACAAGTGTAAGGAACACATATGCAACCAAAATTTATGCATGACCAACACATTTCCCATCCAGTCCAATTGGTGAACTTGGCTTTGATACCACTCTATAACACCCTCCTCCCATATTTACTCAAGCTAACCGGTCCCCTGGGGTAAACATGTGATGAGAGCCTACTATGATGTGATTCAACTCCCCATGTATAGTTAAGGAAGTGCAATAGACATAACAAAACCAAACTAACCTTCCACACATGCTATAGAACCTTCAGGAGCCAACCAACCCTTCCAGGTGACCGACCCTTGAGGAAACTTAAATTTCACTGATATGGATCCTAAGCATGTGACTAAGGCCTTCCAATCACTCCCACAACAAGGCATGCCAATGACTGTGGATTTTTTAAGGCAGTTTTGTGCAAGTGACCCTAGATTCCGAGCCACTTTTTCAAGGATAGGTCTCAGGCCACCACCCAAAACTTCATGAAACATCCAAAAATGAATAATAACAATGAAACAAAGACACTAATGCAATCATTGGTTGAAGTAATTTATTTTAACCCTACTAACCATGACAGGCATTTCGTCGAGCATGTCACAAATATGTACTCTACAGGTCATAGCAATATATCTGAGCATAGGGGTCTCATACTTATCTGAGAATTGTAAAGAAGCATTGTTGCCATATCATAATAGCTACATTATAATCTATTAGGAAATATATTTATTATACATTCATTTTCTAATCAAAACATGATGAAATCCATACAAAAGTCTATCATAAAACATACTCATAACCAACATATAAAAAACATAAATAACAAGGATATAATAGACATAAAAACCACATATGAAGAAATATATTTACACATGAAATACCAAGGAGAAGAATCTCTTATTAATGAATGAAAAATCCAACAATATCTGGGACTTCCACGAACCACCCGACCATAGATTGGGATGAACCAAATCTTACTTTCAACCAACCACCCCCATGAAATATTCCAAGCATGAATGTGGGACTCAAAACCAAACCAATCCAGGTTTCCTTAGGCATTACAACAATCCACATTGGATCACTAGGCCCTAAAAAAGCATGGATTCCATCAGATTTCTCCACCTACACCATAAGGAATTTTCTTGCCTCCTAGTCTTTAGGATCTACTGTATATCCCACCATTCACCAATTGAGGATTCCTAGGCCTAATCGAGACTCCACCCTCCAGGATTTACTATGTATCTCGCCATTCACTGGTTGAGGATTTGTAGGTCTGATCGAGGTAGCACACTGCTAGGATTTACTGTTTATCCCTCCATTCACTATTTGAGGAATCCTAGGCCTACCGAGGTACACAAAATCTATCTTTATTGCAATCCCAACTTCTTATTGAAATTTGCAACAAGAAAAAATGAAATTGGCATCCAGAAACAACATCCAGAAAATTGCATTCATAAATGGATACTGTTATCACCCTAAAAATTTTTCTAAACTTTGGAAATTTTACCTTGTTTCTAGTCATGGTCTTATAATAGGTTTTGAGTCATCTCATCTCAATTGTGTCATTCTCATTTCCAAATAAAATTTGACCACCTCATTCCATGGTTTAAAGTCTCATTTTCTGTTTAGAAGCCATATTTAAAAACTCTTGTTCTAGTCATGGTGTTAAAGAGTCTCTAGGTCATGTCATGCTTAAAGGGTTAGGTCATAGGGTTAGAAGTCTTTAAGGTCATATTTCATTTCCAAACAAAGTTTATCGACCTTATTCTATGTCTTAGTGTCTCATACCATGTTTAGAAAGTCAATTTTTAAACCATTTTGAATTTGTTTTTAGAATTAGCAACAAAACCTTGTTTTCGTAGCGCAGACAGTTTTGCGCTACGAAAACGCAACGTTTTCGTAGCGCGCTACGAAATGGCTGAAACAACCCTTTTTCAGCAAAACCCCCTGTTTTTCTGTTTTTAGTGGTCAACTTCCAAGAAGGTTTTTGGGCAACTGAAAGTATAATTTGGAACATTGAAAGAATATTTTCTTCCTAACATACTGAAATACAAAAACCTCTTTTAGTTTCTTCAAATTAATTATGAGCTGGGAGAAATCGATGGTTGAACTTGCGCTACGAAACTGCTGAAATTCATTCAGAGAAAAATTCTGCTTTCTGGTTTTAGTAGTCTTTTTCAAGATCCGTTTCTGGCCACATGAAAGGGTATTTTGGAATTCGGAAAGAGGTTTATTTTCAAAAAATCTCTAGCTACAATAACCTATCTCACTTTCTTTATAAGGATTACCAGTTGGGATATACAAGGCCTTCTTTAAAGCCATATTTTTAGAAAGCAGAATTTTCCAGTTTACACATGTTTTTCAAAGAAATATTCTGGACAACAGGAGAAGTATTTCCAAAAACATCCTTCAGTTTTGAAAAATAAATATTTGATGAGGAGATAAAAGCTCTGTCTCAACACCTATTTTGCAGATAAAAACAGAGCAGTAAGTGACAAATCCTTAAACATTTTTGCTATGGAGAAGGTAATCATTTTTTTTTAAAGACATTTCAAAGCCAACTTGTTTTTCTTGTTAAATATTATGGACATCATTAAAGAAGTGCAAATAGCCTTGAAACCAAAAATTAAAAAAAAGAAAGAAACTGCTGTAGGTGGCATGCAGAGCAGTTTCGTAGCGCGAAACTGCTGTAGGTGCAGTTTTGGGCATATTTTGAGGGTTTCAAGAGGGAAGACCTTTGGTTTTTAAAGAATTGACACTGTTAGAAGATTGTAAGGGTGCAGAAATGAAGTTTCAAGTGTAAAAGCAAAGCAAACTGAAGGTTTAAGAATATTTTTACAAAGATAAGATTCTGCGCTACGAAAAAAACAGACAGTTTCGTAGCGCAGCCAAATCAACTTTCTTATTACTCCTTCAAGGGTTTAATTTTGCACAGGTGGAATGGCATTGGTTTTATGGAAGTGATAGCACATGTCACTTATCTAAAAAGGTTAATTTGGTCAGCAAATGGATTACAAGGACACAAACGAGGGCTAAAGCTACATTACAGGAAACATGTTCCTATTTTGCAGGGACAGATAAGAGGAAAGTTAAAAGATGTCACAACAAGGTTATGGGCTTCATCAAATTCGAATTCATGGAGTTATAGCAGTTGTCAGGTGTTGTTTTAAATATTTAGATAAGGTTGTTATGTTTTAATAAATGATGTTTTGGTCCTAATTGTATTAGGAGTATAAACAAACAGTTTAACTGTCAGTTGTAAATGCAGTTTGTTTTATGAAAGGTGTTAGGTGTCAAATTCGATTTTTTCTCAAAGGATGGGAAGGAATCCAAGGATGTATTGACCTCTCTATAAGAGTTTGGAATTCGAATTATAGAGGGTTGGAAAATGTTATCAGAATTGGTTACTTTTGTAAATTCTTTGAGCAGATTGATATATACAGAAACAAAGTGACTTTTTCTGAAGCTGAGATTCTTATTATACTTTAGTGAGCTTTATTTCTTCTCTCATATGTTTTACTTCCATAGTTTTGATGCTTAATACTCATAATTCATGGGAACATGCTCTGACTTCCTTTAAGTGTTGATTTATGGTGAATTGAGCTCTTTGGTCTTATATGTGGATGGTTTATTCAATGTTTGATACTTATTACTCAAAATTCATGGTCATTCATGCTTTGACTTCCTTTAAGTGCTAAGCTTGGGTAAAACTCCATTAAATACTTTCCTTTCACTGTCTTAAGGTATCATTACTTAGAATTCATGCACTCATGCTCTGACTTCCTTTGAACCTTAAGGTATTGAGACTTTCCTGAATGTGTCACCCTTTCATTAAAGTATATAAAAGCCTCAGTTTGTAAGAAGAGCTATTTTGTTATCTTAAACCTATCACTGACTCCATAGCCCAATGGTAGCTTGTCTTCATCTTTCAACCTGCAAACATACAAAACCACAAACCATAGAGTTAGCCATCTATCTTTATACAAAATCATTAACCCTTGAGAGAGCCCTCTCAGGTTGAGGAGGCTAAGCTTCAGCTAAAAGGTTGGTTTGAAATAGTTACACTGAAGTAGTCCGATTAGCAGCCTATCAGGTTCCTATTTTGGTGATAACATTTTGGTGCGTCTGCCGGGAGTCTGAAGATACATCTCTCCTGAAAAATCATGAAGCTGAACTCTTGAAGGTAGCAGGAGCTCAGACATCTGTTCAAGGCTGTAAAACTACCTTGGTGACTCCACACATCAAATAACAAATTGGAAGGTGACTCCACTGCTAGAAGATCAGTTGCTAGATGAAGTTTCAAGATGAGTTCCATTGCAAGGAAAAATTCCAGGTATGTTCCTATGAATTGGTCTCATATCCCTGGTTTTCCAAATCCTATGCCAAAGGTTGATTGGTTAGATGATCTTCCAATATTCAAAGATGAAAAGAAAGACAATGTTGCTCTTCATTTGGTTAGGTTTCATCTACATGTACATAGTCTTAAGGTTCAGATTCCTGAAGAATGTCTTATGAAGATGTTTATGACCACTCTGGAAGGAAAAGCATGGTCTTGGTATAAAGGTTTAACATATGGTTTATTGTATTCTCTTACTAAATTTCATGATGAATTCTATGAGATGTATAAAGAATGTCATCCATCTCTATTTTTGGTCAAAGATTGTTGTAAGCATTCTGTGGGTTTTATTCAGTATTTGGAAGATTGTTATGGTGATAATGAATTTATGGATGAAGAAATTTTAGAGGCTCTTCATGACCATACATTCCAACAACTAGAAGAAAGAATAACATCCCCTAGGATCCATCATGGAAATCAACAAGAGAATAATTTTGAAAATCATATTTCATCCTTCGAGATTGATATAGATATGCTGCAGACTTGTCAGTCTTCAGATTATGATGAATATGAGAACCATTGCATAAACCAAGAAGAAATACTGGAAGATTGTTTTAATAACTCTCAGGCAGAGGAATGGATTGATGATTTCTGCATTTCCTTACAACAGATTAAATTTAAAGAGTGATCATAATAGTGAGGAATATTTCATTGTCTATGGAAATCAATCAAAAAAGTAGTTGGATCACTTATCAAATGAATGTTGTGTGACTAAAGATTAGTTTTTAGAAGTAACAAAATGTCATGATGATCATCAAACTAACCATGCCTTATTTGACCCTATAGCTGAATACATGGTAAAGCTTTACACACCAGTATTTCATTTTCATTTGCATGATGAAGATCAAATACATTATAAGTTGTTTTGGTCATCTCACTATCATGGTTATTTTGAGGTCGAATGCAGTTCAGAGTCTCAAATATCATAAAAGAAAATTGATTGGCTTCATTGGACGTTTCATGTTCCTTGAGCTACAAATGGAGATTGCAGCTGGTAGGGTAGGTAGGAAGATGCAAATAAGCTCAAGGTTGACTAAGCATTTTTACTAGGTACAGTTTGAAGTAGATTGGGCAGAATTTCAGATTTTTTATTTTTAAAGGGAATGGATTGCAGCACTGGAGCTACCAGTTCTTAGTGTACCACTGGGGCACACTATCCCTAGTAGAGCCACTGTTATCACCCTAAATTTTTTTATAAACTTTGGAAAGTTTACCTTGTTTCTAGTCATGGTCTTATAATAGGTTTTGAGTCATCTCATCTCAATTGTGTCATTCTCATTTCCAAATAAAATTTGACCTCCTCATTCCATGGTTTTAAGTCTCATTTTCTGTTTAGAAGCCATATTTAAAAACTCTTGTTCTAGTCATGGTGTTAAAGGGTCTCTAGGTCATGTCATGCTTAAAGGGTTAGGTCATAGGGTTAGAAGTCTTTAAGGTCATATTTCATTTCCAAACAAAGTTTATCGACCTTATTCTATGTCTTAGTGTATCATACCATGTTTAGAAAGTCAATTTTTAAACCATTTTGAATTTTTTTTTTGGAATTAGCAACAAAACCTTGTTTTCATAGCGCAGACAGTTTTGTGCTACGAAAACACAACATTTTTGTAGCACGCTATGAAATGGCTGAAATAGCCTTTTTTCCAGCAAAAACCCCTGTTTTTCTATTTTTAGTGGTAAACTTCCAAGGAGGTTTCTGGGAAACTGAAAGTATATTTTGGAAAAATGAAAGAGGTTTTTCTTTCGAACATACTGAACTACAAAAATATATTTCAGTTTCTTCAAATTAATTATGATCTGGGAGAAATCGATGGTTGAACTTTCCCTACGAAACTGCTGAAAGTCATTCAGAGAAAAATTCTGCTTTCTGGTTTTAGTAGTCTTTTTCAAGATCCGTTTCTGGCCATATGAAAGCGTATTTTGGAATTCTGAAAGAGGTTTCTTTTCAAAAAATATCTAGCTACAATAACCTATCTCACTTTATTCATAAGGATTACCAGTTGGGAGATAAAAGGCTTTCTTTAAAGCCATATTTTCAGAAAGCAAAATTTTCCAGTTTACACATGTTTTTCAAAGACAGATTCTGGACAACAGGAGAAGTATTTCCAAAAACCTCCTTCAGTTTTGCAAAACACAGCTTTGATGAGGAGATAAAAGCTCTGTCTCAACACCTATTTTGCAGATAAAAACAGAGCAGTAAGTGACAAATCCTTAAACATTTTTGTTATGGAGAAGGTAATCATTTTTCTTTTAAAGACATTTCAAAGCCAACTTGTTTTGCTTGTTAAAGATTATGGACATCATTGAAGAAGTGAAAATAGCCTTGAAACCAAAAAAAAAAAAAAAAAAAAACCACTGTAGGTGACATGCACAGCAGTTTCGTAGCGCGCTACGAAACTGCTATAGGTGCAGTTTTGGGCATATTTTGAGGGTTTCAAGAGGGAAGACCTCTAGTTTTTAAAGAATTGATACTGTTAGAAGATAGTAAGGGTGCAGAAATGAAGTTTCAAGTGTCAAAGCAAAGCAAACTGAAGGTTTAAGAAGATGTTTACAAAGATAAGATTCTGCGCTACGAAAACAACAAACAGTTTCGTAGTGCAGCCATATCAGCTTTCTTATTACTCCTTCAAGGGTTTAATTTTGCACAGGTGGAAGGGCATTGGTTTTATGGAAGTGATAGCACATGTCACTTATCTAAAAAGGTTAATTTGGTCAGCAAATGGATTAGAAGGACACAAATGAGGGCTAAAGCTACATTACAGGAAACATGTTCCTATTTTGCAGGGACATATAAGAGGCAAGTTAAAAGATGTCACAACAAGGTTATGGGCTTCATCAAATTCAAATTCATGGAGTTATAGCAGCTGTCAAGTGTTGTTTTTAAGTATTTAGATAAGGTTGTTATGTTTTAATAAATGATGTTTTAGTCCTAATTGTATTAGGAGTCTAAACAGACAGTTTAACTGTCAGTTGTAAATGCAGTTTGTTTTATGAAAGGTGTTAGGTGTCAAATTCGAATTTTTTTCAAAGGATGGGAAGGAATCCAAGGATGTAATGACCTCTCTATAAGAGGTTGGAATTTGAATTGTAGAGGGTTGGAAAATGTTATCAGAACTGGTTACTTTTGTAAATGCTTTGAGCAGATTGATATATACAGAAACAAAGTGACTTTTTCTGAAGCTGAGATTCTTATTATACTTCAGTGAGCTTTATTTTTTCTCTCATATGTTTTACTTCCATAGTTTTGATGCTTAATACTCAGAATTCATGGGAACATGCTCTGACTTCCTTTAAGTGTTGATTTATGGTGAATTGAGCTCTTTGGTCTTATATGTGGATGGTTTGTTCAATGTTTGATACTTATTACTCAGAATTCATGGTCATTCATGCTATGAATTCCTTTAAGTGCCGAGCTTGGACAAATATCTGTTAAATACTTTCCTTTCACTGTCTTGAGGTATCATTACTCAGAATTCATGCACTCATGCTCTGAATTCCTTTGAACCTTAAGGTATTGAGACTTTCCTGAATGTGTCACCCTTTCATTAAAGTATATACAAGCCTTAGTTTGTAAGAAGAGCTATTTTGTTATCTTATCCCTATCATTGAATCCATAGCCCAATGGTAGCTTGTCTTCATCTTTCAACCTGCAAACATACAAAACCATAAACCATAGAGTTAGCCATCTATCTTTATACAAATTCATTAACCCTTGAGAGAGCCCTCTCAGGCTGAGGAGGCTAAGCCTTAGCTAAAAGGTTGGTTTGAAATAGTTACACTGAAGTAGTCTGATCAGCAGCCTATCAGGTTCCTATTTTGGTGATAACAAATACCATGGAGGATTTTTATTTAATAATTTCTTAATTAAATTAGAAGAAATGTGTGTCAAATTTATTTATCCCTTAAATAAATTAGACAATAAATTGTAATCTTATCTCATAATCACTTTTAATAGTTAATTGAGTGTGATAAAATCAGTTATCTCATGAAATTCGAGTTGAGGGTGGTTGGTGAGGCATGCAGAGTGATTCTATTAGTTTTAGAATTCAAGTTGCAGTTAGTGCATTAGTTTAATGCATGAGAAATCAGTTAACTCACTTAAGTGAGTTAAATTCAGTTTAACTAGTTGTAACTGTGCACATGCAATGATCTGTCAAGTGACTAATAATTTAATATTAATATCTGAATGCTTGTCAGTTCCAGTGGAGACCCAGTTGAGACAAAGTTTAAAGGGAAGTTGACTATTAGTTGTGTTTTTAGAAAACTGCT
Source organism: Pinus albicaulis (assembly GCA_034641835.2). NCBI lineage: Eukaryota > Viridiplantae > Streptophyta > Pinopsida > Pinales > Pinaceae > Pinus > Pinus albicaulis. The sequence goes on along the minus strand of CM076578.1, from coordinate 534,985,131 downwards.
TGGATGTAGTTAAAACACCACAAGATTTCCCATGATACTTGTGCAATCAAAGAAGGTTGAAATTCCTAAAGAATAGGGATTGTATTCCACAGGGATTGTGTGAGCAAGGTAGATTGAAGACAGGCTGAGAATTGACTAAGTATTGGCCCAATTTTGTCTAGATCAGTGTGAGACTGTCATGAGAGTGCAACAAATTCTTGTGAGAAAGGATGCATTGCAATTGTTTCATGATTCCTTGGTTCATTATACAATAGATATAGAGGGGTTTTGAGCAACAAGATTTCCCTAGGAAAAATATCTATGTTGTGGATTGATTTTCTTCTTTCTTTTACTTGGTGTGATAGTATGATTGTGTTTAATTTCTGCAGAATTAATTGGAGAAGGATTCAATATATTTCTCTAGTATATTTCATGATCAGATTGAATCCATTGGAATACATATTGTTTGTATAAATTTTACATGGTATAAGAGTGCCAAGAATCACAATAGTGGAGAAGAAATTGAGTTTGTATTAAACAATATTCAAACTTGCAAATAATTTCGTTTGTGCGACAAGCAGATCAAGATGGCTTTCAATGGATTAAGATTGGAATATATACACTCTAGGGAAGTTATAATTATATTTCATGGAAATACAAAATGGAGGCAATGCTGGAGGACAACAGGTTGAAATAATTCATTGATAATGATATTCCCAAGCCCGCACCAGTAGACGTCACTCTTCTTGATGCTTGGCAAAAGAAGGTGGTAATGGCGAGGAGGATATTATTAGAGGTAGTTCGAGATCACATTGTCTCAAGTCTCCATGGCAAGGCGACTCCACATGCGACCAAAGGAAGTTGGCGCTGAAGGAAAAGCTCAAGAAAATCAATAAGGAAGAGGGCGAGACGATACGAACATACTTCGCGAAGTTCACTCAATGTCGAGATGAACTTGGAAGTGTTGATGTGACCATAGCAGATGATGACTTGGTGAGCCTAGAACTTCTAGGCCTTCCCAAGAGCTGGCATAGTTATCAGGAATTTGTCAATGGGAGGGAGAAGTCACCAGATTGGGAGCGACTTTGGTTGGATTTGGTACGAGAAGAATTAAGGCGGAATACCAAGGATGGATCCTCATCCAAGATTAATGACAAGGAAGATTGTACCTTTTACAATAAGGCAAAGAAGGTCAAGGGAAATAAATCCCAAGGCGAAGCGGGCAAGAAAGACTTGTCCAATATCAAATGCTTTCAGTGTCACGATCATGGCATTATGCTACAAATTGTCCACAGAAGAAAAGCAAGAAGGAGCCTGCAATTGTAATAGGTGAAGCATTGGCTTCACAGTTCGAGCTTGATTTTACACTCATTGCATGCATGGCCAACACTGTAATGGGTTTCATGTGGTATTTAGACAGCGATGCCTCATTCCATATGACGTGGAATAAATATCTCTTCAGTGACTTGGAGGAGAAGGACCTCCAACAGAGCATAGAGTTTGGAGATGACGAGAGGTATAGTGCTACTAGCATAGGTACAATTACCTTTCAGAGGGAGAATGGCACCCATATCATACTAGTAGATGTTTTGCATGTTCCATGCCTAAGGAAGAATCTTATCTCTGTAGCGGTATTGGAAGAACGTGGTTATGAAGTAATGTTTAGAAAAGGAAAAATTTTCCTTAGACACATAGCCACAGGATAAGTAAAGCACATCGGTGTAAGAGTCAAGAACCTTTTTTCTCTTGAGGTTGAGGATGCATGCAAGGCTTTGAGGAGAAAATCATTGGTTAATGAATTGGTGGTTGAGAGGGAGCAATTATCTCTCAACATGTAGCCTCATAAGTAGTCTCAGAAGTTTGTGGAGCAACAAAAATGGAGAGGCAGAGAGGATACCAAGAGGAAGAGTCCACTCAAGTAGAGACCTCCAGGAGGGGGAAATTTTGAGCTAGATAGGTAGAGGGAGTACATACAGCTATACCTCCAGGTGTGAGGTGGGGCGATGTGCAGATATAATACCAAGAAGAAAATTGGGCAGGTTCCATTGTGATGGTGTGTCTCATGGATCGAACCTGGATACGAGGAGCCCACAATACAACAATAACAGGAAGGATCGTTTGGGTTGATGTAGTCATATGTCATGAAGATAGAAATTAGAGGGATAGGTGTCGAATACTGGAGTGCAGATCAGAGTTGGTAGCAGTGTAGAGTGCACAAATGCAGATGTCAATAACACAGAGATTCCAATATAAATGTGCAGTAGGATCCATAAGTCAGAATAATATGATGACAGATGCATTATGCCGATCCAGTTGTTTGGAGGCTATTCAATTTAAGAAATGTTGCATGTGAAAACAACACTAGAGAAGTGTTACAAGCAAGAGTTGCATGTGTGAACAACCTTAGAGAGGTGTTTCATGCAAGATTTTCATGTGCGAACGACACTAGAGAAGTGTTGCATGAAATATTTGCATGTGTGAACGACACTAGATAAGTGTTGGATGCAAGAACATTCCAAAGGTACCAGATCAAGACAGATTGATTCCTTTCTTGTTGAGAGGGAGTGTTGAAATTTTCAACAAGAAACACTGAAATTGGTATCTAGAAACAACATCCATAAAATGGCATCTATAAATTGCGACCATGGAGGCTTTTGATTTAATTATTTCATAATTAAATTAGAAGAAATGTGTGTCAAATTTATTTATCCCTTAAATAAATTAGACAATAAATTGCAATCTTATCTCATATTCACTTGTAATAGTTAACCGAGTGTGATAGAATCAGTTAGCTCATGAAATTCGAGTTGAGGGTGGTTGGTGAGGCATGCAGAGTGATTCTATTAGTTTTAGAGTTCAAGGTGCAATTAGTGTATTAGTTTAATGCATGAGAAATCAGTTAACTCAATTACGTGAGTTAAATTCATTTTAACTAGTTGTAACTGATTGTTGCACTAGTGAGAGGTTAAGTGAATTAAATCAGATTTAATTCACATGCAACGATATTTCAAGTGACTGATGATTTACTATTAATAGCTGCATGCATGTCAGTTCCAGTGGAGACCTAGTTGAGACAAAGGTTAAAGGGAAGTTGAATATTGGTTGTATTTTTAGCAAATTGCTTAGATGCAATTAAAACACCATAGGATTTCCCATGATACTTGTGCATTCAAGGAAGGCTAAAGTTCCTAAAGAATAGGGATTGGATTCCACAGGGATTGTGTGAGAAAAGTAGTCTGAAGACAGGCCGAGAATTGGCCAAGTATTGGCCCAATTTTGTCTGGCTCAGTGTGAGACGATCAAGAGAGTGCAACATAGTCTTGTGAGAAAGAATGCATTGTAATATTTTCATGATTCCTTGGTTCATTATACAATGGAGATAGAGGGATTTTGAGCAGCAAGCTTTCCATAGGAAAAATATCTGTGTTGTGGATTGATTTTATTCTTTCTTTTAATTGGTGTGATTGTGTGATCGTGTTTAATTTCCGTAGAATTAATTTTAGAAGGATTAAATATCTTTCTCTAATATATTGCATGATCAGATTGAATCCATTGGAATACATATTTTTTGTATAATTTATACACTTCTCTGATCCAAGGATTCTCAGTCCTTGTGATTTTTCTTTCAAAGGCCACCTCAGTCAGTTTTGAAACCATCCAAAAATACATCTCAACCAAATACAAGAGACCCCACCACACCATGGCTATCCAGAAATGGCAAGGAAAGGTTGAATAACACTATCACACCTAGAAAATCCCATGCCAATGACAACAAGAAAACAAAATACACACATGCATGCCAAATCTAGCAAGGTCCAATCATACATACAATTCAATACCTGCAAGTAATCCTGTTGTAGGTGCTTGACCCTTCTCTTCCTTTCTTGATATTTTCTTCCCTTGATCCAATGCTAGAGTGCTCCAAGAATTCTCTAAGTGTCCAAGAGTGTGTGAGAGAGAGAATAGAGAGAGAGCTCCAAAACTAAATTGACAATCGATTCCAACTGACCCTCATAAGAATTTTTATTAATGAGGCCTCCATTTCCTCATTTTCCATTATTTTTCCTTCATTTTCCTCCTCACATGCAACCTGTGACCTTTCACCTTCATTTTCTCCTAATTTCCTTTATTTTAATAAATAAAATGTCAATTAATGTCTCATGCCTTTCCAAAGACTTTGCCTCTACCTTTTCCAATTTCCTTTAGACATAATAAATCAAAATGAATACCAACTAGGATGGTTTTCCCAACATTCAAATTAGAATACATGTCTCATGACCTTGGTCTTACTTTGCCTTTATTATTTTTTTTTACATGATTTTTTACTAGGGATGTTACATTAACAACACTCAACAACCGACAACAGAATGAGGTGGTTGAGAGAAAGAACCATAAAATTGTGGGAGTAGCGAGGGTGATGTTGCATGACCAAGGCCTACCTCTGCACTTATGGGCCAAAGCATGAAACAAAAAATCTATTTGCAGAACTGAAGTCATCATCACATTTTGGGCATGATTACACTAAGGAGGCTTTTTAGGGGAGGAAGGAGAATGTGTCACACTTTAGGATATTTGCAGCCTCTGTGTACTGTAATGTATCCAAAGATTCCAGAAAGAAGTTAGAGTCGACAGTAGAGTTGGGGATATTTGTGTGTTACACAGAAACTCCCCACAACTACCATGTGTACTTTTCATCCCTCAGAATGATAGTTGTGTGAAGAGATGTGAAATTTGATGAAGAGAAGGCGATGCAGTTCTATCTTGAGAGGGAGTTTCATATCCCACTAGAAGAGGATATTTTAGCTCCAAATGAGGAACCTCAAGAAGTTGTGGAGCAACCAAAAATTGAGGTGTATAGAGTGGAGACAACTAACCAAGAAAAAACATCCAGACAGGGTAGAAAAAGGACAAGGGAATCTCAGATACTTGTGCGTGGGTGCTCCTTCAAATAAAAGCAGTTAGAGAAGGTCACCAGATCGATACACTGGATACATGGATATGATGACAGAGTTTGTAGAGACCGAGCCATCCTCTTTCGAGGAAACGATAGAGACATTTGTATGGGTTGATGCAATGGAAAAGAAGTATGAATCCATTGTAAGAAACAATGTCTAGGAAGTGGTCCCAAGACCAATAGACAAGTCAATTGTTGGTTTGTTTCGGGGAAAAACACCATAGAGGTTTGTTGGGTCAAAACCTCCACAGATCAGGGCATGCTATTCAGAAGGACTCACACACAACCACACTTAAATGCTAAAAACTATATAACAACGATAGTAGAACTCACTCATAGTCCTATGTTCGATGTAGATCCCGTGGGGTCCAAACCCCCAGCAACCTTTCTTCCTCTTCAACCTGGAAAACAAGAAAGAACATGCACGAAAACCTAGTTTTACAGCATATATTTCTCCTAAACGTTAGTGTAATCCATGTGAAACATTATATAAACCATAATAAATGCTTAATCATCAATCTTTTCACATATGCAAATAGATACTAACACATAAGTTCAGGAACAAGATGGTTCTTCATTGTTACGAACATCATGTACAGAAATAAAGAGTGGAGAGATCACCTGAATCCTTCCACGAACTTCGAACAGACCGTCGTCCGGATCCGTCCCGCCCTTGCCTCGCTAAGATACTTTCAAGACTTGTGCACTCGAGATGGCATATAAATGGATGAACATCTCCAGGAAACAATGGTTGCCTGTAAAAATCTGGGAAAGTGTAGGAGGCACGGGAATTCAGACTTGAATTAGGGATTCCAACAGAGTATAATGTCTATAAATTTCTCTCTCCCTTAGGCCATGCACATGAGGGGCTTTTATACTCCCTCAAAGTAGTTTCAATCAGTTGGAAATAGTTGGCCACGTACTAGGGTGGTTGAACTACTGGAGTAACCATCAACCCAGCCTGAAAATAGGGAATTTATATATATATTTTTAATGATTTTAATGGCATACGCGGAAAAGTACATGTGGACTCGCGTATACACGCGGAAAAGTCTGGGCATACCCGCGTATGAGATTTTTAACACTGTTTTTTTATGAATTTTGTTCAAGTCTGTGGGAATGGGTGCCCAAGGCCATAGAGACAATCATGAATCACATGAGGGTGAAAAATGATGCTATAACAGATGCCCCCTAATATATGAGGTCAAAAGGGGTACATGATGGCCGAAATGTATTATGCACATAGAAAGAACTTCGCAAGGACAAGAGAGGACTTCACTAGATTTCAGCCTGCCAAAAACCAATGAAAGAAAAAAGAGAGTCAACTCATGCTGAGGCGGGCATACCCATGCTCAGTCAAAAATACATCATATCGAAAGTACGGAATAGATCCAAAATGTATACAAGTATAGCTGAACTGGAAGTACACAATGAATCATCTGAGCATGGCCCGGAAGTACAAGTCAGAATCAATGTCTAAGTATCACATATAGAAAGCTGATCAATGATGCTGAAACTGGATGTCTGATCATATAAGTAACTGAATCTCCAAGTACCAAATCATAAGGGGTGGAACTCATGGTACAATCACGCAACTCGGGAGCCAACATATAAGATGCTGCTGTACGGAACTGCAACATATAAGGGTGAACGACATCACTGGCAGAAACTGGATGGACTGTCAAAAGTGAACCGAGAAATGCTGATGCAACCCGAGGTCTTCACCGATCACTATGGAACAATTCTACACAATGGGAATAAATGAGCTGAAGTCGACCATGTGAGAAATCGTTGGATTACCGGTCAATGATGTATACCGTTAACCAACGCGAGACAACCCACCAATAATGAAAATGAGTGTCAAGGTGCCCCAGTACAATCTAACAAGTGTGAATGAATGAGTTGAAGTCGAACACTTGAAAGAATCTACCAATCAAGAGGCAATGATGAATCCCCACTGTCGATAGCGAAGAGTCTGCCACTGATGACTGCAAACCCTAAGGTACTGACAAAAAGACTCTAGATCTTGTTCCCAGAGCAATGAGTCGGAGTCGATGGGAAAAGATCTGCTGGAAGGATGGCATTAAGGCATCCCACATCAGTCCAGCGCGAGTGTAACCCGCAGGCCAAGATTTGGAAGGAATCGGACGAAGGAGAGTGATGGAACCAAAACCGAAGTACGTTTCCGACGTGCACAAGATGAAGCTAGTGCACGGAAGAAACCCTCTGAACCAACCAATAATGAAAGCTGACACAGAGGCGAGAAATCCACCGATAGGGTCAAATGGAAATCAAGGTACTGCACGAATCCCAAGTGTGATAATGTGTGCTGACGTCGAACACGGGGGAAACCACTCAGTCAAAGACCCATGATGATGATCAAATGCTGAGCACGAGGTCACCTATCAATGATGGAAATAGGCCCAAGGTGCGGCTCTAGGTTTGCTCTCAGAGCAATGTGTCGTAGTCGATAAGAGACAAACCCACCGGAAAGAAGTCAATGGGGACCTTCTCAAACCAGCACAAGCAGAAGACCAAAACATCTGATGTGATAGAAAAAGATACTGACAAGACCAGCAAGGCCGACTGAATAATGAGTCAAGAGACACCGCAGAATGGCCGACTCTTGTTAGACTTCCCTTGAACAAAAGCACGACTCGTGATGACCATGGCAGTAAAAAGTGACACTGTATAAGTCTGTTATGCAGGAGGCAGAACAAACTCTCCATATGATTGGAAGAGATAACCAACCGGGGGAGGACTGACAAGTGAAACAAGGCAAAGGCTGAACCTAGGTCAAAACTAAAACCATCCCAAATGAAGGAAATATATATAAGTATATGTGCTTTGTTCAAGGGCGACAAACTGACTCTGTACTGCCATCAAAACAACGAAGATACATCCCGTTCCCGCTCTTTTTGTTATATTTGATTTTTTGTCTTTTTCATATAATAAGCCTGAAAAATAATAAAAGAATGCTATGGTACAATGGATAGAACGAGTAACAAAAATCAGATGCACTAGTTCCTGGTATTGGAACGATCCTATGCTCAATGCAAGGTGGCGGAAACTGGTAAGCGATACTCAGAGGAATGTTCCATCCATGGGTAAAAGGGTGTCAAGTCACGATAGCCAAGTGCATGCAATGGTTAACTTGTACAGATAGACAAGGTCAAAAGTTGGCTTAAACATTGAGTCCAAATGAAGCCGGCTAAAGGCCAGGATAAACAAGTAGCCAATATGCAATGCAGTAATACAACTCAACAACACGAGGGAGCCTCTAGGGTAATAGCCAGAAAAATGATAGTGAGGAAGAAGAAGAATGAAGCTTCAACACATAAGTCATGGCGGGACTAAAGAGGACTCCCGAGCCTACATAAAACACAGCATGGGCAACAAGTGATAGCGAGGAACTAACTAGGAAGCCCATGTAAAGGAAGGCTCTACCACCAAGTCATGATTAAATAATCGGCGAGTGAAATGGGTGTAATACTCATGACCTGATGGGATCGACCCTATGGCGAGTGATTAGAATGGAGGCTAGTATGCAAAATGCAACGGAAAGTGGATTCCCTAACCTATATGCCAGTGAAGATCATATACCTGCCATGATGGGTCAACAGTCATGGATAAAAAACCGGGAAAAATCTCAAATTCGTCAAAATGTACCTGAAAATATACCAATCTGGGCACTTCCAAGCATCCGGATTATGCAGCTTAAGATAGATTGAAAAAATAAGCATAAAAAATTTTTGGGAAAATTTTTAACTTTTTGGGCATAAATAGACAAGTCACCTCATATTTGGTTCATTGTTACATTGCTGATTTGGGAAAAAGTGCTCTGGAGAAAAAGCCTCTTTCGTCAAAACAGGAGCAATTGACCGTCAAACTTCATCTAATTTGTTACGTAAGCTCTTAATTCATCCTTGTTATTCATTTTGTCCGTTCATAAGTTAAAAATTAGGGATTTTTGCCGTAGAATCATTTTCTAAAAATCACGGGTTTGCGCATACGCAGGTTTATAATGACCAAGTCGTGTATACACGCGACTGTGCACAAAGAAAGTCGCGTATGCGCAACCCAAAATGAAAAAATGCGTAGCTAATGAACGAATTATTGAAAATTTGCAGGATGACTATATCTTGGAGAGAGCGTGAACACAGTGCCATTGACAATGAAGTCATGCAGGATCAAGTATCACTAAATATTCTTCGGAATTGTGGATTGCTCAAGTTTTTAAAAATGAAAAATATGAAGAGTAATGTCCGGTTGCTCGAAATGCTTGTGAACTATTGGGAACCGGAAGAAGACTACATAATAGATCAAATGCCCATACGCATCGAAGTGGAAGATATCTATTTTATTACTGGACTCTCCCGGAGGGGGGAGCCAGTAGACTTGCATGGTAAGCCTTTGGGAGGGCTAACTATGGAAGATTACATCCATGTCTACTGCGTAGAGGGTTCCAAGAAAGTTGGAACTAAAATTACGATCAAAGATCTAAGAGACTTGCACATGAAAATCCTCCTTTTTACCATTGGTAGGGTAGTGGGATCTGCTTCCCTACACCAGGCATCCAGGACTCAAATGAGTATAGTAGTGGAATGCTTAACTCATGTATATGATTGGTGCTCAGCTCTATTGATGAACATGAAGCAACAATTGACTTCTATCTGAAAAGTAAAGACAAAGCATTTTCGATACGGTAGAATCTTGATGACATTCTTCTTCGAGAAGATTCATGGGCTGAGACCCAAAGTGATCTCTTCTATCAGTAGCCCGAGAGATCCAAGAATTACCCAATGGGCTGACTTGATGAAGAGATTGGGGGGAAGTGAAGTTCCCCGAACCACTTGGGATGATGAGTTCTTCCTTTGGTGGAGAGAACAAATCATCGCTGTGTAAGACTATCCCTATGCAGGGATGGATTTCCGAGGCGATCCAAACTTTGTCCTTCCACCAGCCGCGGCATGGGGCACAGTCGGTAAGTTTGCAATTTTTTGACTTATATAATTTTTTGGATTTTTTCAATATGTATGAAAAAATATGTAGAAAATAAACATGTTTTTTGATTGGATTCAAAATGAGTTACAATTTTGAAATGATCATGAAACAGATATTGGACCAGTTCGACCTGAGGGTTACCCACGACATAAGCGTCGCAGGGGCGAGGCGAATACAGTAGATTCAGACAGGACCCTCCAGGCTGTACAAAGGAAATTGGAGGGGTTAACCCGCCAAGTACCTATGGCTGCAGTGGAAGATCTGCCTAAAGCCATCCAGAGACGGGTGGTAGGAGTACCCCGTGACTGGGTACGGTTATTCCGCCGAGTTGCCACCGCGATCGTGTTCTATAGGAACACAACTTCTAGGCAGGGACCTCAGGAGTAGATAGATATGACATACCAGATGACTGTATATTTTTGAGACTGAACATGATCGGGCATAAGCCCAATTTTTGTATGACTTATGAATCCAAATTGTGTATAGTTTTTTGAACACTCTGATGATATATATACAGTGATTATTTGATGTGATGTGACAAATGTATAAAATGTATGATGCTTTTGATGATTAAATTTTATTGTATGGAATGATTAATATGCCAATCAATTGCTTGATTAGCTAATGAGTCTGCCATCCAATTGTCAGCTCGAGGAATATGAATGAAAGTTAAAAATTGAAATGATCTTTGTAGCAAACGTACCCTCAAGAACAACCGGAGTAAAAATGGATCTCGAACCCGATAAGTATTGTTCAACTGCGACACCACCAGCTGAGAGTCCAAGAAAACTACCAACAAATCAACACCCAAAGATATTGCGTCCGAGAGTAGGTAAATAACTGCAGTGTATTCTGCTATATTATTGGAAGCGGGACCAATGCAGACCCCTCTTGATACTAACAGCTGACCGGATGGATAATGAAGCACCCAAGCCGCGAAAGCCAAGTTCTGGGTGTGTCTACTAGCACCATCGGTGAAACCAAAATGACTCATGACATCCGACACAACCTGCCAAAGCAGATCAAAAACATCACCATCCCATCAAAGATCGAAAAATAACCAGATATGTACAAAGTAAAACTACTATATACAAAAGCAAAATGTCAGGTCGAAGCCTAGGTATAATACTTTTTCAAATAGAGCCCATTTCTAGGCTCCGGCAACTCGTTTCCTTCAAAATCAACCAAGGTATATGCTCCTTTTTTAAGGAATTTTTTAACGATGAAGGGGCCATACCACATAGACTTAAACTTTCCTGCCCCCAGGGCATCTTTTTCTTGGGCATAGACCAAAACAAGGTCACCTTCCGAAAAAACCCTAGGTTTGACCGCTTTATCGTATTGAACTTTAACTCGATTTTTATGTGCTTCATTCATCGTGGTGGCATCCCGACGCTGCTCATCAAGATGTTCCAGATGAAGGAGATGTTCTTCAAGACTAGAAGTGTCAGGAAGAAGTTCAACAGCTAACTTAAGAGAAGGAATCTCACATTCAATGGGAAATACGGATTCCAACCCGTGAACTAGCTGAAACGGAGTAAAGCCAGTTGCAGTTTTCACTGACGTCCTGTATGCCCAAAGTGCAGGATATAGCATGATATGCCAGTTGGATCGAGCTTTATTAATTGTCCTTTGAAGAATTTTCTTCAAGGATTTATTCACGGCTTCCACTTGCCCATTGGCTTGAGGATAATACGGAGATGAATGCTCCTACCGGAAACCTAATTTTAGAGCCAACTCAGCCATCATGCTATTCTGAAAATGACTGCCATGATCAGTGACAATCTCTCTAGGAATACCAAAACGAGTAATAACCTGGTTAAAAATAAAGAGAGCTGCAGTCTCACCATCATTCCCAAAAGTAGGCATAGCCTCGACCCACTTTGTAAATTAGTCTACTGCTACAATAATGTACTTGTGACCTTTAGCCGAAGGCGGGTTACAAGTAGTATAATCAATACCCCACTTTGTAAAGGGACCGATAGTAATGACTGGAAAAAGCGGAGCTGGATGAGCGCGCATTTTTCGAGTATAAAATTGACATGGATGAAACTTTTTGACCGACTCCATACAATCTTTGAAAATCTAAGGCCAAAAGTACCCAGCACACAAGATATTTTGGGCTGTAGCAAGCCCATATAAATGACCACCATAAGCTTTATTGTGGCAATCATTCAGCATAGCCTCAGCTTCTTCGAGAGTTAAGCAGCATCTCAGGATTGAATCAACCCCTCGACGGTATAAAGCATCACCAATGATCAAGTAATTCTTAGCCAGGTGACGCAACTTACGACGCTCGTATTTCGAAAAATTAGAGGGGAACTTCGCAGTCTGAAGATACACAATGATATCTCCATACCAAGGATCCTGTGGAGAGATAAGAAACAAATGTTCATCCGGGAAGGATTCATCATAGACTATCTCTTCCCCACAGGGCAACTCAGAGATCAATTCCGCGAAAACCAATGATTTCTTGGACTTGGCAGACATAAACTCAAGATCAAATTCCTGCAAAATCACAATCCATCTATTGTATTTGCCCCCAATCACTCACCTACTGAGGACAAACTGAAATGGATTGGCTGCTGCCAAAACATAAGTTTTTCGTAGAATAATGTAATGCCAGAGTCGCTGCACAACATGAACTGCTACTAAAGCTAAATTTTCTATCGGAGTGTACCGGAGTTCAGGTCCTACCAATCCTCGACTAAGATAGTAAATAACATGCTCTACAAGAGCATCATCTTCCTGAACCAGAACCATACCAATAGTAGATTCTGCTGCTGCAAGATACAAAAGGAAATCCCTGCTATAATCAGGTGGACTCAATAAAGGAGCAGAGGTCAATGCTTTTTTCAAAGCATCGAATGAGCATTGAGTGAAGTCATCCCAAAGAAATGGAACTCCCTTCTTCAACAATCTCATAAATCCCTTGGTAACTTCAGCATAATTTACGATAAATCTCCAAAGAAAATTAGCCTTTCCTTGTAGACTTTGAAGTTGACGAATAGAGGACGGGGGAGGCAACCGAAGTATTGCCTCAACCTTGAAGGGATCTACCCTAATCCCTTCCCTAGACACAATGAATCCCAATAACTGACCGGATGTAACCGCGAAAACGCACTTGTTCGGATTCAACCTAATCTTGTAGAAACGACATCGTTCAAATATTTGACGGAGGTGAGCAGGATGATCCATCCTCTTTCAAGAATGAGCAGCTAAATCATCCAAATACGCCTCGATAATCTGTTTGATGTCGTGGAAGGCATATGACATGGCCCACTGAAAAGTAGCCCAAACAGTTTTAAGACCAAAAGGCATCTTCTTGTATGCAAAAGTACCCCAGGGACAAATAAAGGCAGTCTTATGCTGATCTTCAGGACGGATAGTAATCTGATTATATCCGGAGAAACCGTCCATGAAGGAAAAAATTTCATTACCGACACACTCATCGATGATATGATCTATAAATGGTGTGGGGTAATTATCTTTCGGACATGCTTTATTAAGGTCTTTGAAATCGATGCAAACTCGAATTGTTCCTTGTTTTTTATCCACGGGAACAGGATTTGAAACCCATTCAGTCAAAGGAACAGGGAAAATGAATCCCACCTTAAGCAGCTTCTCCACCTCAGCTTTGATAGCTGCTTCCTTCCTAGGATTGGCCGGACGAAGTTTTTGCCTCACAAGCTTAGCGTTTTCGTAAGTCTTGATCTCATGCTGGACAATAGATGGATCTATACCAGGCATTTCCTCATAAGACCAAGCGAATACATCCCTATACTCTTTAAGGAGATCGGTATAAATTTGAATTTCTTCACGGGAACATTCAGCTCTGATGAATACATTCTCAATAACATTGGGATCCCTGGAGATGTTCACCGGGATAGTTGGAGAAATCACAGCCATGTTCCCTTTAGCATATACATGTGTTGGTGCTAAAGGGTTCAAGACTGGGCGAACAGGACCAGGAGACGGAGGACTTGGAAAACCGGTTTCAACTTCGCTCAAATCAGGTAAAAAGTAAGACCGATGATGCAAATCATCCCACGGTCTATCTATACCAGTCATAGCTTCATGGATGGCCTTTTCAGATGGAAGAGTGGTATCAAGGCAATCCTGGGCAGAAGAAGAACTAAGTGTCCAAGCCGGAGCCACATCTCCATCCAACTCTTCCAGTGAAAGAGGAGCTGGGATGGACTCTGCAGAGTCAACAATAGACTGATAAGAAATCTCAGCTGCAAACATAGGAAATGCCATTCCACCCACTTGAACTTCCGCTAATGTGGCGGTAGGGGAAGGTAAGGTCCAAGGGTCCAAAAAATAATGAGTTCTGAAGAACTCTCTTCGAAGAGGAGCCCTGGAGGATGAAATTGCATTTATATGGACTGTAGGAGGAGGAATATCGAAAGTACCCATCAAGGAAGAATACATTCCAACCCCTAAATTCTCAATAGGCACCTTAGTATTATCCAACTTTGGAATAGTTGAGTCAGTAGATGCATTCGGGTCTACAGGAGGACAGTCTAGTTGGTCCACTGTAACAATCCTCTCTTCGTGAGGGAAACGAAAAATTCGAAACAATGAAGATGCAATAGCATCCATCTCATAAATCCAGTTTCTCCCCAACAGAAGGTTGTAGTCCAAGCTTGCATCAACTATCTCAACCTTTATATTTATAGTTTTTCCCCCAACACAGATAGGAAAAGCTGGGACAATACCATGTGGTATGTGAGAATGACCATCAAACGCAGTCAGAAGAGTAGCAGATGGAACAGCTGCGGGAGATCCAATTCCCTTCTAGCATGTGAGAGACATCACACATGTGGAAGCACCTTCATTAACGACTGTCCAAAAAATATTGCATTTCCGGTACGATGATTTGATATGAAAAGCCATGTGATGGGGGAGTCTCTTCTTAAAATTAGTCATATCGAAAGTAATCATAAGAGAGTTCTTTGGATCGACAACCCCAAGAGCAGTGAGCAGAGTACTGCGTTGAGCCAGACAAGACTGGAGCACCTCTAAAGCCGACATGGCACAAGGACTCTGCGCCAGATCTTCCACAATAGAGTAGTTCTGGGTATCCCTGGCATTTGGATTAATCATCGTACGCTTAGTAGATGCTTTGGGCATCCGAGGTATAGGCTCAACAGTAGGCCTCGTAATATGAAGCGGCTCAGTAGCATCGGGAGCACCCTTAGCTTTCAAATACTCTTCTTCACCATAATCACTGGATCTCGTAGCGACATCCATGTGAGCACTCATCATGTATATGTTTGATGGAATTTCCCCTTCCTGGGTGCCCCCAGAGGAAGCCCCAGTATTTTGATTCGCGCCAACAACTAGTTGTTGCCCTTGGGGAAAAGGGTTTGTCAACACAACCTGGGAACTAGAAGAACCCTGCTGAGCTAACAAGTGCTACGCATCTTGAATTTTAGGGCAAAGGTGAGTAAGATGGTATCTAGCACATAACTTGCATGGAAACTTCACTTTATTTTTATCCTTTGGACCCTCACCAACATGCTCGTTGGTTTTATTCGCATTACCCTTCCCATTCTTGCCCTTTTCTTATTATTCCGTCCTTTCTTCTTCCCTTCGGATTGTTGATTTCCTTTGGGGTCGGAAGTTTGGATGGCATTAACTGATAAAGATTGGGAAGGTGATGACTCAGCAGGCACAGCCTGACCAGAAGGAGCAGATTGCAAAGACAACTGCTGCAATTGAGTAAGCAGGCTAGCTGCACCACTATTGATCGATCCAATAAGTTCATCACCATGAGGACCAGGCTTAGTTTTGGATAAATCTAATTTGGAGCGAGGAGCATTGGGCAAATATTTATGAAGGACCTGAGACTGAGAATATATCAATTCAAGCTATTGGGCCCTGACAATGGCTTGTTCCTCAGAAAATACCCTAGACAGGGATACATCTTTAGAAATGTCTGACTGCAGAGATTTCAAAAACCATTCCAAAAGGAATTCTCCTGGAATATGAGCTTTAATAATCCTCTTCCTTCTCTGCCATTCCTGAATATGGTCAGAAATGTGGGTTGCATTGTCCTATTTAAAATTAGCTAGGAGTTCAGTCCCGGCGTCATAACGGACGGGAAACTGGAAATGATTTAGAAATGTAACAGCCAGTTCTCCAAATGTAGCAAAACTGCCCCCAGTTAACTCAATATACCACTTGGCAACGTTTCCAATTAAGGTTCGTTGAAACAATCTCAACCTAATCGAATCATCGATCAGGGAGTTAGACGAACACCATAAATGGAAGGTGGTGATGTGGTTAGCCGGGTCCTCTCCATTCTTACCTTCAAACTTTGGAATGTCTGAAGGAAGTTTGGTGGGAACCGGAGGCCACCCCAGGCTGTACCGGATCGGATCATTCGTCAATTTCGACAGATCTGGAAAGTTTACCGTTGCCTGAAAAGGAAAACGAGGCGGAGCCTGAGGATTCCATCCTTGATGGGATGGATTCCCAACATTCTGAAAAGAATACCCTGGATTTGATGAGGCACCAGGTTGCCAAAAAGAACTCGTAGAAAAAGGAGAAGAACCTCCTCCCAACGCAGAGTTACCAAAGACCGGACCAGTTCCCCCTCCTGAAGTATTGAATGAAGAGGAAAGCCCCTGATAGGGGTTCCAGGCATTAGAAAGAGGGGAAAAGGTTTGATAAGCACTCGATGAAGAGAAAGAAGCATTCACTTGGTGACTAGCGTAAAACTGATTCCCTGCCCCCGCTGTAGTGAATACAGGGTTCCAACCTATAAAAGTGGTCGAATTCTGACCTCCAGACCAAGGGTTGAAACTCTGAGTCTGAGAAGTAAACGGAAAGGACCCTAAAGAAGGATTCGAACTAGGAATATGCCCAGTTCTGAAAGGGAACCCTTGAAAAGAAGATGACCCACTAGCCATGGAAGACATGGGTGTAGATGCAGCTGCAGCAGCGGAAAAGGAAAAAGAAGGAATCCCACTAGTGGGCATTTCGAAACAAAAGGGAACAGATTGAGAATCATGTGCTTGGGTGAAACCAGAGCCAAACACAGCAGTACTAGAAGCAATCGAAGATATAGCAATAGTGCCTCCTCCTTCAACAGAAGCAGGAGTCTGAATACCTGCAGCACTCACAGCAGAAGCCACGTTCCCAGTCGTGGCCATCGAAAGGTATGAATAATATGGAGGATATTCTGGTCTCTCTGACTCAGGTCCAATGTATTCAACAACGAACGGATAATCAGGAGGAAGAGGAGATGGTAGTGACTCAGAGGGTTGAGACACTTCCTCTACTTGTACTTCTTCTTCCTGCGGAAATAAAACTCTTGAGGTGAGCGGAGCGCTCCTCTCGAAACCAACACCAGAACCAGCTATGAAACCTTCAATCCCTTGTGGAGGATCTCTCTCCACTGCGTCAGATGCCACCGGGTGATATTCACCTGCTAAATTACTCCTACGCCTTCTTGAAGAAGGCTCTGGACTCTCGGGAGATAACCCCCGGATTATCCTCGATTGACGAGGCGCTTGATCAGCCACTTTAACAAATTTTAATTAGACTCAATAAAGTATAAAGCTAGGCAAGCTAGGAGCAAAGAGCACTCACTACAAAAAATCCCTGAGATACAATCAAGCAAACAGCCTTCAGGTATTTCCGCTCCGGGTGATTAGGACTAGACACCAAAATACAAAAAAGCGGAATATAGGACCTCCCGAAAGTAGTCTGGGATAATTACGGCCCAAGCCTACAAGCGAAGGTAACATAAATAGTTACGTCGACCTCCTAACAATAGCCTTTGCCGGCACAAGTACCCAAGCTTCGCAAGGGCACCCCCCAGAAGTACTGCTGGAAGTGATACGACGTCTGCCTCAGGTACCACGGGTATTCCCCACCGCAGTCACCTATGTGGAACCTAGGAGTGGCAAATATGGGCACCAATCCGTGTCAGAAGTCGGGCGGAACGGTTGTTGGGGCCCTTGTTTTTGATTGTTTTTGAAATCTTGGCTAGAACATTTTGAATTTTGACCTTTTTGAGTTGCGGCATGAAGACACATGGCAACCGCGACCGCGCCGCAACTACCAAGAGTCGCGGAGCTACCAAGGTGGCGCGGAAGCATGGGATAGCTGAAGATAGAACACGCACAAGTACAGATGACGAAAACACAGAGCAGAAGACAGAAAGTGGAACACGCAGATAATAGGAGAGAAGCTGGGAGAAGTTGAATAAAAGACACAGAGGAACTGATAGTCGTGAGAGCGGGTGAATAAATAACAGTCACCCGGCTGGAAGAAGCAGAAGCTGAAGAGGTTGCGAGGCTCATAATAGAGGAAGACGCATAGAGCGACTGCGGAAGAATCATGCATGACCTTCCTCGGGTTCCTCATCTTCTCTATTCTACCTTTCTGTTCCGAAATCCATCTGTATCAGATTTGTAAGCTATCAGTGAGAATGCCATGTAATCATGTGTTTGGCCAAGAGATTAATACAATGGAAGGTTGCTGTCTCAATAAGATGTTTATGTGCTTGTAATGTGTTTATGCTGGTTTAAAATTTTATTTGCAAATGTCTGAATGCTTATTAAGTGATCTTGCGTATATAACTCTGTATATGTAATCGATGCATTGTCCTTCATGAGTTTCGAATTTGTTCCTTGCCATTAATCTCATCCCCTTCTGCATGTGGTTGCGGCACGCCTCGGGTGAGACGCACTACTCCCCGGAGCAGGGTGAAAATGCCGGCGTGTTCCTAGACTACACCGGACCCCTTTGTTGGCCACAACTCTTGAACCTGGGTCTTGTCCGCGAGACCTGACTTCTCGCCAACAAATGGTTCCGTTGCCGAGACCTGCATGTTCTGAGGGGACCTAGATCATGGTATCGAGGATTTTTGAGGGAGAGATACGGCGATGGTGGGATGATCATCTTGACCAGTTCATTGCTCAGCAAGCCGAGCTGACCAAGAAAAAGGAGGCGGCGATCAGGGAGCTTGTTCTTTTCTCTGACTCAGCCAGTGATACGTACGAAATTTTCTGGGGAAGGTTCCCTACGGACCTTTACAATTGGTTGCGGAGGTTACGAGCGACGGTGCCCCAAGAAGGCTTGCGGAAGATAAACCGCAGGTGGGCGCACGAAGATCTGGTGGCACTGCACCGGGTGGACACTGAACTGACCCGCGCGGTGGATTTTTGGGTAAGGACCACGTTGGAAGGATACACTGTGGAGTTTGCTGCTGAGTGCTACCAATCCTTCTCGAAAGCCGAGGCTATTTTCCACTCAAGGCTAAGAGGGAAGCTGCTGAAGGAGCTGTGGATCAAAGCCCTGATGGTGGACGAAGGGTTGATTGAATTTCACAAAACGAGGATGGAAGCGTAAACCACCCGTGCTGGGGGAAGGGTTAAGGGGACCGATGCTGTGTAGAATGTGAAAGTGGGGAGCGGGGAATGGATGTTGAGGCCGCATGCAAGTTGTGGGAGCGACGTGCGCATCGGCGGGCACAGATCGCCGATAGGTGGCGAAGAAGGGTAATGCGAGATTTGAAGAGAAGGGAGATCGAGAGGAAAAATCAGAAGGAGGCGCCTCAGAGGACAGGAACTATGGGTTTGGATACCCGGGAAGAAGACGGGACAGCGGTAGAAGTGCAGTGGGTGCATGGGAGCCCAGCGACGCGAGAAAGAGAGATAGTGACTAGCGAAGATAATGGAAAGATGCGGCCCGAAGAGAGTTCCGATGATGAATGGCATGACGTGATGCAGCGGATGTTTCAAGATCAGACGACACCCACCCCTCCAGGCAGCCCTACTTCTCACCTTCTGCATGGCCAGGATCCCGACCTTCCCCTGGTACTGTATCAACCTTTAAGTAATATTTTTATTCAGTTACAAGCATTGAGTCGGTCATACAATAGTTCATCAGTGTCAGTAACGCCAGGTAATAGCAGTGTTACTAGTAGTGGTATTTTTCCTAGTGGGACCGTTACGCAACTAGGACCTGGAGGCTTTATCCTGGTCAATTCTCTGCAAGTACACATGGCTGGATCTTTCACCCGGTATCCAGAGTTTTCTGGCCGGGGCAATGATGATGTAGAGCAGCACTGGTACCTGTGCGAAGCCATCTGGAGGGCTCACTAGACGCCAGATGCTGGGAAGTTAATAGAATTCAAAACCACGCTCAGAGAGAGGTCTCTGCGATGGTTTATCAAGTGGTCTGAGGCTCATCCTAACCTCGTAATTGCGGACGTGAAGCGGGATTTTGTCTGTGAATTCAAGCTTCCCCAGACAGACCAGCAGGGCCTGTCAGAGCTGTGGGAAATTAAGCAGAAGGAAGGTGAGACCGCGTGGGAGTTGATGCGGCGATTCAAGGACGTGATCGGGAAACTCAGCTACCTGATCGATCCAAACCACCAGAGGGACTGGCTCATCAAGGCTCTGCTCCCCTTGACATGAACCCCTCTCACTCAGCAGAAGATTGATAATCTGCAGGACGCTTTGGAGCAGGCCATGAAGATTGAAGCCATGGCGGGCTACCCCCAGGAATATCTGGAGGGGGCGGCCCCGCAAGATCCTTCTTTGATAGGGTTGCAACACTAGATTTCCAGCTTGACTGAAAATCTCAAGGAGCTTCAGCCAGTGAGACCAGCGCGACCGAATGTTTGGTGTACTCATTGCCTGGTCGAGGGCCACGTCGCAACCAAGTGTCCTTGGTTGCACGGCGCAGGAGCAGGACCCTCGGTCGCAGCAATCCAGGGGGGTCCACCACCAGGGGGTGGAGTGGCGATGAACCCGCAGGGGGTCTACCAGCCGCAACAGACTTACGTGGGGTTCCCACCGCAACCGGGTTCCTCCACCACAGAGTACTGCGATATTTTCCGGACGCTGGGGCATCATCCTCGGATGTGCCTGATATTACAGAAGTACTCCACGGTCCCAAATAATGTGTACTGCGAATTTTGCGTTTCCACGACTCACAACACTGAGCAGTGCAGGGCGCTCGACGCACTTGCAGATCGACTGGATCGTCCCTCCTACAGGGTGAACGAGGCTCCGAGGGGAAGAGGCGGAGGCATGCGGGGAGGCCGCACAGGCGGACACGGTCTGGTAAAATGTTACAACTGTGACCAGGAGGGTCATGTGGCTCGAGAATGTCCCCTTTCGTGACGACCCTGGTGTTCCCAGTGCCGGGTCAACGCCCACGCTACAGAAGATTGTCCGAAGCTCATCAATAAGTGGGAAGAATGGGCGAGGCAGAGGGGAGAAAATTTGATAAACTCAGAGCCGCGAGGGGCCACAAACCCCGACATGCAAAACGTCACGATAGTGATGAGGGGCGGAAAGAAGATTGGAGAGGATGCCCACGGGAAGGAGCCAGCACGAGTGGTTCGGCCGGCATCCCCGAAGAATTTGATCAGGCCCGAAGCCCAGAAGAAGTATTTCCAGGAGGCAGTTGAGGCGTTCGCCCAGTTGCGGAACGAGGGAGGTTTGGAGGAGCCCATGCTGCCACAATCTGGTGTGCAGAACGTCGCAGGTATTGTGGTCGAGGATTGGTTCCGGCTATTCCTCAGGATTGTTGACAACGCTGCGCTGCGGCAGCAGCTCAAGCATGCTTTGGACGGAGCACTGCAGGGGCACACAGAACTTGGAGATCCGGCGGACGCTGGCCCTCAATACGTGCAGCGTGTCAAGCGGAAAAAACAACGAACAGGCAAAGAATTCCGGCTTAACACGCAGGTCGCAGGGTTCCAAATCAGTGACACCATGTTGGACTTGGGGTCCGACGTCAACATTCTGCCACGGAAGACATGGGAGGCTCTTGGAAGGCCACGGCTAGCCTACTCACCAATCCAACTCAGGATGGCGAACCAGTACTGCATTTTGCCAATCGGCCGGCTCGAGGGAGTCGAGGTCGACGTTGCGGGGGTGAAGACATACACCGATTTTGAGGTTATTGATATCATGGGTGACAAGGATCCCTATCCAGCCTTACTCGGCATTGATTGGGCTTTTGAGAATTACGCCATCATCGACCTTAAGAAGGAGCTGATGATCTTTGAGGATGGGGAGGTACGGGTCACCCAGCCTCTCGACCCGTATCAGGGCCCGCGATATACGGAAACAGTGGAAAATCGGGAGGATGCTCAGATGATGGACCACCTTTATCAGATGACCGCAGGAAAGTGGGACGATTATATTAACCCGACTGCGACTAGCTCTATCAGTTGGCGGAGTGTGCAGAGCTCGGATCTCAGATCCGAACTCGCTTGGGAAGACTGGCAGCAAGGGGGGTATGAGACCACCACGTGGAGATGTGCCTCCATTGCCCAAGTCCGATCGGTAGGAACTGAGATCCGCGGATATCCCACCTTGTCGAACATGCAAGCAGTCAATACTTTTATTACCAAGGTGGAAGATCTGGTTCCAGCTGAAAACTGGATGCCTCTCTTGGATGTGGCCTTGCAATCCACGTCGGCCCGATGGTGGAAAAATCACCGCAACACTCTATTGCGATGGGAGTGCGTGGTGGATGCTCTGCGGGCACGCTTTAAAGAGGACGAAGGACCTTGCAGTACGCTTAAGTATCATGGAACTTCCAACCCGCGACACCATTTGCGGACCTGCGAGGAATAGTGGCGTAGCACCCGGTACCCTGAGGAGCTGTGGGTCCATAGGTTTATCCACTCCCTGGGTACAATTCCCCAGGCCTGGTACCTGGAGGAAGAGCGGAAACGGGGAACCCACTCTTGGCAAGCAGTTACGGACAAGTTCGTTCGGTGCTTCTTGTTCGAAGGGGAGACGGCGCAGGAGTCTCAGGCCCTACAGGCAATCAAGGAGGTCCTGTTTTTCCGCCATCCCGAGCCTGACGAGGGCCCGGTGGTGTCACGACCTGAGGTCAGGCACGAGTTGGCTTGCCACCGGATTGACGGCGATCCGGATGACGATAGTCTGGAGGACCTCAGGAATCTCTATTTTGACGAAAGGGAAGGCGAGCGGAGCATCAGTGAAGAGTCGACGACTGAAGGAGTCCATTTACAGCCACTAAAGATGAAGAAGCTGAACATTGGAATGGACGAGAAACCCAAGCTCGTAACGGTGGGAGATTACTGGGACGAGGAAACAACAAAAGAAATTTTCAGCCTCCTCTGGGAATACGAATATTTGTTCCCGTCTTCGGTTGCAGACCTGAAGGGGATCAAGGGGGACCTGGGCGAAATGCGCATCGCGTTGAAACTGGGGGCTAGGCCGATGAAGCACCGACCCTACCGGTTGAACCCGCGTATCAAAGAAAAGGTCAAGATGGAGATCGACAAGATGCTGGCTGCAGGTCTTATCTTCCCAGTAGAAGAAGCAGAATGGGTGAGTCCCATTGTCATCCAGAACAAGAAGGACAAAGCGGAGATCCATGTCTGTGTAGACTACCGGAGCCTGAACAATGCCTGCATCCACGATCTGTTTCCCACTCCTTTCAGCGATGAAGTTCTAGACCATGTTGCGGGAAACGAAGCTTATTCCTTCACTGATGGGTTTTCGGGTTACCATCAGGTGCGCATCGCGGAGGAAGACAAAGCAAAGACGACATTCACCACTGAGTGGGGATCATTCGCATACCACGTTATGCCGTTTGGTCTGAAGAACGCACCGGCTGTGTTTTCCCGGATTGTCATTGCTGCTTTCCGAGAGTACATTCACAAGTTTCTGGAGGTCTACATGGACGACTGGACCGTCTATAGACTGCTGAAGAAACACGCCTCCCTGTTGCGTATTATGTTTGACTGGTGTCGTCAGCTGCAGATTTCCTTGAACTTGAAAAAATGTATTTTTGCAGTTCCATTCGGCACACTCTTGGGCCACATGGTGTGCAAGCAAGGGGTCTGCGTGGATCCCGCCAAGGTCGCGGTCATCGTTCACATGGAAGCCCCCGAGACAGTGAAGCAGTTGCAGGCACTACTCGGGCACACAGGATATTACAGGCGGTTTATTCGCAACTACGCAAAGATTAGGGCCCCTTTGGAGAAACTGTTGCGGAAGTCAGAGGTGTTCCAGTGGACGGCAGAGTGTAGGAAGGCACTTGACACCTTGAAGGAGAAGTTGGCGACGACACCCATACTTGTTCATCCCGACTGGGATAAGCAGTTCCATGTGCATATTGATGCGTCCGATATTGCACTTGGGGCTGTATTGGCGCAACCCGGGGAGACGACAGTTGACCACCCCGTATACTTCGCCAACCGCCGGTTATCAAATGCGGAGAAGAATTACACCACAACCGAGCGGGAGGCGTTGGCGATGGTGTACTCCCTCCAGAAGTTCCGCCACTACCTTCTGGGCGGCAAATTCACATTCTTCACGGACCATTCTGCATTGAAGTATCTGGTAAATAAGCCGGTGTTGGAAGGAAGGATCTTTCGCTGGCTTCTACTTTTCCAGGAATTCACGTTTGAGGTGATTTTCAAGCCCGGCAGGTTGAATGTCGGTCCCAATCATTTATCCAGGTTGGAGACAGGAGAGAATGAGGGCTCGTTGGACGATCAGCTGCCGGATGCCGACCTCTTCCGAGTCGAAGCAGTACCAGATTACCTGGCTGACATTGCCACTTATCTGACCACGGGACAATGCCCTCAGGATTATACCCCGCTTCAGAAACGCCACCTGGTTGTCCAGGCGGCCGACTACCAATTGATCGCGGGGCAGCTATACAAACTCAACCTTGATGAGGTGCTGCACAGATGTGTTCTTGACCACGAACGGGAAGCGGTGATGTGGGAATGTCATAGTGGTGTTGCGGGAGGGCATGTGGGTGCGAAACCCACCGCAAGGAAGGTGCTCCAAGCTGGCCTGTGGTAGCCGACAATACATGCTGACTGTAAGGCCTATGTGAAGCGCTGCAATGTTTGCCAACGAACGGGAAGGCCTTCGCACCGGGACGAGCTTCCGCTACACCCAGTGCATGTGTTGCGGTCGTTTGTAAAGTGGGCTGTTGATTTCGTAGGTCCCATCGCCCCGGTCGCCAGGCACTCCAAGGCCCGGTACATCATTACCGCCACGGACTACCTCACCCGGTGGGCTGAGGCAGCAGCGGTACGCGACTGCTCGGCAGAGACCGCTGCCCGGTTCATTTTTGAACACATCATCAGCCGATTTGGCTGCCCACGGAGCTTGACCAGCGATCAGGGTACGCATTTCATTAATGCCACGGTCAAGTCTCTACTGGACACATTTATGATTCAGCATCATAAAAGCAGCCCATACCACCCGCAGGCCAATGGAACTGTGGAAGCATTCAACAAGATTCTTGAAAAAGGCTTGACTAAAATTTGCAATGCTCAGCGCGACGATTGGGACGAGCGTCTCCCAGCGGCATTATGGGCCTACCGGACCACGGTGAAGCATTTGACCAACCAGACACCATTCCAGTTGGTGTATGGCCGGGAAGCTGTGATTCCCGCCGAGTTCACTGTACCCAGTCTTTTGATCACAACGTCTCTTCAGTTCTCAGAAGAGGAGTCACTTCGGGAACGCCTCTAGGAGCTACAGGAGTTGGATGAGGTCCGATTCCTGGCGGAATTCCACCAGAAGGTTCAGAAGGCCAGGCAGAAAGCGTGGCATGACCGCCACATCAAAACCAAAGCCTTCCAAGTCGGCGGAAAAGTTCTCCTATATGATAGCCGGTTCCAGAAGTTTCCAGGCAAGCTCCAGATGCACTGGTTGGGACCCTACTTTGTCATCGAGATCCGCGACTCAGGAGCCGTTTGGTTGGCACAACTGGACGGTACAGTTCTCCCTGGGTGGGTGAATGGCGCACGCCTGAAACCCTACCAGGAGTAGGTCCCTTTCACTTCTCATCAATAACTCTCGCAACCGAGAGAACCCGTAGAGTAGCTTAGTCAAATAACTCTCCCGCAACCGGGATGAATGTAGGGAGTCTTTTCTGTTCATAGGCAGTCTGTCAAATAACTGGTCAGTTGCGGTTACCTCACCGTAACCGAATGTGGTCGTGGCGGACCAGTCCAGCGTGTCACCGCGCCAGTCTAGCGTGTCGTCCTTGTAGGATCCATCCCCATGCCAGTGTCAGTCCAGGTCATTTCCGTCAGTCCTTTTGTCAGTCCGTAGGATCGCTCAGATTTGCATCATAAATTACCATAAGTAGACAGTAATCGTACCATAATCATTTGCCATCACCCGCAGTTCCCTCAGCCGTCGCGTCCGCCCATTTCCCCATGACGCCGTCAGCAACTGTCAGATTACACACAGGCATGCGATTGATCGCATGATTATCGCAGGCAAGAAGGATAGCAAGAATTAATTGTCGTTATGGAGTCTCATCAACTCCGCTTGTGCCAGGGGATGACATAACTTGCATGGAGACCAATAGCTCGAGAATGACGGACCAGTTCAATTTGGAAATTGCAGAAACTCCAGAGCAGTTGAAGCCTCAAAGCGCACCGCACCTAGAAGGAAGCTCTAGAAGATTTCTCCAGGTTTACCAGCGCCGGGCCAAGATGCCAAAGGCTCTCCTATCCATTCCTGAACCAGTGTTAGACAGCCGAATCCACCGAACAGAGTCGTTGGTTGGCAAGTATGACAGTGCAGCGTTGATGGACACCAACCTGTCCGACCCAGCCGAATTCCCCCACCTCCATTGGCAGACATACATGGAGCACCACTATACACCAGGCAATAGCTCCAGCAGCTGAATTCGACAAGAATACAGGGGCCTCCAGCAATCGTCCTTGATGAATTTAAGGACTCTCCCTATTTTCGGGACTACAGGACCAGCCCTGCAATGCACCCGGTTCCTCCTCAGTCGAGTACAAAACGGGTCCCTGTGGCTCAACGAAGAAATCCCCATCCATGCCGAGGACATTCATCGGCTCACAGGGCTGTCTCAGAATGGCGCCGATGTCTCCGCTGCCGGCCAGACATCGTCCAAGCGCGCCCGAAAGTCGGGTGACACAGACCTGTACACCAAGTATGGCACCCGCCGGGGGGGGAGAAAGGTGCCAAAATTGATTTGATTAATAAGCCAGAAATTCGGTTTGCTTGCTACCTCATTGCTAGCAAGACGATGCGGCACTATACTAAGGGAGAGTGCACCTTGGATACAATCTCCATTGCGGAGCACTGTATCCAGGGCGTCAGGATGAATTGGTGTTCTTTCGTGCTAAAAGAACTCTTCGCGGCCATCAGCGTTACTAGTAGTGGTACCAATAAAATGTACTGATGCAAGTTGTTGTTGATTCCATAAAACCATTAGTCTTCATCGAAGCCTAAATTCATGGTAAAATTATTACCATGCATGGGAAGAAATCATTGGATTATCGATCAATGATGAAAATCGTTAACCAATGCGAGACAACTCACCGATAATGTAAATAAGTGTCAAGGTACCTGAGTGCATCTTGAAAGGGACGAATGAATGTCTCGAAGTCGAGTCGCCAGCAAGCTTTGACAATCAAGAGAAATTGTTGTATTCCCATTGTTATCAACGAAGAGGCTTGCCATTAATGTATGCAAGCTCCAAGGCACTTCAAATAATCTCTGATCTTGATCCCAAATAAAGTGTTGAGGTATGGGACAAGATCTGTTGGAAGGTGGGCCTTAAGGAATCCCACATCAGCCAACTCGAGCATAGAACCAAAAAAATGATTTCAAGAACCATACTAAAATATTGAAACCATCATCAAATTGCAGAACTTATTGTCAACTTTGCTCGCGAGTTGCCTAGTTTTCAAGCAAAGCTCATGTCCAATTGCACCAGCAAGTTGGTTTTCACAATAGGACTTATTTTTCTCTTTACTTTTTTTTTTATATGTCCTACTCTACTTGAAAGATAAATCTTATTCAAGTATATGGATACTTCTAATGGAACCATGTCTATAATAGGATGATAGATAAACTCATATGCAGGTTTGAAATATACTCTTTGATATGTACCCGTATATGAGAGACCAATTGCCTTGATTGAGATGATGCCAGAAGATACAAAATAATTGAGCATTGGGATCTGATGTCTCTCTTGAACCAAGATTCAATGTAATCTTGTATTCCTTGGCTTCTTGCTATCATGTCATGCAAGTCTTCAGAGATGTGAACGTCATTTATAGAATCTGGTGATAGGCAGGCATGAAACTTTTCAATCTCTGGTTCTAACAACTTCTCTTTATCAACAGACATCCATGATTCTTGGAACTTATCTGAGTCTTCTTCTTCTGGTTTTTGTTCTTCAATGATATCTAGTAAATCATTTTGAAATACCTCAAAATTGTAAGTTGATTTAGGTGTTTTATTGTTGGGGATATGAAATGGTTGTGCATGTAGTGGAGTGGGAATGGATATTTGGGGAGCTTGTGTGGATGGTAATGGGAAAGGTTGAATTGAGGTCAAATGAGGGTGATATTGATGTTGTAGTGAAGGTGAATGATATGGATGACATTGATGATGGTTTTGAGGATAGAGAGGGAAATATTGAGGATATGGTGGATTTTCTTTGTAGGGCCTTTGCCAAATTTGTTGCCAAGATTGGTTTTGAGGTTGGGATTGAGATGGCCAAGGTTTCCATGGTTGGTTTTGAGGTTGGGATTGAGACGACCAAGATTTCCAAGGTTGGGATTGAGATGTACAAGGTTGCCAAGGCAAGGGTGTTTTCCAATTACTTTGAGATTGTTGTGCATAACCCTGAAATTGAGAATTGAGATCTTGCATCATACAAGGTTGATGAGGCTACCCTGGTCTTCTTGGAGCTACATAAAAAGATTATTCCATTGTTTGATTTTCTTCCTGGTAAACTGCCTTTAACCCTAGTAATGATGGATAATCTTTAGTAGTATGTGATCCTGCACAGATGTCACAAATTTTAATGTTATCAAGTGGACATTCATGAAAAGCATGTTTCTTTCTACATTTAGGGAAAATATAAATGAAGTAGCATTCTCATTTTTATGTATTTTTTGCATTCTTAGCATGTCAATTTGTTTATTTAAATTACCAAGAATGTTTAGCAAATTGTTAAGTTCAGTTTGAATTACCAATCCTGATGTTGACTTACTTACTCTTGCCATAAATGGATCTTGAGGGGATCTTACATACTTTTCTTTTCCTCTTGATATGTTCTTGCACAATTCACAAATCTCTTGAAATGACAATTGACAGACATATTCTTTTCCCACCAGATTAAGAAGAGCAATCCATTAATCCTTTATAGCATTTAGTAGGAGAATTTTTAATGCGTCTAATCCTAAATTATGCAATTTATATGTTTTGATATTATAAGTAAATCTCTCCACTAAATATTCTAGGCTTTCATCCTCTTTTTGGTTCATCTTAAAGACTTCATTTCTAAAGTCATGGTGTATGCAATAATCTTTAGATTTTTCCAAAAATACTCTTTTCATATCATCCCATGTCCTTATAGAAATTTTTCCTATTCATGAACCATCTAAGAGCTCTATCCTTCAATGTTAGTAGAAACAAATTCAATTTTTGAATGTTAAATGAGTAGCCATAAGATCTACACATTATTTCAAATTCAAAAAGAAAGGTTTTCGGGTCTTTTGATCTCATACCTTTGAAGGTAGGAAGTACAGATGGAGGGATGTTCTTCATTTAAACATTGATATTAGTTTCTTGAATGGGAAATCCAAAAGGATCTTCCTCATTTTCATCATCTCCATCCATTTTTTCAACCTCCTTTGTTACCTCTTCTTCTACCTATAAAAATAAGAATTCCTGATGTGGATGTGTGGCTCTTACTGCAGCACATGATATAGTGGGTGTGGTAGGTGATTGAAGTTTTTTTGTTTTTTGTTTTTAATGAAAAGAAAAAGGCTCCTATTTACACTTCCCTGACAATGGCACCAAAATGTTTGGTCAATTTAGTGTCCTAAATTGATTACTTAAATTATCGACCGAGGTTAGTAATCTTGTGAAGTGTGATGCAATATATATGCTAGAAGTCTATTTCTTGATTCGTTGTATGTATTTTATGTTGTTTTGGGGTTTTTTTTTTTTTTTGATGTTTCAGAGTGTTCAGTCTAAAAATATGAAAAGAGTTAAAGGAATCTAATGATTTTTAAGAAGGAAGAAAAAGAAGTGTACCTAAGTCAATCTAATTTTCATAAAACAAACCAAAAACTATGGGCTAGTTAGAACCTAATTTGGAAAAAAAATAATCTATCTTATCTGATCATTAGTCCTAATCCATGGATCTATTTCTAAAAATAAGATTGAAATTTACAATTCCTATCTAAAGTGAAAGTAGAAAATGAAACAACTAGTGTACCTCTGGTTACTTCAACATTCAATGATTAGGTATGACCTTATTGAGATGGTGTTAAGCAACTGTTTGTACTTTTAATTTGCTAATGTCCTAAAATAGTAAGCAAAAAATGTAATGAAAACATCTAAGGTATGTTTAGTTACTTCCAATATTCAATTGTGAAGAGTGATCTTATTGAGATAGTGTTAGGTAACTAATTACACCTGTTGAACTAGAAAACTAAGTAAAATATGTAGAAATATAACTTAGAAATTGCTCTCATTAATCATTCAACCATTCCATCTTGAAACATGATCAGATCAATCTCTTTTAGAATGATTTTTAAGAATATTATTGTTTGCAATTAAGTGAGGGTCTTGAAAGGAAAAGCATGTAAGATTTAACTAAAATCAACTAATGTACAATTGAATTTTCTGCAACATTCAAATGTAAAGTGTTTAGCCTCTTGAGATGCTTTATGAGAAATCAATTATACATTAGCCTTTGGAAAGCAAATGAGAATGTGATAAGGTAAATTCAACCACTGTATGTGTGCGATATTGAACCATTTAGTGTAGGATAAGCATATTGAAAAAGGATTTTATAAATATCTTTTTTGACATAGTATTTGACAACTCTGTTCTAAAGGAATAAAGGACAAAACAGTGAAACTAATCAATTGTGTATTCTTGTCTCTTCAATCTTTAATTCAGTTTGAAAACAGAGTTTTCTACTTCCATGAAATATCTTAGAATAGTAAGTCTGCACAATTGTAATTTATCATTTTTCTATTTATTGAAAACTGAAATAAAATATTAACCTAATTAGAAAATAGAATTTCTGAAAACAGTTGTTGAAATTAAACTAAAAACAACAAAATGAAAAAAAAAACCTCCTTCAGTTGCAGGGGGTCTCTGCAACTGATGTGGTTGAACTGCTAGCTGATTAAGGATGTAATCAAGCAATCATGAACTTTGTTTTATGATAAAGTGAAATCTGAATACATAATATCAACAAAATTCCTCAGTTTAACACTTAATTTCTGCACTCCCTTTTGGTATTGTACAACGGATATTTAAAGGGAAATTACATAACTGATTATGAGATATACTTGCTACAGGTGGCTAATTCGAATTAGAATCATAATAGGAATGTTGGAATCTTTCTAATTCGAGTTTAGAATTGCAATAGGACTGTTGGAGCAAATCAAGAGTCCTACTGCTTTTGGATAACATACTTTGACTTCATCTTTGACCATGATCTTAGGCTCGATTTTTTGTCGATCCGGATTGAGTGAGTAGGATAGAATCCATGTAGGAATCATTCTAGAAACACCCATGTGGCCCAATTCCTCAGTTGACACCTGGAACCTGCTAAACCATGAAAGTGGCTATGGAACGCACAGTTAGCTGCAGAACAAGCTACATTCTGTAGCTAAATTGCAAAAATATATCCAAATAGAAAGAGAATGAAAATATAATATGGAAATCATTTTATGCATCCTTAAGACAATACATAGCATTTTGTATTGATTGGGGTTTGTGACCTTATGGGAAAGTGATGGAAAGGTGTGAGAAAAATTGTCAAAGAGAGGGCAAATATGAGGTTCAATAGGAACAACTAAGGAGTATGGATCAAATGTAATTTTAGTTTTCACCAATTCCGAACTTGTGTGCAACCTGATGAAAGGCGTGTACCAAGTTAAGAAGGAGAGGCTAAAACAACTGCATGGAAAAGCAAACAATATTGTTATGCAATTTCAATTTTTTAGTATAAGACATTGTGCAAATGTGAATAAGATGTCTGCTGATCTATTGCGTGGGGTAATGCAAATTCAGGATCCATCTATCAAAGATGAATTAATAGATGAGTTAGAATTATATGGGGCAATGCCAATGCAAGATTCATCTCTCAATTTGTTTTGAGATGCTCTTCTTCAAAAATTCAAGATTCATCTCTCAAAGCTGAATTAGTGTTGAGACGCTCTCCAAAATTTATTGATGGACATTGTAACATATCTTGGATATGTGTGTTTTTTGTACTTATAAATGCGTATTTTTTAATGACCATGTGTTTTTTTCAGTTATATACCATGTGTGCTCCCACCACACCATGTAAAGTGCAACTTGGTGAACTTCACATTTTTATAAAATTAAAATGTGAGGACTTCAACAAATTTTTGTTTTAATAGAGTTTCATGCTTATTTTTTAATGACCATGTGTTTTTTTCAATTTTATACCAAGTGTGCTCCCACCATGTAAAGCGCAATTTGGTGAACTTAACATTTTTATAATTTTTTTTGCTTAAATTGAGTTTCACATATCAATTAGTGCTTTGAAAGTTGTGTTTTACATAATTTGTGTACACTAAATTACATTAATTTTCTGAAATTTAATTTGAATTTATTTTAAATAGTAGTTTAAAAAAATAATTGTAAATGTCCACTGTAGATATATATATCATGAAGGATGAATGATCAAGATCAACAGAATGCCATATCTCTACGAGAGAGGGGGATCAAGGATTGAGGGATGTTCATGATATTTAAATATAATCTTAAATCTCCATATATGTACATACATGTGTGTACATATGGAATTTATTTTTTATCAATTTTGTGATTTAAATTAGTTGTTAATAAGTTTCAATTTTTATTTTTTAGGAGCTAAGAGGTGAAGGGTGTCTACTCCATAAATGGAGCATACCCATGGTTCACAAAATTGTGCTATGGTTCACGCAATTTAATCAATGAATATGTACATGTATTTTTATGTATGAATGGTTTTTTGAATTGATTATAAATTCATATTTTTTTATGAAGCTTCTCTCTAGTGTTGTGAGGTTGGTTGTGGTTCACATTCCTTTGGAGGGCCATCAATAAGTGCTGCCAGATTGCGTGAAGGTGGTGATATGTATTCCCCCAAAGGCCAATCAACAGATGGTCGTGCTGTTTCTCAACCAATCGGTGGTCGTGTTGGTTCTCAGCAGGGTCATTCTTGTCCTCAATAGTCTAGGGTGGGAAAGATGTTAGCCAACCACATCGGTTTGGCCATCAATTTGAATATTATTTTCATTCAATTTGTACAAATTTGTTTACATGTGTTTTTTTTTAAACAAAAACTTATATATATTGATGCAGAGGCTGAAAATGGTGCTCCAAATGTTGCTAAAAAAAGACATAGGGTAGAACGCGTCATTCAAGAAGAAGGTTGTCCACCAACCACAAATTATCCGTCCAACATTTCCGATATACCTTAGGAAACAAACATGCAACAATGCACCTTAGAAAGATGTCTAAATATTCATGCAAAATTGAAGAGAGATCTTGGGGCTTTGACTCTACTTGTTGAGAGTCGACAAAGCTTGGAAATAGTTACACGCTCTTTAAGCGAACTAGTAGATATGTACCAAAAGCTTGGGTCAACCACGGATACTTTTGTAGAAGTGATGAGAAAAAGAAAAGAAACAATGATGGGTCATGATAAGTGGGAGGTTGTTAAACAAAGAGTCACAACAAAAATGGCCAAGTCTATGTTTAATTTCAAAGAAGGGCCGAAAAGAAAGATGTTGAAGGTGCAATATTTCAATCACCCTCATATAGCTCACTATTTGTATGATAGACACCTTGCGGCCTATGGAAGACTCCCATGGAATGACGAGGTTCCGCTTTATTTTGAAAAATTATTTTATGCAGAATTCTTTTTGAAAATGAAACTCAATTACAATGACCTTCCTTATGAATTTTTTGGTACTAGGAAAGGTTGATTGTGTGACCGTAGGGGCGCTAGACGTGTTGTTGAGTTTCCTCGCCCTAAGTCACCATTGGTTATTCGACCTATTCGTGTCGAAACTTTGTTGTCAGAGATGGATGCCACTTCTCAAATTAGTCGAGAAGTAAGGGATGCCATCATTGACAATGTTCACAATGGATTGGGTGGAGTCGATGTTTGTCTGAATCGACAAAGAGCATGTGAGAATGCATGTGGTAATTTTGTGTATTATACAGATGAAGAGATTGAAAAAATGAGTGTTGAAGATCTCAAAACATATGCAAATAATTGTTCCAATGGTTGGTAGGACCTATTTTTTCATGAGGAAGAGGGCATAGGAACGATATGTGTTAATGGTTAGGGTTCAATTATTTTAGCACATGTACAATTTGTAATAAATACATATACATACATTTATTTGTATACATTAATCTAACAAAAATGTATCATTATATGTTAACACCATTTGCAGTTGTCATGCTTGATGAATGAAGAAAATGTTAATATCACGTTCAGAGCCTTCGGTTCAAACAATCAATATGGGTCTCACCATCAATCATACAATCAAGATGGTTCTCACCATCAAGATATGTTGACAAATGTTAGTGTTTTTTAAGTGAACATGATGATGTGCACTTATTTTTTATCTATTATTATATATATCGAAACATGATGAGATATTTTTAAAATAAATAATTGTGCACACATGTACATGTAAATATATATAATAAAATGTTTTAACAGATTCCGATTCCATCCGATGTTTTTGGGATGGCGGTACCTTCTTCTTCCTTGGGAGATGTGCCAAATCCACCATCACAAGTATGAACAATTTTTCACTTTTAAAATTTATGTTTTTAAGTTATATATTCCACCTCAAAAAGTTCCATTAAAAAAATTGATATATCTAGATCTTGAGTTATTTTAAATTTTTTGAATTTTAGGTTTTTGGAGATTTTCTTTCCAAGCCACCCTTAGGAGATGTGCCAAATCCACCAGCATAACTATTCAATTTTTCACTTAAATATATATATGTTTTAAAGTTATAAGCTATAAATTGAATTTTAAAAGTTTTATTATAAATTGAGATCTAGAGATTTTGAGTTATTTTAATTTTTTTGAATTTTAGGTTTTTGAAGATTTTCTTTTGGAGCCTCTCTTAAGAGATGTGCCAAATCCACCAGCAGAAGTATTCAATTTTTCACTTAAATATATGTTTTTAAGTTATAATTTATAAATTGAAGTTTTAGAGTTTTATTATAAATTGAGATCTTGATCTTGAGTTATTTTATACTTTTAAATTTTAGGTTCCTATAGAGGATTTATTTTCTCCACGGAATCTAGCGATGGAGATAGGAACATCCACACCATTTCAACCATTTGAACAAGTTGTCTAACTTTTTTTTTAATATTATTGAAAATAAGTTTATATATGCATTTTCATTTGAAATTTTTTAATATATATATATATATATATATATATATATATATTGTACAGTTTACTATTGAAGATGTTCCTGTGGGTGAAGTTTTAGTAGATGAGCAACAAATGGAGAGGGAACCTCATGAGGTACTGCATGATTTTTTATTTTATTTTATTTTTTACATGAAGTTCTATATATTCTCACATAATTTTAATGTTTGTACACATTTGGTACAAGTTCCCCATGCTTTGCAGGATAGCTTGAGGATCATGACTTTGCTGGGAGAGACACTACATCCATCTGTATTTGATGGATGATGCACATGCACTATTTGATGGATGATGCACATGCACATGTGCAACATTATATTTTCAATAGATTTAGTCTTAAATTTACTTTTTTATATATAGTCTTATCTAGATGCAGTCTCATATAACTTGATACTTGTGAGATCTACAAATTTTGGAGATATTTTATGTGAACTACATTTGGTACATGTGAATGTGATATATAATGTTTTTAAAACTTAAGTTTTGGATGGTGAAACTACATTTGGCATGTGAAGTAATGGTATAGTGTTATATAATTTGTTTTGTTTTTAAAACTCAAGTTTTGGATGGTTGAACTAAATTTGGCATGTGATGTGAAGTAATGTTGTGTTATAATTTGTTTTTTTTTTAAACCTAAGTTTTGAATGGTTGAAATACATTTTGCATGTGAAGTAATGTTGTGTTATAATTTTTTTTGTTTTTAAAGTGTTATGGTTGAACTACATTTGGCATGTGAAGTAATGTTACTTAATACTTGTGATCTTGTTGACGGGAAAATCTATTCGGCCAACAACAGGGGATCTCCCTGATAAAAGGTCCCAATTAGACCTTGAACCGTTTGGAATAGGGATCCCGTTCGGGGTGTGGGTCTGGCTACCGCTGATTTCTCCTTTCTTTGGGTCTCGCTTAAACTCTATAAAACAGTGGATACACACCTAATCAAATGATACAAGACATATGATTGATGCATTAAATGTACATGAAACACTATGAGTAGCAAGAGGAAATAATAAAGAATGAAGAATGAAGGAAGTGTTGTTAACAACACTTCATTAGGGTCATGCTTGTAAGCTGCTCTTACCACAAAGGAAACAATTCCTCATGACAAGAACACCCTTCAATTTCTAAAAGTTTTAAATGGTAACACAAATGCTAATAAACAAAGCCATCAATGTTCATTAAGAAGGTGAAATGAACTCAACCACCATTAACATACTCAGAAAAATGTTATGCAATTGTGATATGAATCAAAGATACAGTTCCCTTAATCTAAAGATGTTCAGAAATTGAAAACATAATACTCAATAGTGCTCATACATATGACAACACCAGATCCACAAAGGGATTTTTCAAAATTCTTGTATTCATGCTTCAATGTATAATCCTCTGGTAATACAATATACTCAGCTCAAGTCCCAAAAAAAATGATCCCTTTACAAGTTCCCGAAGGAAGCATTTATAGAGCAAAGTTTTGCCCTTGGGCTCCCTGATTTTTCGCTTTTCCGACTGTTGGGCTGCCTTGCGACCCAGTCTGTTCTGCGACTTGCGACCTGATTGGGTTCTGCGACCTTACGACCTAGTCGCTAGGTCACTGGGTCACGTCATCAGGGATTTGATAGGGGATGCGACTTAGCGACCTGACGACTTCTGTGACTTGCGACCTTTGGGAATTTGCGACTTGCGACCTCGGACCATCCGCGACCCGCGACCTGAAGAAATCTGCGACCTACGACCTCAAGCAGATCTGCGACCTACGACCTCCTTGGGTTTGCGACCTCATGACCTTGGGCAGATGCGTGACCTGCGACCTGGGGTTTTCATCCCTTCTACATTTATCTTTTGGAGATATCAACAACTTGTTTTTTTGGGGCAGCCGTAGCCCTCGTCACGTGCACCGGCATTTTCTAGATAAGTGAAAACTTCTTCGGCTGGGTTGTAATCTCCTCATCCTGTTCGCATGTGAACATAATGAATTAGCCGTACACAAATATATTTATGCATGTTGAATAAAAAATAAAGATACATCAAAAGAAAATGCAAATGCATAAGGAGGATATTGACATGTAACATCAAGGGATTTTCGATTAGCTTGGACCCCTGTGTATTCTATTTCCCACGCCTCCACCTTACTGGGCGATGTGATCTGTGTATTATACTCCTAATCCCCTTTACCTGAGACTTATCAAGCGCACATCTATTCACATGCTTCCTTCTTGGTTATTATCTTGTGAGATCTTTGCATGGCAAAAATAGTGCATATATACGTGCGCACTCCCGGTGTGCCCCCCAACCATGCGATTACAGGGCCTCTCTGCTCTTGTAACAATGTTTCGATCATTCACTGTTATGTAAGCTCAATACCCTTTGTAATACAAATGCATGTCTGCCCTATTTTGAGAGTGTGACTCTGCATTTATATGGGCATGGGTGTTTGCCTTTTAAAGAAGGGTTGCACTTCGGGGTCGCATAGTCGGGGATTCATCAGTTTCTTTCGGACAAACCTTTTACGACCTTGCTACCTCATAGAGGTCGCACATTCGCATGGGAAATAGGTCGCATTTGTTGATCGGAAGAAAAATCTGCGACCTTGCGACCTAAGCAAACATGCGACTCTGCGACCTAGGTTGATGGGGTCGCTGAGTCGCAAAACTCACTGAGTCACGGTCCTGGGCGATGTTTCAGATCTGCGATCTGGTGACTTAAGTCAACACTGCTGTCTCTGATTCTGTCGAGGCGTTATCTTTTTTATAATTTTGTGTTGTTCCATCCTCCCCAACATTTACCGTTTGAAACCTTTGTTTGAAACGATCATAATCATTTGGCTCTTTCGACTTGTATGGACGCTCATCAAACATCCACACTGAATCATCCTGATGCAAAACCTCTCTTATGCATAAAACTTGATTCAAGCTTTAGCGGTATGATCTGAAATGGCGTCGATGCACCAGAGTTGCATACGAAAATGCCTCAAGTTTTGGTGACCCTTCTAACTAATTCTCCAAAAGAAATCGCGCCTTTTCTTAGAGAAAAAATCGATAACTGAAACAGGCCTTGATTAAAGCGCTTGATGTTTCTTAACATCAACACCGCGATGGTTGATGAATAAGTCATATTGATGCATTCTAAAAGATGCGTTGTACCACTCTCTGACGGCATTTGAAACTTTTATCCCCTAATTGAAGCAATGGCATTTAGACCTTCTTTACTATCAACATGGAGTCCTTGATAATCCAAATCAAATTTAAATATCAAACCACCTCGCTCTTCTTCCAGCACTACAAAATTTCCATGTGCCAGCATTATGGCTTAAAAACATGTGTAATTACCAAGTTAAAGAAGGCTGCGTGTATGCTGAAGGCTCATCCAAATGGAAAGTGATAACATTGCACCAATTTTCTTTCAAATCTTTAGCTACAATGGTAAAATGATTGGATTAATATACGTAAATTTCTCTGCTTTACCAATTCATAGGAAAATAAATAAATTTTGATTTTTTACTAATGGATAAATATGATGCATACTTTCTGTGTTGCATGCTTTAAGATTGACAATTACAAAAATTTTCTTGTGAATGAGGTCGCATTAAATTCTTAGTTCGTGAGAATATTTTTGAAAACATACGTGGTTGAACCAGAGTCTAAATTACTCCCAGTCAACTTTATTAATAGCAATGAAGGAAACATTTGATTAGTTGAGTTTCTCTCGACCTACGATGATTTCTTATCATGGTCAATATTGCAACATCCGGTGAATCCCTCCCTTTGCATATGTTGCATTATAAACCAGCTCAAAGTTCCATAGATGAACGTGCCATAGGTTGATTAATTTCACCACCATGTATATATATATATATATATATATATATATATATATATATATATATATACACGCTCCGAATGTTTCATGCAAGTTGACACTCAACCATTGGAATGTTTGGCTCCATTTGTACGTGTTGATTGGGTTCTGCTCCATGTTTTAATCATAACATTTGACCGCCGTAAATATATATTTGCTCAAAACATTTACTGCGAGTTCAAAACCCACCATCGAAATGTTTGACTCCATGCAACGCAACGCTTTTAACGACTATATACATATCTTCTCCAAGCACTTTACCTTAGGTCGATACATATCTCGTGGTTTTGAATGCAGAATAACCATGCATCGTGTGAGAAAAGCGTAAACATATAATCTCACGTCGTTGTGACTTGGCTCTCGAAAATGCTTGCACGTGGCCAGTTTTGCCTGTGATACTGCAATTCTATTTGCTTCCGCTCCCTCGTTTGGATCATTTCAGTTTCTCTCGGTGGCAAGATTATAATATAAGAAATGGTGTCCGAAGCAGGAAAAATATCAGAAACACGTGGTTTCAAGACTAGGGTCTCGTTCTTTTCTTCATCTGAAATATCTAGATAGAATTTTTCCATAGAAGTATTGGAGCCATTTGTAATGTTTTCATATGGTTCTGATCCACCATTTTATATGGTTTGGAAACTACATCGTCTTGCGCCTTGGTTTAATCATACCACGTCTAAAATCATTTTCTTTTCGTTATGATGCCCCATCCATAATAGATGACAACGAACACTCCCATTTCCACTAAAACAATAACTAATGACACAGTCCGTGTGCCCAACAAATGGTCGCATGGTGGTGGTATCGAATAAACAAAGAATCACCTCACCTGCCGCAATTGCTAGAAGACTATCTCTAGGTGGTGTACCTTCTTAACTAATGGGATATTAGTTTCTCTTCAGACTTTAACTCACGTTCCTCCACCTTAATGTCTTCGTTGTTATTAAAATGATGTTTGCATCTCCATGTGCCATGCCAACCCTTGCTTTATTACGTGTATATTATCGTTTTTTTCTCCTTGTTTTCAATATATGTCCCTTTATTAATCCACGATGGAAGATTACACAGCCCAAATCACCCTTCTTCTATTCCAAGTACTGCACAACCTCTGCATGCATTGACACTGCAAAGCATTACTGGTGTTGAATCTTCCAAACATGGTTTCTCAACGTGTTCACCAATTGCAAAGTCATGAAGATGCCATATGGGTGTATGTGTGAGGATCCCAATGGCAGGTGACAATATTTCACTAGCTTTTCCCATGAATCTCAGCTGCATCAAAAGTGATGACTGGAGGCATTTTGATTTCTTCATCTGAAAGTTTTCTACTTTGTTGATCTATATACCAGAGAAAATTAGGAAAGCTCGATTTTTCCCAGCCGATAAAATATGCTACATTCTACCCCAATTCCTCATACACATAGGAAGCACTCTATGGCCATTTCTGCACTTTAAGAGTCATGCCTCTTCATCGGTTGTGTCAAAGATCCACATCTTTATTGAATTATTGAAGAATCATGATCATATTTTATTACAGAATGTAATTGTTTCCTTTTCAAGGTTCCATATACTTACCGCCCTAGAGGTACCTTCAACTTCTAAAAGAGGTTTCTCATCAGGATCCCACCAAATGATGTGGAAACGAAAATTTGGAATGTCGGGTGTTTCTTACAAAACCTTGTTGTAGGTTCCATATTGCAAATAAATGCCTGTTGTTGTTTCAAGCCACCATCGACATTTAACACTATATATCTGTTTGAGTCAGGTAACCCTTTCCCTTTGGGAATGAAAATACACATCTGGAACGGTGTGGCTCAATCGTGATTGACAACTCTCTAATTGATGTGTTCTTGTTATATTATCTGTGGGGTCGACCTGCATGCAACATGATCATATCAATCAGTTCAATTTATTTTCAGAGAATGATCCCCCCCACATAATTTTACATGAGACTATGAGCTTAATTATAGTACTCAAGAAAAATGCTTATATGATCCATGATGAAAGGGCTTCGAACAGATATACTTAATGTGCAGGGAAATTCTTATTCGAGCATATGCTTGGTGACCCCCCACACATGGCGCGGTGGCAGCAAGAGAATCTCATCATGATTATGGGAAGGCTCAGCTAGGGCTTGGGACTGATTAAAAGGATGTAATTGACTACAGGCCGGGTTAAAACCCTACTGGCTAAGCGAGTGGAAGGGGGAACCCAAAATTTTAAATATACCCAAAATTTTGGGTGTTGTTGTAGCGGCTACAAAAAATGGCGAACCACTGGTAGAATCCAGCATCTCTATCGATATCACAACAATAGTATAAGTCCAGATAGTGATTCAAGGGAATATTGAACAAGTTCTGTGGGGACACTTTGAATTACTTTGGCCTTTATAGGTATGCCTATTCCTCGTGGCTCAGCTACGTCTCGCTAATCAGAACACACCAAAGCAGAAGCTCACAGATGCCAGCAGCTTGTTGATGATGTGAAGAGCAAGGCAGTGGGTTTATTATTTTCAAGATTTTAAAAGTAAGTTTCCGGTGTTTCTCTGCTGCCAGTAGGCCTGGACAGTACCCCGGCGGAGTCACTTCAAGAAATCACAAACGTTGCTCCGCTACCAGCGAGCATGGTCAGTACCTCGGCGGAGTCGTTGCATTACCTCTCTATGCAGGAAGCCTTTCTCGATCCTTTACCCTTATTTGTTTCATGTGCTTGTAGTGCTTATTTTCATGTGCTCGTGGCACTTATTTTTCATGGGCGGATGAGGGATCCCGACTTATTTTACGAGCAAGAGAGGTTGTTTCTTGTTTTACAAAAACTGAAATATATCCTGATTTGGGTTTACCCTTGTGCCAAACCTTCACATCCCACCTGCCACAATAGGCGAGGCGTGCAAAATAGATCATTAAAATGTCCAAGACTATGTTGGGCACAAAGCTTAGGCTTACGGGTATTGGGACCACTCAAACATATCAGGTCTCCCACCAAAAACCGGCTCGTATCTCCCCGGCTAAATAATTTTAGACTCATGAGAATATTTTTGAGGATGCGACTTCGTTGACCTATTCTACGAGAAAGCTGCCTCTTGACATAGCCACCGCAACCTCACGCAAAATAACGGGGTTACTGTTTCAGCAATCAGGACAAAACAAGACTGCAAGTTGGTAGGGTTGCAATGAGGGCTCATGAAGTCGTAGGCGATATGACAAAAATGATGTGAGGAAGAGAGTGTACGATGCAATGTAATAGGCGAGGCTCAAGATGCAATGAAACGCCATGTGTGAGAATGATCAACCAGTTGTAGGTGGAAAAGAAGCGCAAAACAAGTAGTGATTATTTATGCAGCA
Source organism: Pinus albicaulis (assembly GCA_034641835.2). Taxonomy (NCBI): domain Eukaryota; kingdom Viridiplantae; phylum Streptophyta; class Pinopsida; order Pinales; family Pinaceae; genus Pinus; species Pinus albicaulis. The sequence goes on along the minus strand of CM076578.1, from coordinate 534,942,509 downwards.
ACCAGCAACTGAAAAAGAAATGAGTGGAAAATACTTGTAACATGATGATGCCTAAGATATTAATCGTAACAAAAATAGCAAACACACTTTTTAAATTATAAAGTAAAAAAAATAAAACTTTGAACTAACAAATTTTATTAACAGGTCCTAGCTAGCCTACACCTAAAACCCTAGTTTACCAATGATGCGGTCGGGTCATGTAAAATCAGCTTTCCAGTGCAGCCACCACATTAATTCCCATCCTACAACAACAAAAATGCTTGGGATTAGGGCTAGCATCCAAAAAAGTGCAGTAACAACAAAACTTACCCGAAGAGCGGGTGCAGCGTCAAGAAGATCATGGATACTCACCAAAGAACATGACAGAAAAGATTGTGCAAGATGAATTCGACTCTCATCATGATACACAAAAATATGTTCTTGAAACTCAACATTTATAAATGACACACATTCATTCATGCACAATCCTAGGTCTGATGGGCACTGGGTAAGCCATTGCCTATTTGTAGGCACATCCACCGAATAGGGTTGGTCAGGTTGACTTGCAATCTCATCATGGTGTTGAGGGCCCTCAATTTCATGGAATGAAAAAAATAAGCATGTGCCAGGCGAATTATAAATGCTTGCGCATCCGAGTGCAGAAACCCTAGTTCAAAGTTGTTCCTGGATTCTGTCGAGGATATGAGGATCCGAATCCGCTTTTAGTGCAGGCTGCAATTCCTCACCATCTTGAACAAATTCCAGATCTTCGAGTGGCGGGTTTCCCAACTTTGATGGTCCGGCGAGATCAACAGGTGAATGGATGTGATCATGGATTGTGGTGAGTTGCAAAATGTCGGTGGGATTTGTATCGATTCGGTCAAATGTTGGCGCACTGACAGATTGATAATCCAATGTATTGGATTCTTTAGATTTTCCAGGGTGGGGTGAATTCGATGCGGTTATGCTGGGAGGAGCATGGTACTTGGGGATCGTCATTTGAGAAAGGGTCGGCAGAAGTTGAGGCGCTTTGATTTTCTGATGGGTACTTGAATCTTCCCAAAGAAAATCATCGAATTCTGGTGTCTCCATATGGTCGGAAAAGAGATGCGAGTGATAGTCCTCAGCGGTATGATGGAATATGTTTTTAGATAAGCAGGGATCGCTGTAATCATCAATTTGATTAAGTTGGGTACTTGGCATGTTAGCCTCCCTGGGGGTTACCGATTGGGATGGATAAAAAAAGAGAACATCTTGAGGTTGCCCAGGCATAAAATCGCTCCTATGGCTGTCTAAAAATTCCGAGTGAGAAAGATCAGATCTGAAAGATTCATCGGTTTTGACCTGTGATTGCGAAACACCATCTGTGTGCTTATGATTGTCGCCAATACTAGTATAAGGAAATTTTGAATGTCTCAAAGAAATTACTGGTGTGGCGGGATTGTGAAATAAATCAGGGAATAATGAACGAACAGATTGAGTCACAGGGGCGTTAACCATACAAGGCTTTTCAACACGTGCATCTATGTCCTTTAGAGAAAAAAATGACCTGGCAAGCCCTGTAAGGGAATCGAGTTCATCCGGGATAGGATTCGACTCATAAGCAATATGTGAATCAGATTTAGGACTGTGTCCAGGGAGACATCGAGTGGGCTCGAGGTAGGTTTCATGAACCCGGAGAGATAATGAGCCACTGTGATTTTCAAACTCTGATTCGACATGGTGCGTGAAAGATCCAAAGTCTGAAAAGTCATTGACTTGCGGGTTGTCATAGGGAACACTAGGCTCAGGCTGGGTTGCTAACTGAAATTGTTCAAGGGAAACGAGAATCACATAGCTGAACTATTCACTTAACAACTCCCAATCGAAATCCTTTTCAGGGAACACAAAACAATAATGAACAAATCTGATAGAAAATTCATCAAGAGGTTCCTGAGGTTCCATTCTGATGTCATTTAGCTTTATCAATACACTTTGAAAATCGTAGCTATGAAAAGCTCGTTGTAATTCACTGGCGAGTTGTTCAAACGAATGGATGGAAGCTTCCGACAATGTGCGGCACCATTGCTTAGCGCGACCTTCGAGGGTGAGGAAGAAAAGAAAACATATCAAACCTTCATTTTCAATTTCGTAGTGCTCACCAAAGTCGTAGAAATCTAAAAGGTGTTGGGTTATGGACACTCCGCTTTCACCATCGAATTTTAACTGGGAAAAGTGATATATAAGTTCATCGGGGATGAGACATCGAGGCTCATAAAACTCCCACAAAAATCTTGGGAGAATGATTTGGGAATGAGCCATTATAGATATGAGATTAACTGCAGGCTCTCAGGGCTTAGCTTGTCATCTGGCCCTCCTTCTAGTGCCAGTTCTGTTGACGAGAAAATCTGTCCGGCCAACGGCAGGGGATCTCCCTGATAAAAGGTCCCAATTAGACCTTGAACCGTTCGGAATAGGGATCCCGTCCGGGGTGTGGGTCCGGCTACCGCTAATTTCTCCTTTCTTTGGGTCTCACTTAAACTCTATAAAACAGTGGATACACACCTAATCAAATGATACAAGACATATGATTGATGCATTAAATGTACATGAAACACTATGAGTAGCAAGAGGAAATAATAAAGCATGAAGACCGAAGGAAGTGTTGTTAACAAAACTTCATTAGGGTCATGCTTGTAAGCTGATCTGACCACAAAGAAAACAATTACTCATGACAAGAACACCCTTCACTTTCTAAAAGTTTTAAATGGTAACACAAATGCTAATAAACAAAGCCATCAACGTTCGTTAAGAAGGTGAAATGAACTCAACCACCAATAAAATACTCAGAAAACTGTTATGCAATTGTGATATGAATCAAAGATACAGTTCCCTTAATCTAAAGACGTTCAGAAATTGAAAACATAATACTCAATAGTGCTCATACATATGACAACACCAAATCCACAAAGGGATTTTTCAAAATGCTTGTATTCATGCTTCAATTTATAATCCTCTGGTAATACAATATACTCATCTCGAGTTCCAAAAAAAATATGCCTTTACAAGTTCCCGAAGGAAGCATTTATAGAGCAAAGTTTGCTCCTTGGGCTCCTTGAGTTTTCGCTTTCCCGATTGTTGGGCTGCCTTGCGACCCAATCTGTTCTGCGACTTGCGACCTGACTGGGTTCTGCGACCTTGCGACCTAGTCGCGTCGTCAGGAATTTGATAGGGGATGCGACTTAGTGACCTGACGACTTCTACGACTTGCGACCTTTGGGAATTTGTGACCTGCGACCTCAGACCATCCGCGACCCGCGACCTGAAGAAATCTGCGACCTACGACCTTAAGCAGATCTACGACCTGCGACCTCCTTGGGTTTGCGACCTCGTGACCTCGAGCAGATACGTGACCTGCGACCTGGGATTTTCATCCCTTCTACATTTATCTTTTGGAGATATCAGCAACTTGTTTTTTCGGGGCAGCCATAGCCCTCGTCACGTGGACCGACATTTTTTGGATAAGTGAAAACTTCTTCAGCTGGGTTGTAATCTCCTCATCCTGTTCGCATGTGAACACAACGAATTAGCCGTACACAAATATATTTATGCATGTTGAAGAAAAAATAAAGATACAACAAAAGAAAACGCATATGCATACAGAGCATATTGAAAAATAACATTAAGGGATTTTCGATTAGCTTGGACCCCTGTGTATTCTATTTCCCATGCCTCCACCTTATTGGGCGATGTGATCTATGTATTATACTCCTACTCCCCTTTACCTGAGACTTATCGAGCGCGCTTCTATTCACATTCTTCCTTCTTGGTTATTATCTTGTGAGATCTTTTCATAGAAAAATTGGTGCGTGTATACGTGCGCACTCCTGGTGTGCCCCCCAACCATGAGATTACGGGGCCTCTTTTCTCTTATAACAATGTTTCGATCATTCACTGTTATGTAAGCTCAATACCCTTTGTAATAAAAATGCATGTCTACCCTATTTTGAGAGTGCGACTCTGCATTTATATGGGCATGGGTGTTTTCCTTTTAAAGAAGGGTTGCACTTCGGGGTCACATAGTCGGGGATTTCATCAGTTTCTTTCGGACAAACCTTTTGCGACCTTGCGACCTCATAGAGGTCGCACAGTCACATGGGAAATAGGTCGCATTTGTTGATCGGAAGCAAAATCTGCGACCTTGTGACCTAAGCAAACATGCGACTCTGTAACCTGGGTTGATGGAGTCGCTGAGTCGCAAAACTCACTGAGTCGCCACTAGTACAAAATGGCTAATTAGTTACTAAAAAAATGACTAAAATTTTCATATAAATGACTATTTTTCGGTCGGTGACCAATAGTAGGTAATTTACAGTATCTTATAACGCGACCAACTTTTGGTCGTTTTTAGCTTAGTCATTAATTGGTTATCTCAATTTTGTTGTCTAGTTGTATATTTGGTCATTAATTTAATCACTGACTTAGTCATTAATTTAATCATTGATTTGATCATTAATTTAGTCATTGATTTGGTCATTAATTTGGTTATTGATTTAATCATTGATTTGGTCATTGATTTAGTCATTAATTGTCACAATTAATAACTAAATATACAACAAAATATATTATTGTATGAACACCTGAGAAAACCAATTAATGACCAAAGAAATACGAACAAAATGTTGGTTGTGTTATAAGATACTATAAATTAGCTACTAATAGTCATATATATGCAAATTTTAGTCATCATTTGAAACCAATTAATGATCGAAAAAATATAACTAAATTTTAGTCGTGTTATAAGATACTGTAAATTAGCTACTAATAGTCGTATATATGCAAAATTTAGTCGTCATTTGTAGTCACAAATTTATCATTTACAGTATTAATTTATTCATTATATAAACGACTAATTTAGTAGTTTATATTCATTTTGTTTACTTTCATTAATAATCATTATAAATGACTAATATAGTCGTATATTCATTTTATTTGTGTTCATCATTAATCAATATAAACTACTAATTTAGTAGTTTTAAATTGATTTTTTGTTCATTATTAATCAACATAAATTAATTTGTATGATTTAAAAAATGTCATACAATGTGCATGTTCATATAATATGAAAAAACGAAGTCGCATATTTTAATTACAATACTAAACAATATCAAGTGCAACTATAAATAATTTCAACCACATAAATTATATTATATGAAATGTTAAAGTATTACAATATGATTTTCCAACTTAATATTGGTTGGACTACAATTTACACATGAAATGGTGTTTCATCACTTCAAAACATTATCGTTGTATTTTCAAGGCATTGTAGGTGAATTCACCAACTCTGAAGACATGACCATCGGTCTTTATATGTGTGTCTTATGCGAGATATTAGCTCTAAGAGTATCACCGAAGCAGTTCTCCTCTCTCTCTTTTTTCATTTGTCACTCCAATGTTATTTCTCCCTTTTTTTTTCAATTCATGCTTCTTACCATAAATACTGAGTTCATTTTCTGAAAACAAAAGATACAATGCAGAGTGTAAAACATGAAAGACAATGAACACTAGAACATAAACTAAATTAGACTATAAATACTTTATACGACATATACCTCAACATCAGCAATGTCAAAGCCATTTTTCCCCATACAAGTAAGAAACTCGAACAAATTTTCTTCTTTGGGCGATAATTGCCACTATAATGTGGCCAAGAACCTGTATAAACAAAGCAAATAAAACATCACCATATATAGAAAAGAACACTTTAGTAACTTAGCATTCAACTTTCAAGGAAAGCTTAGGAACAATCATGTCAACTAAGTTATATGCTAAAAATCTCAAGTTGTAGATAACTTGTGAAAACAAATAATTTGAAGTGTGATGTTTAATCCTTGTCGTTTTATTGACAACAACATTTCATTTTCTAACGCATGAACTTAGTCAAGTGTATAAACAACATGTACTCAAATAACAACATGAAAGTAACTTTTTTTGATAGTCATGAAAATATTTTAACACAAAATAGCTATAACGATTCCAATCAATATAGTGTAATAATAATTCCATCTTCAAGCTTTGGTTGTTGTTTAAATGGACATGATAGTAAGTATTTTCAATTTCATAGTTAAAAGACAAAACAAAATCAAAAGAAACGTCCAAAATACAATCAAACAATAAAGAGAGGATATCATGGAATGGAAATTGCAATTATATTGTTTTTACCTATCCACCGATGTCGTTTCTGGCATTCCTAAAACATTTGCTTGCCCAAAATAACCATGAGGTGAAATAATCAAAAAATGAAAAACCATAGGAATTCCTACTTGAAACATTTCCAAAGTCGATGGCTTGGGAGTCTAAGTGATCTCTAACAGTGAATGAACCATATCCAAGACGTAATATGCATCATCTCCCCATCCTTTTTCCAATCACATTTCCTATAACCTGCCCACAGTAGAGTCAAGTAACAATCAAACAAAGAAATTGAAATTTGTTTTTATCTTTTATATCTATAAAATTTGAATCTGATTTGTTTGATGAACATATTAATTCATATTTAAAGTCTTCCTGACATATGAGAACAAATCAATCAAATAGAGCATCAGAAATATTGACCTCAATGAGGTCCTCAAACAATTTCTACAATATCAATATTTTTCTTGTTGTGATATCTTGGGTAGAAAAAAGAACATATCTACAAAAGAAAAATGCATATATTACTTATGGTCAAACTTTGCATATGGTGTATTCTTAAGTAATTTTTTAAGATGTTCCTTTGCCTTTACCAAAGTGAATTGTAGCTTGGTTAAATAGTGTATCCTTTCATTCAACATAAATTTCTGCAAGATAAATGTCACACATTATTCTTTCCCATTTCCCAACATGATACATCTGATAAATTGAAACTTGCATAAAACCAAGAGCAAACCCTTTTCTAAGCAAAACAAACAAACAAACAATGTCTCTAACAAAACTTCATTATAATATTAGAAAATGAAAAGAAAGTGGACCATTTTTGTTGTTTGACTTTGCCTACTTTTTTTATGAAAGTTCTCGAGCTTCAAAAACCAACAAATGTGAGGGAAGTCGTAAATGTGAAAAAAATTATGTTGACCTAATTTGTAGACTTCTTCAAAATGATGTGAATGATGCCATTTTTTGATGTGGTAAATATCATAATAAGAAATGGCATATATTCTAATAAATTACATTGCAATGACTACCATGGGCCTCCACGGGTTACAGGTCCTCAGTATGTTAATCTTGATGATGAAAGAGAGATGGCAACAATAAGTATGGGTGGTCCTAGTTTGTATGGTGGATATCTTCAAACCAAGGTCGTCATCTTAATGAACCTAGGTTCTGACATGGTGAACCTAGATCTGGTCTTCACCCAATTTCATTCCATCATACTTTTTCAAGACTCAAGAGGACATAATGGTCCTTCAACTTATAATAGGGTTGATTTTGAGGTTATAAATAAAGCTTATCCAAATCAAATGAATTTTTGGGCTCCAAGAGATATGGATAATTTAAATGATAACAATTATATGTTTTTTTCCCAAAATTCAAATGTAAGGATACATTTTGTGGATTTTACTAATAAATAGAATGACAAAAATAATCCAAGAGGAGAATCTACTGGTCATTGTGATTAAAGAAATACTCAGAGATAATAAGACTATTTAGGTTCAAATCAAAGCTGGTGTTGATTGTTGTAGCTCCTCAGTTGTTGGTAGTTTTTAAGGTAGGAATTTATATTCTTCAAGGGTGGGGTCCTTCAGCATAATTGCATCTACCTTGGTCATATCACCCAAAAGAAAAACATAATCAACAAAGAGTAAATATTTCAATTTTAAGGCAAATCCTATTTGTATAGTTGTCAAGCTTATAGTTCTTTTCTACTCTGTTATAACTCTGTTGAGACCACCTACTCTACAATAAAAAATGGCAGATGAGACATTAGTCATACCTAGCCATGGTCTCTTGTAGGCATGATAGAAGAATAGGCTGAGCCATTAATTATAATTTCACATATATTGAGGAAAGACAATTCATTATCTAGTTAACCAATTGCACATGGAACCCTATATAGATGAGTAGTCCTAAATAAATCCAATTTTCTCTATCATATGCCTTGGAAATACAAACTAACATTGCTTGTAATTTTTTGGTTTCATGTTATAAATTCCTTCTTGGGAAACTCCTATTCTGTAATGGATTTGTTTCCCAGGAAGGATGCAAAATTGTTCTAATGACATGGAATCAGCTTAGTGGATTTTGACCCTACATGACCTTGGAACTCAAGAGCCTTGGGCGCATCCACAGTAGCATCCTCCAATGAAAATAGTACAGTCTCCAACCTAGAAACATCAAAATTCTATATAGTCATAATTCATAATCGCAAATGACCATAGACTGTAGCAGTCCTTAGATAAATTTGAACTTGAATAAGAACAAACACAAAATTTCACATTACCCTTCAATAAGTTGTCCTTGATTTAGCAAGATAGGCTCAGACTTGCATAAATGTGTAAGTGGATTCCCCAGAATATCAATTTCAATATCTTTCCTGAAAAAAGAATATAATATCCAAACTAAAACCATAGTTGAATGGAACAATGGTGCTTTAAGGTCATCTACACAAAAATTTGCCTCCTTCAAATCTCACACTGGATGGTATGTCATGCAAAATTAAGAAAAAGTCAAGGAAACATGTCGACTTCTCTATAAGACATAATGAAAATGCATGGAAGCTTTGTAAAGGAATGCACCTGTAATATTATTTGATTTCCATTTCAGCCTTTTTCCTAAGTTGAAACTCAATGAGTTGTGAACTCAAAGTTATTTGAGAAGAATTACAATTGAAATTCAGAATTTGAAATCTTCCCACCTCTGTCACCTGATGAGTATGAATTATTAAACTCTCTTATGTGATTATCCAAAAAATTTCTTTCCTGGACACATTATTTTTCCAATAAAGGCTTTTTTGTAGCATAAGCCCTTGTCAAAATTTCATCCCTCATACCAACTGGCATCCGGTCATAATTGCAACCTGAAATCGAACCTGCACCTGTTCGTCTATTACTCAGGATGTGAATGGTGGAATATATGCTAGAGCACTCTTAGCATATGGCAGAGGTTGAGCCCTCCCTCTTATTCCATTGTCAAGACCTCCCTTGGGACCAAGAGTCAAGCGGCCATCATCAAAAGCTCTATGTGTTGAAGGGGTTGGCATAGACTAATTTTCAAATTGATCCCTATCCACAATCCAAGAATCTTAATTGGCGAATCCACAGTCATGTGGTCCCACATGGGGTTGTGGCCCTTTAATCCCACCCATATGTGGAAGTGAACCCGTCTGTGCATCTTCCATGTAAGGTGGCATCGTAGGTCCTCTCACACCATGATCAAGTGGTGTCACAAGTCTCTGACCTGAATGTCCCATATTGGTACCTCGAGAGTGGCCTCCCTATCCATGTAGTTCTTGCACAGCATCCCGATGCACTTCCTTTATTTTCTTGGGGCCCTTAACTTTCTTCCTTTGTTGCCATCCAGTCTTCCTCGAATCAATCAGATCCTTCAACATGAACCTCATCCTAGAGGGAAGCCCTTGGTTATTGGAAATTTTTGTCATCCTATCGAAGTAAGCATCAATATGTTCCTTGGCCTTTGAATTATCAGTTTGCACAAAGCTTCAACATTTTCCTCCTCTGGATGCTAAAATTCACCAATTAATTTCTTGATGCATGCATGCATAATTCTTTCGGTCAGTATAATTTCTTTATAAAGCTCACCAATAAACCTTATATTTCCTAGCATTCATCGTCGTGTTGCAACCTTCTTCTCCCGTATTTCTTATGCTGAAAACCTTTTTTCACCATGCTCTTCTGCTTTCTCAGCCTCTGCCTCTTCTCTTTCATCTTTTTCAAATTATTCTTGACATTTGTTCAAAAGAACTCGCTTGAAAACAAACTTCTCATTGTGTTCATAAAATTCTGGTATTCCTACTGCAAGCTGAAAACTGAATTTTGCATACATTTCACAAAAAAACAGCTCCATCAAGGCTTTGTAAAATATTTGAGATATTATACCATGAAGACATGATGCCAATTCAATGTTCACTTCTTTGACCTGTTCAAAAATTTTCTCAAAGTTTTGGGGCGTTAATTTATTAAGGATGGATTTAATTTGTCTTTGTTTCAACTGATCCTCATTAGAAACCTTGCCCACTTCATATTGGTTCTCTGATATATGAATTGTGGGCAGAGAAGGCTACGGAGGAGGAATCAAACCCTTCCACCTATCAGGATCAGAATTATTTCTCACTAGTCCAACTTGTGGAAGTGGTGCTTGCACATAAGGCCCTCCAGGAAGGATCACATTGATACTCATTTGTGTTGCAAAGGTATTTAACATTTATACTCATTTTTGTTGCACAGGTATTTCTTGAAAATCCAATATTATAACCTTGGCCAGGTTGAAACAAAGTAGAGGAACCACTAAGATCTGCATCCATCCGCATATCACAGCCATCAACAAAATCATCCACCGGCTTGGCCCATCTATCATCATCCAAACTGAACATATTTCTCCCATGATGTTCAAGTAGATAATTCCCACTCAGCTACCTGTCAAGTCTTCTTGTAGTGCTTGCTAATCCATCAGCCTCTCCTACATGACTCGCAAGTGCTTGGGAATTTCCAAGTAATTCAATAATTTCTGGAAAAATTTTAAAATGATTTGGTAGATATTTGCAGTGATCCTTGATTGTCAACAAAAATATCTGGAGTACTTTTTGTCTCCTGAACATTCAGTAACTAAATTAGCTACTTGATTCATAGGAGTTGAAAGCTCGAATGCATCTTCCCATTCATCCACTTCTTTTAGGACTTGCTTCTCAGGATCTTTTCAAGAAGTCTTACTCTTGACAACATCGATTACTATTTTGGATGGTTCTGGAAGTTTCACATCTTCCTCCTTCTCCTCTTGAACCTTATAAATATTATATAAATCCCAGTGAGAGCTGCAACATTTTATTTACTGGAAAAATCCTTCTTTTTCTTCTTCTTGTTGACAACTACTACCTTGGAAACATCACCAATATCTACAACACTATTCTTCACAAAAACATTGGAAGAACATTTATTCTCCTTTTCTGTCAATCTAGCTACTAAATCTTGCTTGCCTTCACTTCCAACAGGAGAATATGATACCTGAAGTTGAGGAGACATTTCACAAATATCACTATTAGTGGTGGATACTTGACCCTTATCTTGTGTGTCAATTTCCTTCACATTGGTAGTTGAACCTTCCCCAAGTACTTTGGGACTATCATGGTTAACCCTACGTTTGTTTCTATATCCATAAGATTGTTTTCAGTCAAAAAATTTGTTACCAGACAGAAAGCCTGGTTTTTCCTCCAAAATAGCCATATCAGCTTTGGGGAGGATTGATGTAGCTTCTGATTGTAATTCCCATTCAGACACCTTGCTTGTATTTGTTGTTGACTACTCATATAAAACTAACACTTCACCCTTTTTCTCTTTGAGCAGATTTTGATCAACAATAATTGTTCCATTGTCATGTGTAGCTAGTTGAGATGCCAATATACTCTCATGCATTGATTTTTCTCTCCCCAACATGCAAACTAGATTTTTATTTTCCAATGACAAAATTGGAAAAATAAGTCAGCTCTTTGTTTATGTCAACATCAGGTGAAATTGAAAATTGAGATGGGGAATAAAAAACTAAAACAGTCCCATGCTCAGGATGAAGAACATTTCCAAGATCTTGCTTCTCTCCAATTATAGAATTAACAAAATTATTGTTGCAACTTTGTCTAGCATTATCACTTGTTGATTCAAATTGTTTATTCTTCACATTTCTAAGTTTTGAATATGATTTAATGCCATCCTCACTGCATGTTTGGCTCTTCAATGTTCCTACAAGCACATTATTGTTATCAAACTTCATATCTTCTGCTACTTTCTTTACTACTCCAACATCCTTTGTAGAAAACTCTATAACTAGCTCATAAGTTTCTGTTTTTCCTTCGTATCCATCACCATAGCTTCCCAAAGATGAGGACATATCAGCAATGATTAATTCACTCACAGATTCTGAATCTTGTAAAGGTTCCAAGGTTCCCCTGGAAATATCCCTTTCGGTGATCTCATCTACAGATGATGAAACTCCTGATATCCTTAACGAGGGAGTGTCCACAACATTAACCATGTTTCCTAATGAATTCTTTGGCAATAGTATCTTTTCACATTTTGTGGGATTGCTAAATGAACCACAAGGATGGGCTACGAAATCAACCTCTGGTAGTGAAGAATGTGGAACTGTTTCTGTAGCTAGGTTAGAATTAGCCCCTCCATCAACAACTTTAATTGTCTTCTGTAGGGTTGTCATTAAAGGAGTTGTTGAGGTAGATGATGAAGTCTCACTCAAAAGTAACTCCTCCACCTGCCTGTGAGAACCACTAAGTTTAGACTCCTATGCAACCACCTATCCTTTTGACTCCCTTTCCATAGTTGAAGAGCTTCCTACCAATGACACATGTTGCATTCGCTGCTTTTTAGGCTTGTGCTCAGATTTTATCATCTTATTTGAACATTCATTTGTTGAAATACCTGCTTGTTTTTTTGATATCTTTTTCTGCTTTTTACTAGTATGATGATCTACTCTAGACTCAAGTACAAAAACTACAGAACAAATTGAAACCGTACCATCAGAAAGATCACATGTTTTCACAGTAGGCATGTTCACTGGTGACAATTTAACTCCATATTCTTTATCTATAGTCAATACTTCAGATGGGGGACTGATGGAAAACTGTAAACTACAATTAACTTCGTTGTTGAAAAATGCAACTACAAGAGAACTTGGTTGATTGCCAAGAGATTCTGGAAAGGAGTGTTTCTTTCCATCCATAACTTGAATTGGAGCCATAGTGGTTTCTGAAGCTTGTGGGAATGGTTTCAATATATCCAGCATCTCAATAGAATGGATTGTGGCCAGTTTATTTTGTCTTGTTAATGGGCGTGAATCATTTGATATGTTGGTTTTTGTCTTTAAAGGTTGATGAAAAGTAGATGAAATGTTACCATATGACCCAACTAGCATCGATGAGTAGAAATTCATTGGGCGTGAACCACTTAAAGAAACAAAACCTGAAAGTGGAGGTCTGTATGTAGGTAGTCCTGCTAATGGAGGAATGGAATCTTTAATTGATGACAACATCAAAGATCAAAGCAATGAAATAAAATCATTGTGGAAAGAAATATGCTCCAAGTATGGGCACAAACATGAGAGTTGAATTTTCAACTCTCTAGGCTCTTGTTAATGTGGTCAACCAAAAAGATGTCAAAAAACTAAATATTTTGGGGGATTCAAAACTTGTTTTGGATTGAGTCTGCGACAAAGTCAACATAGTGGCCCCTCATTTGGCTCACATTTTGCAAGGTATCAAACAAGTCCACAAAAAGTTGGAGTGGCCATATATACCATGAACTCAATACCCTAGCAGACAATATCTCCAAGGAGGCTCTCCAACTTATTCCACAAGTGCTAGAAAACCAAGAGTATACGAATAATAACTTTGTGGGGGTTGTTGCCTTCCATATATAGTTTTTTGTCTCACTTATTGCTATATTTTGTGATTATATATGTAAACAATCCAATGATATTATCCAAAAAGTGATAGAGATTTTTTTGGCTTTTAAAAGCTCACACAATATATAATTCGAACAAACTTTTATTACTAAAAATCAATCAATTACTTCTACATACCACTAAAAGTGGAAAAATCTCTATAAATTTTGATCACCTTGAACATCAAGCACACTAAGAACCTCGACAATGGTATTCTAATAACATCAGCAAAGATCCAAAATTGACAAAGCACAATTTAATGAGTATTGATTAGTCAAAATTACCATGTGGATCAACTACGCATGTTGGAATGATGGTATATTGGATTAGGTGTGGGTTGCACTTGCATTTGAAAGAGTGAACAGAACGTGGATAAATAGCATTGACTACATTAGGAACCTTGAAAACGGGGTTCTAATAACATGGCCAAAAATTCAAAATTGACAAAGTACAATTTAATTAGCATTGATTAGTCAAAATTACAATGTGGATCAACGACTTGTGTCGAAATGATGGTATATTGGACTAGGCAAGGATTGCAATGACATTGGAAAGAGTGAACACAACATGAATAAAGAGTCACTTGGAGAAGGAATACACGGAATTACAGTCTTGGTTGCATGTATAGGGATAGTGAAACAAGCAAGTAGAAGCATTTGGGACACCATAAAAATTGGCAACTCATTTTTTCTAAGAGACATCCAAAAGCGCATTTTTTTACAGGGAAAAGCTTAAAATCCTCCTTTTGGAAAATGAATCCTTCACACTCGGGAAAAGTTTCCATCTACATTTCCCATAGAGATATGTAGAGAAATGTTTCTTCAATCATCCCCAAAAAGGGAAAAATAAAAAACCCTTTTGGGGAAATGCATTTCCCTCTATGTTTCACCACATTTCGCAAAAGAGATGTGTGGAAAAATGTTTCTTGGAGCATCCTACAAGAAAAATACACCTTGGGAACATGGGAAAAATGGAGGGGCTCCTTCCCACCCTAAGGGACACATCCCCATAGAACAGTGGTTTTTTCATTCATTTAGTGGCATTTTTTAGTCATCATTGTTCATTTGTTTATGAATACAAAGTTTATCATATACTGCTATGTTGAATGGTAAGCACATGTTAAATCCCTATAACAAGAGGAGTTGTTTCAGATAGAATCAAGGACAAGGCCTAAAAATTTGGACTAAAATTTCATAGTTTCAATATATGCATGTGGACAGCAACACAGTGGAAATTCATTATAATAAAAAGACCTTACAAAACCATATTTTCTTGATGATCATAGAGGCTTTGGTATTTCACTTGCACTAAGCATAGCAGATATTGTCATCTATCGGTAAGGTACCTCTATAAGACCTCATTTACAGATAATTCCAAAAGTTTGCCTTGGAAAGATTACTTTTATATTAACAATCAAAGAACTTCTATAACAATTATTGTTGACTAGTGTAAAATCATAGCTCTGAAAGAATGGAAAGGTACTATGGGCTATATCTAAGTTGAAGAAATCAAGAACTGAATAAGTAAGAAGTTATGTCAGCCCAAATCATGGTGTAAACTGACCAGTATTAAACGTTTTCCACTTCATACCATCACACTAGTGTGTTTGTAGCAAAAAAATAGTATTGCAGAAGGTATAACTATGGCAATGTAAAAGAAAATATCCATGGTGCAAAATTTTCAGTTTGAACCATAGATATAAACTTAAACACATTTTGGATAAGAGGTACATACTTGTTCATATGCTGAGAAAAATTCCAGAAACTGCAATGTTGATCCAATATCATTTGACAAAAAAATTCCAGAAACTGCAATGCTGATCCAATATCATTTGACGAAAATTCTATGTGTGCAATCAACTGCATTGGTAGCCCTTGAGGCAAAATTATTTCATCCATCTCTTTCTTGCCTTTGCATTTCTTCTTCTTCAAATTTACTTTTGCTTCAACAACCTCTAACTAAAAATAAAATACATAAATAGACTCATCATTGATCCCCTCAATAACATCTTTCTTTCCAGTTTTGTCTATATTGTATGATTTTCTTTTCTCTATTTGCTTTACATCGACCTTTAAAACATGTTCGCTTTCTGTTGGCATCATATTTCTAGCTTTACAATTAATTTCAGAGGAATGAATTTTGTTTGATTTTGGATTTATTTTAGCACCTTTTTTCCCCTATAGAGGCCCTGTGATTTCATGAATAGCCAGAAAAATTTGTGCGTCTTTACTTGCAGGCAAATCCAAGAACTGGATTGAAGGCCAGAATGGGCTAGCCAATGTAAATTAGGACAAGAGGGCCTTTTAACCATGTGTAAATATATATTTTTCAGTAATTTAATTCTTTTCAATTTCGTGTGGAGATTGACTGAACTTGCGTAAGCAAAATAATCTGCGTTGTGTGGACTTGTGCAGGATCATAAACCTATTATTGTAGCTTTATGTGGTAGGACTTGTAAATGGAAGATATCGCTGCTGTGCTGAGTAAGAAAACTTGCTTGTGGAAGGATGAGCACAAGAAAAAATGATTTAATTTTAATACATTGAATCTTAAGATAAAATCGATCTTATTCACTGACCTACGTGTGGATTGATTTCTAGATGTATTTGTTTATGCCCAGTTTATGGTCAGATGATTGTTGAAATTTTCTCAACCTGGGGTGTGGAAAATCTCTTGAGGCTGTGAGCATAAAACTATTATGCATGGAGTGATCCTGATCCTGGAAAACATTGGAGTGATGCTCAAGAATGTTGCTAAGCATTTGTTGTGTGCATTGTGAAATATTATCAGTTATTTCCTGCATTTATAAAACCCAGTGAGGAGCATATACCTCCCTATATGTGAATATAACGCATAGCATTGCTATACTAGCAATTTGACATGTCACAGCGGTACCTCCAGAATACAGATGACCATATAGCAAATCTTTGTGGTTACAAAAGATTCATAAATTGATATCTTCCAGAAGAAAAGAAAATATTCCTGAATTTTTCTTGGTAGACTTTGCTTAGTAATACCACAATTGATTATATTTTACCTAGAAACAATGGACCTAGCGGAAGCATATGGATATCAAAGGTACATCGACATCATTTCCATCATCATCTTCACGAGCAACAACAATGTCAAAATGGCGACGATCAGGAGGAATCTCTAGCTTTGCTATGTCTCTTGCGAGGTCAAGAAATTTTCTATTCAATCGTTCTTTATGCTTTGGAAATATAATATTATAAATCAAGATTTTCCCACACGAAATATTGTAGGCACTTAGGCCTTTATCTTGGAATCAATCTAACAATTCTCGCAAAGTCAGATTCCTAGCAATGACCCATCGATCCCAGACAGACAAGCTCAGATTTCCATCTTTGGAGGGGCAGGTTCTGCCGTAGAGAAAAGAGGGAGGGCTAGGTTTGCAAAAGTGTTGTGATACTTCTCAACTTTGTGGTTTAATATAACCTTATAAATTTCCAAACACACTAGACCAATGGCCATTGCAGTTGTAGTGGCAATTGCGGGAATTATTCTCCCGGCTATGAATTTAGCTTTCATATTTTCCACTTCAGGGATATTATAGTTCCTCGCACACATATTTGCAAAACCAGCTATAAGATCCATGTGAAAATTTGTATCATCATCCTTTACAGACTGAATAGGACTCATACGAAAGCCTGACGACAGATTTCTAACTCCACTTTCTAGTGTTCTAATTAGATTATCAATCACTGCACTATCATCAATTATCGATGGATGCATGTTTAGCCTTCTCATCTGTCACAATATTCACACCCTGCTTTGGTTTAAAATCTGAAATTTGCACTTTATCAACTTCCTCTGCGAACTTCTTTGAATTGGACACCCATTTAGGAATGGGAATTCCATATGTATTAGCTCGTAAAATTGATGCTGCAGCAATTAAGGACATGTCACTAGGATCATTGGAATTAAATTCTAGGGGCTTTGGAAAACGCTTTGGAGCAGACCAGAATGGTGCACCTCCACTTGTTGTTGCATTCTCAGGGAATGTGTAGGTAATTTTCTTCACCAGATTTGAAAAATAGTCCTCAAACTTTCTTCTTGCCCAAGATACACAATCTTCAAATGTTTCACATCTCTCTGAAACCAAACACTCAACAAAACGCTCCAGAAGTTCTCGAGATTGAGCATCTCCTGCTGACTTCATTGTTGCTTTATATTCTTCTGGTTTCATGAGAAAGGCATTTGCTTCAGATGGAGTTTTCTCTAATAAACCCTCAAATTCTGACCTTGCCCATGTTAGACAATGGTCAATATTATGTGGAAATGAGTGAACTGTGCACTCGTGATGCTCCATAGTTCTCCATTAAGTGAGGAATAACCATTTGAGTATTCCACTTTCTTCCCATGGTTCCAGACTCTAGGAAAGGCTTCTGGAAGTAGACACACCTAGAATCTACATAAAGCCTAACATTGACATTGTCCAAAGCATTTAAGACAACATCAAGGTTGTCCCAGAAAGAATCATCAAAAACATTTTCTGTATCTGGACTCACACGATTTTTCAATGCTTCAATCTTAAGATGTGGATTGATTGCAGTTGCTGCTGATGTAGCCACTGTTGACTTTGCCTACCCAATATTCCAATCTCGGAAGAGGAACTGTCTACATAGATTACTCTTCTCAATGACATCGTCATCTGTTATAGTTTGTTTTCCATGGCTTCCAGAAGAGGCTCCCATGAGAGCTAAATTTTTTTGAAGCTCGCATCCCAGAGCACCAGTGCTAACAACGAACAACTTTGCATCCTCCAACTTTTTCTGCATTTTTTTTCCAAATACAGATATTTGGTATCATACCGATAGTTCAAGGGTGCAACATCCTCTGGCTGAAGGGGTTCTAGAGGAAGGGATTCTAGTGAATAAAAATAAAAGAACCGGAAAAGCGGATGAAACTTCCCAGAAGATGCTTTCACAACCTACTACCCAACAAGCCCACCAAACATAGCTGCCATTGGATTTAACACTGCATGGGAACCACTTGAAAAATGCTTCAATACATTTTCATCAATGGCATCCAACTTCTGATCACCTGACAGGCTGTCATTTAAAGCCTTTGTGAATTCAATCAATCTACTGGCATCCTCCTCAGAAGCTGCTAGAGGGAAACACCCAAACTCATGAACAAATTTATCAAGAGATTGAAAAGCCAAGTGTAGAAGTGGAGGGCACTCAAATTTAGAAAAATCACTCAAAAGGAATTCACCAGGATTTTGCAGTGCTTCACTCAGCGACTTAAAGTTTAATACCTTTGGTTGCTTTACCTAGGTGACAATACCACCTTTCTCATAGGCTCCAAAGTTAGTCTTGTCCTCCTCTAAAAGGAAAGAATCTGGTCTTGCATTCTTTACCTTTCTTGTATGGGAGGCAGTGAACCTTCAATGGAGATGCCTCTGTGGTCTAGACAGTTGGATAATCTTGCAGTAAATTGACATCCATTTCCATTAGGGATGAGTAAATTACGCATCTGGTGATCTGATCGATAGAACTAGATTTGAAAGCCATGGATTAGTAGTTTACCTACGACATTTCTTTGTCTCAGATAGTTTTTATCTTCGTCAGATCCTTTATCGCATTTACGATTGTAAAAGAAGAAGCAACCTATGAAATCGGAAATAGAGGGACTTAATGAAATTCCCCCTTTCTGGTGAATTTCTGGCTTCGTACAGGACCTGGGAAATACAATTAGCAAAACTGGTTTGAACAAATATTGTAACTGATTTCGCTGAAAAGGCACGGCTCTGGTGGTTTTTACTTTTAGTTTTATATTACAAAAAAAGGATTTGGTGGATCATAAGTTGGAAATAAGGGAGGGATTTGGTAATAACCAAGGTAACAATAACCGGCAAAACAATGAATCACAACACACACATAAGAGGAAAATGAGACAATATTAGAGAAGAGGGATACGTAAACTTACATTTGGGAAAACCAGCTTCGTGCAATGGAAAAACCATAGTTTATTGCTCAGAACTGCAACTTCTTCCCTTCCCGTCTTCGGATCTACATCAAATTTTATAACAGATGCCTAATTCAAATTCCAACATTGATTCGTAATTTATTAGAGCAAACCTCAACATGCAGAGTCAGGCGACGGTGTGAATCCTTGCCATTAACTGCAAGATCTTTACCCTCATCACTCGATTTGTTTAGATTTATCAAACGAGAGTAACCAAATTGTGTCAAGAATTGCAGTAAAGCAGTTGCAAGAACAAGACCCACAACAAAAGCCCTAATCACTAAGCCAGCTGGAGGACCAAAACAAAGTGATGTGTTTTAGGCGGGAGAAAAATGTTATGAGGCCTAAAATTTAAATGAAAAATGAATACCATATCCCTCCATTTTTTCAAACATTATGTTTAATATTATGCCCTCTAAATATCATTTTTAATATAATATCCATTGCTATTTAGCGCACTAAGTGATTCCCTGTATTGATTTATTTTAAAAACATTGACGATGAACCACACAATGAGTGGTTCGAAAGGGCTCTGATTTTAAAAAATTTATGTGATTTATCCATAGGAGTTTTTAAAGTAATTAATTAATTAATTATTAAAATAAAATTGAGATAAAATATTAAATTTAGGAGAGGTTTTTGCAACTCATGGTTTTAAACATGGTATTCCATTTTGCCAATAAGGGGGAATTAACCCGATCTTAGGTCTCAACTAGACTTGCTCTTGTTTGGAATGGCTAATCTCAACGGGTTTTAAGGATTGTTATAAGGGTTAGGAGAATAATGAGTTAGTGGTTAAGGGATTAAGTATTAGGGGCTTAGGAGTTAGAGATTTAGGGTTTAGGGGTTAGGGGAATAATGAGTTAGTGGTTAAGGGGTTAGGGATTGGGGGCTTAGGAGTTAGGGGAATAATGAGTTAGCGGTTAAGGGATTAGGGATTGGGGTTAGGGGAATAATGTGTTAGTGGTTAAGGGGTTAGGGATTGGGGGGTTATGGGTTTAGGGATTTAGGCACATTTATGGGTTAGGGGAATAATGAGTTAATGATTAAGGGATTAGGGATTAGGGGGTTAGGCGATTTAGGCATAGTTAGGGGTTAGGTGAATAATGAGTTAGTGGTAAGGGATTAGGGATTAGGGGGTTAGGGGTTAGGGGATTTAGTAGTTAAGGATTTTAGGGGTTAGGGGTGAGGGGTTAATGGGTTATGGGTTAAGCATGAATGGTTTAGGGGTTAAGGGGTTAAGGGGTTAGGGGTTTAGGTGTTAGTGGTTTAGGAGTTTAAGGGTTTAGAGGTTTATGGTTTAGGGGGTTAAATGGATTAGGGTTTTAGGGGTTTAGGGGGTTAAATGAGTTAGGGGTTGGGAATTAGGGGTTAAGGGTTAAGGGTTTAGAGGTTTAAGGTTTAGGGGGTTAAATGGGTTAGGGGTTTAGGGTTATGTGGGGTTAAATGGGTTAGGGGTTGGTAATTAGGGGTTAAGGGGTTAGACATTTAGGGTTTAGGGGGTTAAATGGGTTAGGGGTTTAGAGGTTTAGGGGGTTAGGGGATTTAGCAGTTAATGATTTTAGGGGTTAGGGATTAATGGGATTAGGGTTTAGGCGGTTAGGGGATTTATCAGTTAAATATTTGAGGGGTTAGGGGTCATTAGGGGTTAATGGGGTTAGGGTTTAGGGGGTTTAGGAGGTTAAATGGGTTAGGGTTTTAGGGGTTTATGGGGTTAAATGGTTTAGGGGTTGGGAATTTGGGTTTAAGGGGTTAGGGGATTTAGGAGTTAAGGATTTTAGGGGTTAGGGGTTAAGGGGTTACAGTTTAAGGGTTTTAGAGGTTTAGGTTTTAATGGGTTAAATGGGTTACAGGTTTAGAGGTTTATGGGGTTAGGGGATTTAGCAGTTAAGTATTTTAGGGGTTAGGGGTTAGGGGTTAATGGGGTTAGGGTAGGGGGTTAAATGGGTTAGGGGTCGGGAATTAGGGTTTAATGGATACGGTTAAGGGTTTAGATGTTTAGGGTTTAGGGGGTTAAATGGGTTAGGGATTTAAGGGTTTAGGGGGTTAAATGGGTTAAGGGTTTAGGGGTTAAGGGTTAAGGGTTTAGAGGTTTAGGGGTTAAATGGGTTAGGGGTTTATAGGTTTATGGTTTAGGGGGTTAAATGGGTTAGGGGTTTAGGGGTATAGGGGGTTAAATGGGTTAGGGGTTAAGGGGTTAGAGGTTTAGGGTTTAGGGGGCTAAATGGGTTAGGGTTTTAGAGGTTTAAAGGGTTAGAGGATTTATAAATTAAGGATTTTAGGGGTTAGGGGTTAGGGATTAATGGGGTTAGCATTTAGGGGGTTAAATAGGTTGAGGTTTTAAGGGTTTAGGGGGTTAAATGTGTTAGGGGTCGGGAATTACGGTTTAAGGGGTTAGGCGTTAAGGTTTTAGGGGGTTAAATGGATTAGGGGTTTAGGGGTTTAGGGGGTTAAATGGGTTAGGGGTTAAGGTTTTAGGGTTTAGAGGTTTAGGTTTTAGGGGTTAAATGGGTTAGAGGTTTAGAGGTTTAGGGGGTTAAATGGGTTAGGGGTTAAGATGATAGCTTCGATGGTCTCTTTTTGTGCACAATATTTGCTTATTCTTTATGTCTCAGTGTAACAATTCTGTAGGTATTGTTGCTTGTTGCCATGTCTTCTCTATTTATTAATTTATAGTATTTGTTAGCCATTGCTTTACATTTATTGATGAAAATGTCTATTGAAATTAAACCAAATGTATGTTCAATCTCCAGCTTCAAACTTAGCCACAGTGTTGTCACACATTAATTTAAGTCAGGAGAATGGCCATCTGATGAAGTCTCAATAACCACACTACACCTCATGACTGTTACAAAAAATCTTAAGTTCGAGTGTCCCACATTCATGAGAAATTTGGCTCTTATACTCTTGCTCCACCTGACATTGGGGAAGAAAGAGGGAGGTAGGAGAGAAAGGGAGAGAGGAAGGACGAGAGAGAGGACTTAAGAGAGAGGAACCAATATCATAGAAGAAAGAATATGTGACCACATTACTCTATAGGGAGATGGGAGATAGGGGCACCCTACCTACCTAACTAAATGTCTAAACCAAATGTTGTGTAATCATCTGTAATAGTGGTCGATTATACGAGGAGAGGATTTTATGAGGAGGCACTGGATTTTTAATGTGATATGCAAAAAACAAGTACTGAACCTAACCATTTCACATTCACTAATGTTCTGTCTGCATGTGCTAATTTGGTAAATTTGGAACATGGCAAAGGAGTATTTTTTTGTGATCACCTCCCATGAGGATTCACCAATTGTGAGAACATAACGCTTGTGGTTGCATCTTCTAAATCATCATCACTTCCACCAACACCTCATCCAATAACGCTAGTATAAAAAGTCTCAGCCTCTCGACAACAAAAAGGAACATAATTCATGCGCCCTCAATCTCTTCTACATACTTGTAGCTCTCCTCCCAAACCAAAGCCACTACTGTTGTGTGTTCACTTTGCCCTAAATCTTGTGCAAACATCCTAATGTAAGAAATTGTTGCACCAAGGTATGGATCCACTATGTGTCATATCCATTGAAGGAGAACATGTTCCAAACAATAGGTAAATTCTCACAACTAACCCTCTGTGGGATGTTGAGAAATCCAAAATGCCTCATTCTCATTAATGAAATCTATAAATTGAGAACTTTCGTACAAGAATTGAAGTCATACTGAACTTGGACCAAAAGGCTCAGTATCTGTGTAGTGCAAAGGAACATCTACAATATGATTTGTACTATTCTCATCTAGATCATTTTGCATGGATATCTTGTGGAGTTGAAATGCATATTCTAGGTTCCATAGAACATCTCCCATGGAAGTCCTGCTGAAGCCCATCTCTTCCAATAAATTTTCGGTTGTCTCCATAAACATTTTCAGAGAACCAAAGTTGATGGTCCCAACAGGGTGAGGGTCAATGATTTTTTCAAGCTTTATGTTTTTCTGCTAGTGCATTTCCCACTCTTCTATATTGAATTGTTCTTTGAGAATAACAAGATTAAGAGTTTCCCTTGCACACAAGAACTCCAGTAACACTACTCCAAAAGAATACACATTAGATTTCTTTGTCAGTTGTTGCCTTCTGAAGTATTCAAGATCAAGGTACCCAAGGGCCAAAAATACCTTTGGATCTGGTCTTTGAATGTCCAAAGTCCACCACCTTTTCCCGTGATCCTGCTATCGTGGAGATCTTTGACATTTATATAAGCGCAGAGGATTCACGACAAGGGATTTAGATTGCATTTACCATATATTGGAGCTTCATTGGTATCTCGCCAGACAAACAATTTTCCAACAAGTCGAGGGAGTCTAAATTGGTGCAGTTGAAAATGAAAGGAAATATTGTTCTGTTGAGGCCAAATCCCACGATGATAAGCTTGAAAACCCTCTCATTATTGCAGGACACGCCTTCGAGCTCTGAGATGGTGATGTTGCAGGGGTTTTGATCTTGTCTCTAATCCATAGTCACACCTTTGAGCTCTAATATGGTGACATTGTAGGGGTTTTTATTTTGTCTCTGGTCCACTGCATGAGCTTGGGTAAATAAACCTGGCACCATTTCGAGTCAAGGGACATTATGAGTATTTGAAAAATAAATATCGACAGAGAAATGGAATTATGGAGACATTGTCTATCATACATATTTGGTTTCCTCTGTTAATGTACCAAAGTCGTTAGTCCACCAAAAGGAGCCTTCTTCCCATCCTTTGCTCCAAAGTCAAGGTTCATTAGTGCTGCCATATATGCTAATAAAACCCCTTAACCATCTAGCCCATCAGGAAATCTGAGTTGTAAAACAAAAATGTGAAGGTCAAGCTCTCCATCATCGAGGGTTATATGGCATGTCTTATAACTGTGCAAAGAATCTTCTTTTCAATACATTGCTAGATGGTGGTATGATGCAGATATCCCATTCAATGTTGCTCGCTCACCTTATTACAAATCTATGTGGGACTCTATTATAGCTACACGAAAGGGCTTCAAAGTTCCTACTATGCATGACTTGAGGGGAGCTATTTTGCAAAAAGAGATTTCCTACTTTGATTATTAATCAAATATAAAACCAATAATATTGCTTTATTTAAAGCTTAATTTGATATAATCATGTAAATTATGTATTAAATGAAATAAATATGTTCATTGGTACAATTCTCATAGAAATTGATAAAACTAAATACATTTATCCACTATTACACAATAAAAAAAACTTAAATATTTTGAATTACATATTTATAACCATTAACAAAGGTTTATATGTTATTAAAAAAATAAATAAAGTTCATACCTAAACAATTAAAAAAATTTCATAATACCATTAAAAATTAACCAAGGTTCATATCAAACAATTAATAAAAGTTCATACACCATTAAAAATTAATTAAGGTTCATAACTAAATTAACAAAGGTTCATACAATGTAGAAATTTTGAATAACTGATATGTTATCCACCGAGATTCTCCTGATCACACACTATTTTATCTTCATGCACAATACAAAATCTCTTCTACCATTGATCATTACATGTGGAAATAAAATCAATTGCATGCGCACATTAAAACCATAAAAAATCACACATATGAACACAGTATTTCATGAGAAAGATTAAAGCTGAAAACCCCAACTATCTGTATATTATATGTCATAGAGATCATGTAACAATCATTGTACAAATCTCCTCACAAGCTCTCAGCACAACCTCAAATTGCTACACACTAATCAAGCTAGATCTAGCAAAACACATGCTCCAATCTCTGCCACCTGATAGCCAGCCTATATTGCATAATCAATGCTATAGGATGGCTCATTAAATAACATAAACCACCTGGCTTGTACTGCTCAATCCTCATGGGCTCCTCCAATCACTGGTTGTTGCAAATATGCAACAGTATAGTCACAACTAATAGTTAACCTGCTCTTTCACCTATCTCTACACTGGTCTCCACTGAAACTGTCCATGCACTGAAGTTAACTGATGTATTCTTTAGTTGATTAATGAGTTTATAATTAGTGAATTAATTAATAATTAATTCACACCACTCTTCACTAGTGTATTAATCAGTTAGACTAAATTCAACTAGTTCAACTATGTTTAGATTAGTTAAACTGAACACAACTCCATTAACTCCTCAAACAAATCCACCAAACTCTCTCACATGAGTTCTAACTGAAGGCTCCATGCAATAGCTCCACTTAACCCTTAGGAATAGCGTGATTCCTTCTATCAGCTCCTGTGCCACATTTGTGCACTTAACTGAAGTGCTCCAAGAGAATAAGATAATGTTTATAGTCCAAATATTATTAAGAGCTAATAATATTCGACATATCTATTTTTAGACTGGAAATCTAAAAGTAGATTCTGCCCAATATGTCTAAAAACAGAAGTCCATATATTTTTTCCAACTTTACCAACCATCCATAAATAGCATGCTGCAACTCATAGAATATGATCGGCATGTCTAAAAATAGACATAGTCTAAAAATAGACTTTGCGCCAAAAATAGCCTGTGGGCCCACTTAGTGAAGGCGACTCTTTTCACTAAGATAATCATCTTGTTGCAATCTCAACACTCCCTCTCAACAAGATAGGGATTATATTCCACCCCGATCCTGCCTCTGTGGTATTCGAATTTGCTCCTAGTGAGCGCCTTCGTCAAGATATTAGCATCTTGATCCTCCGTAGGAATGTATGAAAGTAACATGATCTTCCACTGCACACAATATCTGATATGATGATAGCGGATATCAATGTGTTTAGATCTATCATGAAATATCGGATTAACCAAGAGTTTAATGCAACTCTGATTATCACAATAAATCACAGTAGGATCTAAGTGTGAACCGAACAATCCGACCAGGATCTTCCTCATACATATAGCCTTGCATGCAGCCAAACTCACTGCCATATACTCGACCTCTGCTGAACTGAGTGCCACGGATCTCTGCTTCCTGCTGTACCAAGAAACTGTTGTCGACCTGATACTGAAAATCCCTCCAGATGTGCTCTTTCTGTCCATTTGGCTCCCTGCCCAATTTTCATCCGTGAAGCCACACAACTTCACCTCATCTGACTGTTTGTACCATAATCCATATCCCGATGTGCCTCTGAGATATATCAATACATGCTTCCCTGCCTTCCAAAAGAGCTTGGTGGGCTTAACCATAGCTTGTGAAATCTGGTTAACTACATAGCATATGTTGGGTCATGTATTGACCAGATACATAAGCGACCCCACCAACTGTCGATAAACAGTGGCATCCACTACCTCCTCCAAAGTAGCATCCTCCTTCCTCCAACCACCAGAAAAAGGAGTATCAACAGGCTTGCAGCCATGCATGTTGAACTTTTCCAGTATCTCCTGGGCATACTTACCCTAAGAAACAAACAGTCCACCACTGCGTTGCCAAATTTCCAATCCCAGGAAATAATGAAGGAGGCCCAAGTCCTTCATCTCAAACTCTTTTGCAAGATCAGCCTTGCATGAGAGTATCAACTGTTCATCACCGGTCAGTATCAAATAATCTACATAAAGTACAATGATCAGCAACTTACCCTCCACCACTATCTGGTATAGGTTCGGATCCACCTCACTCTTGGAGAATCCAAGTCCGGTAAAATAACTGTCAATCCGTGTGTACCAAGCACGAGGTGCTTGTTTCAACCCATACATCACTCTTTTGAGCCTACACACATGCGACTCACTGCTAAAGATCTCGAAACCTTCAGGATGCTCTATGTACACCTCCTCCTCAATCACTCCATTGAGGAACGCAGTCTTCACATGCATCTGATGAATGTGCCACCCCATCTGCGCTGAGAGAGCTAGGATGCTTTGTATGGAAGAATACCTTGCGGCAGGTGCAAAGGTTTCCTCATAGTCGATCCCCTCAATCTGTGAGAAGCCTCGGGCAACAAATATTGCCTTGTACTTCTCCACACTCCTGTCAGCTACCTGCTTCACTTTGTAGATCCATCTTGAACCCACCACTGATTTCCCTTCCAACTTTGGGACAATCTCCCATGCACTGTTTCTGACAATCGAATCATACTCTTCCACCATGGTATCTACCCATGCGGGATCCTCCACAGCTTCCTCGAAAGAGGATGGCTTTGTCACGATACATTGACTCATGAGAGCCATGTATCCAGTAGACTGATAATAGTGATTGTTCTGACCGCGCCGTGATGTACAGTTCTCACAATCCTCTCGCATCTTGATCTGGGCCGCCTGGGCCTTCAGTACCTCCGCCCTCTAATGCTCTAGTAATCGCATGAGTGGTCTCTCTGACCACTAAAGAGACTCTCCTTGTAATGAGATCCCAAATCCTGAAGCTCATCCTTAGGAAATAATAGCTCCTCATCTGCATGCAAGTCTGGCTCCCTCTCAAGCAAACACTTCATGGCTTTCTCCTCATGAAATTTGATATCTCGTCGCACAATAGTCTTGCGACTGTCTGGAAAATACACACGATAGTTGTGGGGTGTATCATTGTACCCCACAAATATCCCAACCTATGTAGTCGGCTCCAGCTTCTTCCTGGCATCCTTTGTCACATGAATGTAAATAGGTGAACCAAAAATCCTCAAATGGGAAATATCAGGTCTCTTACCAGAAAATGCCTCCTCGTGTGTACTCATGCCAAGTATCCTGTGAGGACAACGGTTCTACACATATACTGCAGTATTGCATGCCTAAGCCCACAAGTGTATGGGAAGGCCCTGATCATGCAACATCGCCTGTGCAGCACCCACGATCGTTCTGTTCTTCTGCTCAGCAACCCCATTCTGTTGTGGGTTATGAGGTGCTATGAGCTCTCTTCGAATTCCTTCTGTGTTGCAAAATTCCTTGAATTTTCCAGAGATGAATTCACCACCATTGTTGCTCCTGAGAGCATTCACCTGCTTCCCTGATTCTTTCTCAACCAGTGCCTTGAACTCACAGAACTTTGAGTATGTCTTGCTCTTCTTCTACATGAAGAAGATCCAACACTTCCGAGAAAAATCATCAACAAATATCACATAATACCTGTGCTTTGCTGTCGAAGCTACTGAGAAAGGTCCATTTGCATGTCTCCGTAATGACTTCAAGGATCATCAGAAAGGAATGTCTTCTCATGAAAGGTGGCTTTCACAAATTTTCCCAAAGTACATCCCTTGCACTGATCTGACTGCACAAGTGTACCTTTGGGAAGCCCGGTAGAAATCTGCTGCAAAATTTTTAAAGTGCCATGGTGAAGATGGCCCAATCTCCCATGCTACAATTCGCCCTCATCCCGCCTCACCACTCCTTCTGCTTTGCCTGCCATTGCTATGTAACCATCTACCTGCAATTGATAAAGGTTCTTAACTCAAACCACTATCCTCCGGGTTTCACCAATTGCCTTACTGTGCAAGAAAGCCTTTCCCTCGCTAAAGACAACATCATATCCCTTGTCTTCTAACATCGCCACAGAGATAAGATTCTTCTTCAATCCTGGAACATGCATCACTTCCTTCAATACGAAGGGTTTACCAAACTCCCTCTTAAAGGAAATGGTACCGATACCAGTCGCACTGTATCTACCATCATCGCCCATCTCGATGTGCACTCCAAGATCTTTCTCATCAAGATCAGTAAACAAATCTCGATCTCCTATCATGTAGAAAAGATGCACCACCTATATCCATAATCTGTCCATCACACTTGAGACCAAGCATGTGATCGTGAAAAATTCAGCCAAACTATGAGGCTATACCTTCAACAAGCACAGATCCAGCAGCCTGCTTATTTTTCTTCTTCTGTGGACAACTAGTGGCGTAATGTCCGTGTTGGTGACAGTGAAAGCACTTCACCTTGGACATGTCCTGCTTCTTGCCTTATGCACCGGATTGAGAAGCTTTATTGCTCTTCCCCTTCTTTTATTTGGCATCCAAAGCGCAATTCTCTTCATCAAATTTCTTTGATGAAGATCCATCTCTGGTACTTCGCCTTATCTCCTCTTGCACAAGATCCGACCAAAGTCGCTCCCATCTTGGCAATTTCTCCCGACCATTGATAGAGTCCTGATAGGAATGCCAACTCTTCGGAAGCCCAAGGAAAGCCAAGCTCACAGGGTCCTCATCATCAACAGTAACCCCCACACTTCCCAGCTCATCCCTGCATTGGATGAACTTCATGGGGTACTTGGGCATACTGTCGCCTTTCTTCATTTTTATGTTTCTGAGTTTATCCTTGAGCACCAACTTCGTTTGGTCGCTCTTGCTTTGAAATAAATCTGTCAAAGCTTTCCACATCAAGAATGGAGAAGCCTTACCATGAAGGCTAGATACTATGTGATCCTTCACACCATCCAAAAGAATCCTTCGACACTTTGCTGTCTTCTTTTGCCATGCGTCAAGTACGGTAGCATCATTAGAAGTAGGTTTTGGAATTTCTGCATCTATGTACTCCTTCAACCCATTGTC
Source organism: Pinus albicaulis (assembly GCA_034641835.2). Lineage (NCBI taxonomy): Eukaryota > Viridiplantae > Streptophyta > Pinopsida > Pinales > Pinaceae > Pinus > Pinus albicaulis. The sequence goes on along the minus strand of CM076578.1, from coordinate 534,912,418 downwards.
ATCTAGCACCACCTCCATCCTGTCCTTCCATGCAATATAATTCAAGCTTCCCTCAAGGGCATACTCCAATCGGAATATGTTGAAAGACATCTCAACTTCGACACCAAGAAAACACTACTGCAAATTCGAATTCCACCAGCACAAAACTCAACCACTTCAATGTTTTGCAATTGCTCCAATGATCAATATCACTCCGATACCATGTAGAAATTTTGAATAACTGATATGTTATCCACTGATATTCTCCTGATCACACACTATTTTATCTTCATGCACAATACATAATCTCTTCTACCATTGATCATTACATGCGGAAATAAAATCAATTGCATGCGCACATTAAAACCATAAAAATTCACACATATGAACACAGTATTTCATGGGAAAGCTTAAAGCTGAAAACCCCAACTATCCATATATTATATGTCATAGATATCATGTAAAAATCATTGTACAAAGCTCCTCATAAGCTCTTAGCACAACCTCTAATTGCTACACACTAATCAAGCTAGATCTAGCAAAACACATGTTCCAATCTCTGCCACCTAATAGCCAGCCTCTATTGCGTAATCAATGCTATAGGATGGATCATTAAATAACATAAACCACCTGGCTTGTATTGCACAATCCTCATGGGATCCTCCAATCACTGGTTGTTGCAAATATGCAACAGTATAGTCACAACTGAGAGAGCTACCGCTCTTTCACCCATCTCCACCGTCCCACCGAAACCGTCCATGCTCGGTTAACTGATGTATTCTTTAGTTTATTTATGAGTTTATAATTAGTGAATTAATTAATAATTAATTCACACCACTCTCACTAGTGTATCAATCAGTTAGACTAGATACAACTAGCTCAACTATGTTTAGATTAGTTAAACTGAACACAACTCCATTAACTTCTTCAATCAACTCCACCAAACTCTGTCACATGATTTCTAGCTGAATTATCCATGCAATAGCTCCACTTAACCCTCAAGAATAGTGTAATTCCTTCTGTCAGCTCCTGTGCCACATCTGTGCACTTAACTGAAGTGCTCCAAGAGAATAAGATAATGTTTATAGTCCAAATATTATTAAGAGCTAATAATATTCGACATATCTATTTTTAGACTGGCAATCTAAAATTAGATTCCGCCCAATATGTCTAAAAATAGAAGTCCATCTATTTTTTTCCAACTTGACCAACCATCCATAAATAACATGCTGCAACTCATAGAATATGATCGACATGTCTAAAAATAGACATAGTCTAAAAATAGACTTTGCGCCAAAAATAGCCTGCGAGCCCACTTAGTGAAGGCGACTCTTTTCACTAAGCTCATCATCTTGTTGCAATCTCAACATACAATACTCCCAGATGGGGGTGAGGTTTGAGCAACACGTGGAAGGCATCTCGCATGAGTAAATATAAGTGGAGCGAGGGTGTGGGACGATACTCCCTATCCTTCACCATAACAGATGTAGTGGGAGAGTTACTGGCTTCACGTTGGCAATTCGTGTGAAAAATAACTGTGCATTGGAGTTTGGAGGTGGTGAAAGGATAAGGCGAGGGAAGATGAGGGATCCCAACATTAGACTCCTAAATATGGTTTGGTGCTGGTCCTGATGGTGACCTCCGAAGAGGAAGTGTAAATGTCGCAGGAAGGTTTACAGAGGGAGTGGCTTGTGTGTGCTTGTCGTGGGCATTTGCTGGTGCGGTGTGTTCAACTGGTCCCTGCTGTTCAGTTTCTTAGCCATTGGCCGTGCCTAGGTTAAGGTTAGGAATTTGAAGGGAAGTGAGCTAACTAGTTTCCATTTTTCCTGGCTTTCGGTGAGCCTGTTTTTTCGTGATAAGAGAGGAAGCTAGAATTTGCAGTCTAGGAAACCTCGAGGGTGGTGATGGAAAACTAGTTTGTTTTCCAAATGTCATGCCCTCCATGAATGTGGGTGTGGCGGTGTGTGGTGGATTAGTGTGTGGTTTCTATGTGGATAATTTGGATGCTGGTCACTACCCTGGGGGAAGTTTATATACACTTAGGTGTCGGTTACTTTGTCATCATTTTTTGTTAAATTTCCTATGTTGGTTTGGTGGGTGATGGTATTTGGTTTTGCTGGTGGTGGAAGTCTTTATCTGGAAGTGGGAGGTGTCTTTGTGCTTCCCTGTGGTGGTGGGAGACGAAATTTGGCTCCTTCGCCGGTGGTGTTTGTTTTCTATAGTGGGGGGTCTGGTCTCTGGACTTTTCACACGGCGGGGTTCCTCAATCTTGGCGAATTATGAAGCCCTCAGTGTGGTGTGGGTGTTCTCCCTCCCTTGTCATCAATGGCCCTGTGGAGGTGGCAGACTCGGAAATAAACATGGCAGCTCCACGATAGGGTGGAAAGATTGTGGGGCATGCGCGACTCGCTAGTGTGGGTCCGCATGGGGGTTGTGGAGGAGGTAAGCGAGGGGATAATAGAGGTGGGGGTTTGAGGGTTCAAAATCAGAGTCGTCAGGGCAGAGGAGGTCGTGGTGGCAAGGGAATCGTGGGTTTGATCTATTTGAGGTAAATGAGGGGCATGTTATCCAACATTTCTACCTAGAGAACTGTCGTGCACTTATCAACAACCTGATGGAAAGAGTGGACACAACTGAGAGATTATGTCATGAGGAGCATGCAGAGAAGATGATAACATTAATGAACTGAATAAACTATTTACAATGCCAAGTCCGGGAGAGACTGGTAATGGTTTGGTGAGGCCAAAATCAACTCACTAAGAAAGTATAAAAGTTGGAGACTTGGTTGGCACACTTTGAAGGGCACGGTTAGTGTGACTTCTGTCCTCCACCGCATCTAGGAACAACCCCGGACAACCCTGCATCCATCACGTTTGATGACTAGTATGATATTTTTTGTTCTTTAATTATGTTTTATATGTGTTTTGGTGCCTCTGGCCAAACCTTTTATCGACAATGTCCCTAGTCCCTCTTTTGTATTTTTTTCATCTGGTGCAATTTTTGTCAACAAATCAAGTCAAGGTGAGACCACCTGTTTTGTAAATGGCTATATGTACTCCATTTTTCCTACATGAATATAACATTGACTTAAAAAAAAACAAAGGTTCATGCATCATTAAAAATTAATTAAGTTTCATACTTAAATTAATAAATTTCCATACCTTCTTCTTCTTCTTCTTTTATTTTTTTTCTAAATTAGGCTACTTCTACTATATCAAACAGTCCAAAAGATTACATTTCTCGTCCTTCGGAGTTGGAAAGCCATTTCCGGAAGGAAGTTTCAATTTCAAAATCACAAAAAAGTGCTGCTCGAGACAGGGAAACCAACCCAAAAGTGGAGCCATAGAGAGTTGATAATACATTTCCCATAGTGGGAAACAAGCCTTACTAGTGACATGTTTAAGATAGAACTAGAACACTAGAAACCTTGAAATAACAAAAAATTGATTGGAATGAGAGATAAAAACCCAAAATTTAAGCAGATGGGGAGCTGTCATCCTTTTCTAGAGGTTGGAACGACTCTTCCACAATTCTTCATGCATAATCTAACTTATCCTCCTCCTGCTTGGACGCATGGGCTATCGACAGAGGAAGAAGCACCGCATGGGCATTAGGCGAAATGGAGGAAGTCGCACGAGTCTCAGCACCCGCACTAGTTCCTCCCTCATCCGAGCTTGAGATTTCGTGGTCATTGTTCGAAGCACTATGCATCGGCAAGGCTACCATATTGTGGGGGAAGAAGGCGGGAGCGGGAGAGATGGTGGACTTGTGGGATATTTTTCTTGGGTGGAGGCCAGAGCCAGAGGGTTCAGAAGCAGAATCCAGAAGGTGGAGAGACATGCGAGCAGAGAGAATGATGGGGTCGAGGATTTCTGGCTCCGCCCAGTCAACTGAGAGATTCACTGTCCTGCTCACAAAAGTAGAGATGGGAGGTCGGGAGGGAAGCCCACATCCCCCTGCTCTGCAGCACCTCATGCAGTGGTGTCTAGGCATGGCAGAGGAGTAGGAATTGGTTTGAGATGATTTTTGAATCACAAAAGTGTCTGAGGGAGCAGCTGGGGGACTGAAGTCCAAAGAAAAGCGAACAACAGAGCAAGGAATTAGGCAGAGGAGCCAAGGCTTGGCTGAGGCCCCAGAAGCGTCTGCGCAGAGCCGAAGGGAGATTCGAATGGTGGAATAAGGAGTAGGGGTGGAGGATTTTAGGGCCATGGGAGGCAACCAAGGGAGGACTGTTGGAGTAAATGTGCAGAGGACAGTGATTAAGGTAGAGGACATTAATGGGAGGTGAGTGAGGGTGGCAAGTAAATGCCCCATGCTCCAACATTTAAACCTGATTGGGTGAACATGTGCATTCGCATGGGGAGGACAGGTTCCCTACCACCTTGCGTTTGAGTAGCAAAGCTGGTTAGCTCGGTCTTTTACCTGCATCTGGGAAATTTCCATACCTATTTACTACATAGGTATATAAATATATATTTTAGGTTTATCTATTTAGTATCAAATGTAAATATGATGATTTAATACTATATTTAAATGAAATCACATGTTTAACATAAGAAATTTTATATTTATCTATTTATTAAATGTAAATATAAAGATTTAACCTTAGATTCTAAACAACTCTCACTTTTAACATAAATCAATGAAGTTTAAAAATTAAACTTTATGACCAAATATCAAATATAAATATAAATATTAATTTGGATATATAATTAATATAATTATAACCTTTACTAAAATTATAATGAAGGCATTAGTGTAAAGTTGATAGATGATACATGCAATTATGTTAATTGTAGATGAATCCATCTGCATTGTTAAACTTTAGAGAAAAAAGGGTATTCATAATTTTAACACTGTAAATTCAAAGACCCGTTTGTCTCTAAATTTTAACACTGCAAATGGATTCAGAGACATCTATAGTGAAATGTAACACTTTGGTACCAAAATTGCAATTTTTCGTATATGGAGTGACACAATTAAAAATTACTGACATAAATGACTAATCCATATACTTTTTGTACTTGTTATTTGGCCATATTTTTATTCTTGGACTATAATAGTCATTTACATTAATCATTATTAATTTTGTCACTTATTATCTAGTCATATATTTTAATCCTAGACTAAATTAGTCATTTAAGTTAGTTGCTTTTACTTTAGTCACTTATTATCTAGTCATATATTTTATCCCTTGACTAAATTAGTCATTTAAGTTAGTCTCTTTTAGTTAAGTCACTTATTATCTAGTCGTATATTTTATTCCAAGACTAAATTAGTCATTTAAGTTAGCCGCTTTTAGTTTTGTCACTTATTATCTAGTCGTATATTTTATTCCAAGACTAAATTAGTCATTTAAGTTAGTCATTTTTAGTTTGGTCACATAAAATTGCTCAAATTTAGTAGTAATTCACTTGAAATAATGGCAGTGACTAGCATTTTTAGTCACCTAGTCATTAATTTCATCATTTTTTACTAGTGCGTGGTCCTGGGCGATGTTTTAGATCTACGACCTGGCGACTTAAGTCAACAATGTCGTCTCTGCTTCTGTCGAGGTGTTATCTTTTTTATAATTTTGTGTTGTTCCATCCTCCCAAAAATTTACCATTTGAAACCTTTGTTTAAAATGATCACAATCATTTGGCTCTTTCAACTTGTATGGACGCTCATCAAACATCTGCACTGAATAATCCTGATGCAAAACCTCTCTTATGTGTAAAACTTAATTCGAGCTTTAGCAGTCCGATCTAAAATGGCGTCGATGCACCAGAGTTGCATACGAAAATGCCTCAAGTTTTGGCGACCCTTCTAACTAATTCTCCAAAAGAAATCACGCCTTTTCTTAGAGAAAAAATCTATAACCAAAACAGGCCTTGATTCAACGCGGTGTCATGCATGGCGAGGGAAGTCTAGATAGTAGTTTGAGCAAATAGCGAGTATCATCAAAGCATTCTTGGGGTGCGCTATACGCTATGCTGGAATTTGAAACTTTCGTCCCTGAGGTGGGAAACGATGGCATTTAAACTGTTTTTTTTGTTTGTTTGTTTTATCAACATGAGTCCTTCAATCAATCCCCGATCGAAGATTGAAACGCTCAAGCTTCCCTCCTTCTATTCCAAGCACTGCAAAATTTCTGCATGCACCGTTATGGCTTCAAAACATGTTTGCCAATTACAAGTTCTAAGGCTGGCATATGCATGCACAAGGCTCATCCAAATCGTAGGTGATAACATTGCACCAGTTTCTTTCACGAATATTGGCTACAATGACTGGAGGTGGTTGGATGACCTCATGAAATTTCTTTGCTTTGCCAATTCTATATAACAAGGAAAATCCAGAAATTTTGATTTTTTGCCTAATGGATAAAATATGCCGCCCTTTTTCCTGTGTTGCATGGCCTGAAGTTGCAGCATGTGGGGCTGCTGTGGACAGACTGTGCGTTAGAATTCCTGGCTTTACGTGGGGAAGATTTTGAGAAACATCGTGGTTTGAACCCAGGAGTCTCGGGCCTCCGTCAACAACTCTAACGTGCTTAATGAAGGAAGATTTCGATTAGCAGGTTTCTCTCCTCAACCTTTCAAGTGATTTCTTACTCAACCGTCCCAATATTCCACAACATCCAGCGTTCGAATCCCTCCTGCACCTTGGTATAAACCAGCTCCGGTGTTCCATAGATGAACATGCATGGGTTCGATTCATAATTTCGCCCACCACGTATCTATATATATATATATATATATACGCTTCGAATGTTTCATGCAGGTTGACACTCGACCATCGGGATGTTTGGCTCCATTTGTACGTGTTGATTGGGTTCTGCTCCATGTTTTAATCATAACATTTGACTGTTGTAAATATATATTTGCTCAAAACATTTACCGCGAGTTCAAAACCCACCGTCAAAATGTTTGACTCCATGCAACGCAAAGCTTTTGATGACTATATACATATCTTCTCCAAGCGCTTTACCCTACGTCGATACATATCTCGTGGTTTTGAATGCAGAATAACCATGCATCGTGTGAGAAAAGCGTAAACATATAATCTCACGTCGTTGTGACTTGGCTCTCGAAAATGCTTGCACGTGGCCGGTTCTACCTGTGATACTGCAATTCTATTTGCTTCCGCTCCCTTGTTTGGATCATTTAAGTTTCTCTCGGTGGCAAGATTATAATATAAGAAACGGTGTCCGAAGCAGGAAAAATATTGCAAACACGTGGTTTCAAGACTAGGGTCTCGTTCTTTTCTTCATCTGAAATATCTAGATAGAATTCTGCCATAGAAGTATTGGAGCCATTTGTAATGTTTTCATATGGTTCTGATCCACCATTTTATATGGTTTGGAAACTACATCGTCTTTCACCTTGGTTTAATCATACCATGTCTAAAATCGTTTTCTTTTCGTTATGATGCCCCATCCATAATAGATGACAACGAACACTCCCATTTCCACTAAAAAAATAACTAATGACACGGTCCATGTGCCCAAAAAATTGTCACATGGTGGTCGTATCAAATAAACAAAGAATCACCTCACCTGCCGCAATTGCTAGAAGAAAATATCTAGGTGGTGTACCTTATTAACTAATGGGATATTAGTTTCTCTTCGGACTTTAACTCACGTTCCTCCACCTTAATGTCTTCGTTTTTATTAAAATGATGTTTGCATCTCCATATTCCATGCCAAACCTTGCTTTATTACATGTATATTATCATTTTTTTCTCCTTGTTTTCAATATATGTCCCTTGATTAATCCACGATGGAAGATTACTCTGCCTAAATCACCCTTCATCTGTTCCAAGTACTGCACAACCTCTGCGTGCATTGACACTGCAAAGCCTTATTGGTGTCGAATCTTCCAAACATGGTTTCTCAATGTGTTCACAAATTGCAAAGTCGTGAAGATTCCATATGGGTGTATGTGTGAGGATCCCAATGGCAGGTGACAGTATTTCACTAGCTTTTCCCATGAATCTCAGCTGCATCAAAAGTGATGACTAGAGGTATTTTGATTTCTTCATATGAAAGTTTTCTACTTTGTTGATCTGTATACCGGATAAAATTAGGAAAGCTCGATTTTTCCCAGCCGATAAAATATGCTTCATTCTACCCCAGTTCCTCATACACATAGGAAGCACTCTATGGCCACTTCTGCACTTTAAGAGTCATGCCTCTTCATCAGTTGCGTCAAAGATCCACATCTTTATTGAATTATTGAAGAATCATGATCATCTTTTATTACAGACTGTAATTGTTTCCTTTTCAAGGTTCCATATACTTACCGCCCCAGAGGTACCTTCAGCTGCTAAAAGAGGTTGCTCATCAGGATCCCACCAAATGATGTGGAAACGAAAATTTGGAATGTCAGGTGTTTCTTACAAAACCTTGTTGTAGGTTTCATATTGCAAATAAACGCCTGTTGATGTTTCAAGCCACCATCGAAGTTTAAAACTATATATTTGTTTGAGTCAGGTAACCCTTTCCCTTTGGGAATGAAAATACACATCTGGAACGGCGTGGCTCAACCGTGATTGACAACTCTCTAACTGATGCGTTCTTTTTATATTATCTGTGGGGTAGACCTGCATGCAACATTATCATATCAATTAGTTCAAGTTATTTTCAGAGAACGATCCCCCCCACATAATTTTACATGAGACTATGAGCTTAATTATAGTACTCAAGCAAAATGCTTATATGATCCATGATGAAAGGGCTTCGAACAGATATACTTAATGCGCAGGGAAATTCTTATTCGAGCGTATGCCTGGTGACCCCCCACACATGGCGCGACGGCAGCAAGAGAATCTCGTCATGATTATGGGAAGGCTCAGCTAGGGCTTGGGACTTATTAAAAGGATGTCATTGACTACAGGCTGGGTTAAAACCCTACTGGCTAAGCGAGTGGAAGGGGGAACTCGAAATTTTAAATATACCCAAAATTTTGGGTGCTGTTGTAGTGGCTACAACAAATGGCGAACCACTGGTAGAATCCAACATCTCTGTCGATATCTCAACAATAGTCTAAGTCCAGATAGTGATGCAAGGGAATATTGAACAAGTTCTGTGGGGACCCTTCGAATTACTTTGGCCTTTATAGGTATTTCTAGTCCTCGTGCCTCAACTAGGTCTCTTTCATCAGAACACATCAAAGCGGAAGCTCACAAACGCCAATAGCTTGTTGATGATGTGAAGAGAAAGGCAGTGGGTTCATTATTTTCAAGATTTTTAAAGTAAGTTTCCGGTGTTGCTCCGCTTCCAGCAGGCTTGGACAGTACCCTGACGGAGTCACTTCAAGAAATCACAAACGTTGCTCCGCTGCCAGCTAGCCTGGTCAGTACCCCAGCGGAGTCATTGCATTACCTCTCTGCACAGGAAGCCTTTCTCAATCCTTTACCCTTATTTGTTTCATGTGCTTGTAGCACTTATTTTCATGTGCTCGTGGCACTTATTTTTCATGGGAGGATGAGGGATCCCGACTTATTTTACGAGCAAGAGAGGTTGTTTCTTGTTTTACAGAAACTGAAAGATATCCTGATTTGGGTTTACCCTTGTGCCAAACCTTCACATCCCACCTGCCACAATAGGCGAGGTGCGCAAAACAGATCATTAAAATGTCCAAGACTATGTTGGGCACAAGGCTTAGGCTTACGGGTATTGGGGCCACTCAAACACATCAGGTCTCCCACCAACAACCGGCTCATATCTGCTCGGTTAAATAAGTTTAGACTCATGAGAATCTTGTTGAGGATGCAACTTCGTTGACCTGTTCTACGAGAAAGCTGCCTCTTGAGATAGCCACCGCAACCTCACACAAAATAACGGGGTTACTGTTTCAACAATCGGGACAAAACAAGAGCACAAGGTGGTAGGGTTGCAATGAGGGCTCATGAAGTGGTAGGCAATATGACAAAAATTATGTAAGGAAGAGATTGTACGACACAATGTAATAGGTGAGGCTCAAGATGCAACACAACGCCATGCACAAGAACAATCAACCAGTTGTAGGTGGAAAATAAGCGCAATACAAGCAATGATTATTTATGTAGCAACCATCAACTAAAAAAGAAATGAGTGGAAAATACTTGTAACATGATGATGCCTAAGATATTAATCTTAAACAAAAATAGCAAACACACTTTTTAAATTATAAAGTAAAAAATTTAAAACTTTGAACTAACAAATTTTATTAACAGGTCCTAGCTAGCCTACAACTAGAACCCTAGTTTAACCAATGTTGTGGTCAGGTCATGTAAAATCAGCTTTCCAGTGCAGCCACCGCATTAATTCCCATCCTGCAACAACAACAATGCTTGGGATCAGGGCTAGCATAAAAAAAAGTGTAGTAACAACAAAACTTACCCGAAGAGCAGGTGCAGCATCAAGAAGATCATGGATACTCACCAAAGAACATGCCAGAAAATATTGTGCAAGCTGAATTCCACTCTCATCCTGATACACAAAAATATGTTCTTGAAACTAAACATTTATAAATGACACACATTCATTCATGCACAATCCTAGGTCTGATGGGCGTTGGGTAAGCCATTGCCTATTTGTAGGAACATCCACCGAATAGGGTTGGTCGAGTTGACCGACAACCTCATCATGGTGTTGAGGGCCCTCAGTTTCATGGAATGAAAACAATAAGCATGTGCCAAGTGAATTATAAATGCTTGCGCATCCGAGTGCAGAAACCCTAGTTTTGAAAACCCTAGTACGAAGTTGTTCCTGGATTCTGTCGAGGATATGAGGATCTGAATCCGCTTTTAGTGGAGGCTGCAATTCCTCACCGTCTTGAACAAATTTCGGATCTTCAAGCGGTGGGTTTCCCAACTTTGACGATTCGGTGAGATCAACAGGTTAATGGATGTGATCATGGATTGTGGTGAGTTGAAAAATGTCGGTGGGCTTTGTATCAATTCGGTCAAATGTTGGCACACTGACAGATTGATAATCCAATGTATTAGATTCTTTAGATTTTCCAGGGTGGGGTGAATTAGATGCGGTTATGCTGGGAGGAGCATGGTACTTGGGGATCATCATTTGAGAAAGGGTCGGCAGAAGCTAAGGTGCTTCGATTTTTTGATGTGTACTTGAATATTCCCAAAGAAAATCATCGAATTCTGGTGTCTCCATATGGTCAGAAAAGAGATGCGAGTGATAGTCCTCAGCGGTATGATGGAATATGTTTTCAGATAAGCAGGGATCGTTGTAATCATCAATTTGATTAAGTTGGGTACTTGGCATGTTAGCCTCCTTGGGGGTTACCGATTGGGATGGATAAAAAAAGAGAACATCTTGAGGTTGCCCAAGTAGAAAATCGCTCCTATGTCTGTCTAAAGATTCCAAGTGAGAAAGATCAGATCTGAAAGATTCATCGGTTTTGACCTGTGATTGCGAAACACCATCTGCGTGCTTATGATTGTCGCCAATACCAGTATAAGGAAATTTTGAATGTCTCAAAGAAATTACTGGTGTGCGGGATTGTGAAATAAATCAGGGAATAATGAACAAACAGATTGAGTCGCAGGGGCATTAACCATACAAGGATTTTCAACACGTGCATCCGTGTCATTTAGAGAAAACAATGACCTGGCAAGCCTTGTAAGGGAATCGACTTCATTTGGGATAGGAGTCGATTCGTAAGCAGTATGTGAATCAGATTTAGGACTATGTCGAGGGAGACATCGAGTGGGCTCGAGGTAGGTTTCATGAACCGGGAGAGATAATGAGCCACTGTGATTTTCAAACTCTGATTCGACATGGTGCGTGAAAGATCCAAATTCTGAAAAGCCCTTGACTTGTGGGTTGTCATAGGGAACACTAGGCTCAGGTTGGGTTGCTAACTGAAATTGTTCAAGGGAAACGAGAATCACATAGCTAAACTATTCACTTAACAACTCCCAATCGACATCCTTTTCAGGGAACTCAAAACAATAATGAACAAATCTAATAGAAAATTCATCAAGAGGTTCCTGAGGTTCCATTCTGATGTCATTTAGCTTTATCAATACACTTTGAAAATCGTACCTGTGAAAATCTCGTTGTAATTCACTGGCGAGTTGTTCAAACGAATGGATGGAAGCTTTCGGCAATGTGCGGCACCATTGCTTAGCGCGACCTTCGAGGGTGAGGAAGAAAAGAAAACATATCAAACCTTCATTTTCAATTTCGTAGCGCTCACCAAAGTCGTAGAAATCTAAAAGGTGTTGGGTTATGGACACTCTGCTTTCACTGGCGAATTTTAACTGGGACAAGTGATACATAAGTTCATCGGGGATGAGACATCGAGGCTCATAAAACTCCCACAAAAATCTCAGGAGAATGATTTGGGAATGAGCCATTACAGATATGAGATTAACTGCAGGCTCTCAGGGCTCAGCTTGTCATCTAGCCCTCCTTCTAGTGCCAGTTCTGTTGACGGGAAAATCTGTCTGACCAACAGCAGGGGATCTCCTTGATAAAAAGTCTGAATTAGACCTTGAACCGTTTGGAATAGGGATCCCGTCCGGGGTGTGGGTCCGGCTACCGCTGATTTCTCCTTTCTTTGGGTCTCGCTTAAACTCTATAAAACAGTGGATACACACCTAATCAAATGATACAAGACATATGATCGATGCATTAAATGTACATGAAACACTATGAGTAGCAAGAAGAAATAATAAAACATGAAGACCGAAGGAAGTGTTGTTAACAACACTTCATTAGGGTCATGCTTGTAAGCTTCTCTGACCACAAAGGAAATAATTCCTCATGACAAGAACACCCTTCACTTTCTAAAAGTTTTAAATGGTAACACAAATGCTAATAAACAAAGCCATCAACGTTCCTTAAGAAGGTGAAATGAACTCAACCACCAATAAAATACTCAGAAAACTGTTATGCAATTGTGATATGAATCAAAGATACAGTTCCCTTAATCTAAAGACGTTCAGAAACTGAAAACATAATACTCAATAGTGCTCATACATATGACAACACCAGATCCACAAAGGGATTTTTCAAAATTCTTGTATTCATGCTTGAATGTATAATCCTCTGGTAATACAATATACTTAGCTCGAGTCCCAAAAAAAAAGATCCCTTTACAAGTTCCTGAAGGAAGCATTTATAGAGAAAAGTTTGCCCCTTGGGCTCCCTGACTTTTCGCTTTCCTGACTGTTGGGCTGCCTTGTGACCCAGTCTGTTCTATGACTTGCGACCTGACTAGGTTTTGCGACCTTGTGATCTAGTCGCTGGGTCGCTGGGTCGTGTCGTTGGGAATTTGATAGGGGATGCGACTTAGCGACCTGGTGACTTCTACGACTTGCGACCTTTGGGAAGTTGCGACCTGCGACCTCGGACCGTTCGCGACCTGCGACTTGAAGAAATTTGTGACCTGCGACCTGCGACCTCCTTGGGTTTGCGACCTGGTGACCTCGGGCAGATACGTGTCCTACGACCTGGGGTTTTCATCCCTTCTACATTTATCTTTTGGAGATATCAGCAACTTGTTTTTTCGGGGCAGCCGTAGCCCTCGTCACGTGGACCGACATTTTCTGGATAAGTGAAAACTTCTTCGGCTAGGTTGTAATCTCCTCATCCTATTCGCATGCGAACACAAAAAATTAGATGTACACAAATATATTTATGCATGTTGAAGAAAAAATAAAGATACAACAAAAGAAAACGCAGATGCATAAGGAGCATATTGACAAATAACATCAAGGGATTTTCACTTAGCTTGGACCCCTGTGTAGTCTATTTACCACGCCTCCACCTTATTGGGCGATGTGATCTGTGTATTATACTCCTACTCCCCTTTACCGAGACTTATCGAGTGTGCTTATATTCACATTCTTCCTTCTTGGTTATTATCTTGTGAGATCTTTGCATGGAAAAACTGGTGCATGTATACGTGCGCACTCCTGGTGTGCCCCCCAACCATGCAATTACAGGGCCTCTCTGCTCTTGTAACAATGCTTCGATCATTCGATGTTATGTAAGCTCAATACCCTTTGTAATACAAATGCACGTCTGCCCTATTTTGAGAGTGTGACTCTGCATTTATATGGGAATGGGTGTTTGCCTTTTAAAGAAGGGTTGCACTTCAGGGTCGCATAGTTAGGGATTTCATCAGTTTATTACGGACAAACCTTTTGCGACCTTGTGACCTCATAGAGGTCGCATAGTCGCATGGGAAATAGGTCTCATTTGTTGACCGGAAGCAAAATCTGCGACCTTGCGACCTAAGAAAACATGTGACTGTGCGACCTGTGTTGATGGGGTTGCTGAGTCGCAAAACTCATTGAGTCACAGTCCTTGGCATTGTTTCAGATCTGCGACCTGGTGACTTAAGTCAGCACTGCCGTCTCTGCTTCTGTTGAGGCGTTATCTTTTTTATAATTTTGTGTTGTTCCATCCTCCCCAACATTTACCATTTGAAACCTTTTTTTGAAACGATCATAATCATTTGGCTCTTTCGACTTGTATGGACGCTCATCAAACATCTGCACTGAATCATCCTGATGCAAAACCTCTCTTATGCATAAAACTTAATTCGGGCTTTAGCAATCCAATCTGAAATGGTGTCGATGCACCAGAGTTGCATACGTAAATGCCTCAAGTTTTGGAAACCCTTCTAACTAATTCTCCAAAAGAAATCGTGCCTTTTCTTAGAGAAAAAATCGATAACCGAAACAAGCCTTGATTCGATGAGGTGTCATGCATGGCGAGGGAAGTCTAGACAGTAGTTTGAGTAGATAGCGAGTATCATCAATACATTCTTGGGGTGCGCTGTACGCTACGCTGGCATTTGAAACTTTCGTCCCTGAGGTGGGAAACGATGGCATTTGAAACTATTTTGTTTGTTTGTTTGTTTTATTAACATGAGTCCTTCGATCAATCCCCGATCGAAGATTGAAACGCTCAAGCCGCACTCCTTCTATTCCAAGCGCTACAAAATTTCTGCATGCACCGTTATGGCTTCAAAACGTGTTCGCCAATTACAATTTCTGAGGCTGGCATGTGCATGCACAAGGCTCATCAAAATCGCAGGTGATAATATTGCACCAGTTTCTTTCACGAATCTCAGCTACAATGACTAGAGGCGATTGGATGACCTCGTGAAATTTCTCTGTTTTTCCAATTTTGTATAAAAAGGAAAATCCAGAAAGTTTGATTTTTTTCCTAATGGATAAAATATGCTGCCCTTTTTCCTGTGTTGCATGGCTTGAAGTTGCGGCATGTGGGGCTGCTATGGACAGACTGTGTGTTAGAATTCATGGCTTTACATGGGGAATATTTTGAGAAACATCGTGGTTTGAACCTAGGAGTCTCGGGCCTCCATCAAAAACTCTAACACGCTTAATGAAGGAATATTTCTATTAGTAGGTTTCTCTCCTCAACCTTTCAAGTGATTTCTTACTCAACCGTCCCAATATTCCTCAATATCCAGCGTTCGAATCCCTCCTGCACCTTGGTATAAACCAGCTCCGGGGTTCCATAGATGAACATGCATGGGTTCGATTCGTAATTTTGCCCACCACGTATATATATATATATATATATATATATATATATATATACATGCTCTGAATGTTTCATGCAGGTTGACACTCAACCATCGGAATGTTTGGCTCCATTTGTACGTGTTGATTGGGTTCTGCTCCATGTTTTAATCATAACATTTGACCGCCGTATATATATATTTTCTCAAAACATTTACCGCAAGTTCAAAACCCGCCGTCGAAATGTTTGACTCCATGCAACGCAAAGCTTTTGACGACTATATACTTATCTTCTCCAAGCGCTTTACCCTAGGTCGATACATATCTCGTGGTTTTGAACGCAGAATAACCATGCATCGTGTGAGAAAAGCGTAAATATATAATCTCATGTCATTGTGACTTGGCTCTCGAAAATGCTTGCACGTGGCCGGTTCTACCTGTGATACTGCAATTCTATTTGCTTCCTCTCCCTCATTTGGATAATTTCAGTTTCTCTCGGTGGAAAGATTATAATATAAGAACGGTGTTCGAAGCAGGAAAAATATCGGAAACACGTGGTTTCAAGACTAGGGTCTCGTTCTTTTCTTCATCTGAAATATCTAGATAGAATTATGCCATAGAAGTATTGGAGCCATTTGTAATTATTTTCATATGGTTCTGATCCACCATTTTATATGGTTTGGAAAATACATCGTCTTGCGCCTTGGTTTAGTCATACCACGTCTAAAATCATTTGCTTTTCGTTATGATGCCCCATCCATAATAGATGACAACGAACACTCCCATTTCCACTAAAACAATAACTAATGACATGGTCCGCGTGCCCAACAAATGGTCGCATGGTGGTGGTATCGAATAAACAAAGAATCACCTCACCTGCCACAATTGCTAGAAGACTATCTCTAGGTGGTGTACCTTCTTAAATAATGGGATATTAGTTTCTCTTCGGACTTTAACTCACATTCCTCAACCTTAATGTCTTCGTTGTTATTAAAATGATGTTTGCATCTCCATATTCCATGCCAACCCTTGCCTTATTACGTGTATATTATCGTTTTTTCTCCTTTTTTGAATATATGTCCCTTGATTAATCCACGATGGAAGATTACACTGCCAAAATCACCCTTCTTCTGTTCCAAGTACTGCACAACCTTTGCGTGCATTGACAGTGCAAAGCCTTACTGGTGTTAAATCTTCCAAACATTGTTTCTCAATGTGTTCACCAATTGCAAAGTCATGAAGATGCCATATGGGTGTATGTGTGAGGATCCCAATGGCAGGTGACAGTATTTCACTAGCTTTTCCCATGAATCTCAGCTGCATCAAAAGTGATGACTGGAGGCATTTTGATTTCTTCATCTGAAAGTTTTCTACTTTGTTGATTTGTATATTAGAGAAAATTTGGAAAGCTTGATTTTGCCCAGCCGATAAAATATGCTGCATTCTACCCCAATTCCTCATACACATAGGAAGCGCTCTATGGCCACTTCTGCACTTTAAGAGTCATGCCTCTTCATCGGTTGCGTCAAAGATCCACATCTTGATTGAATTGTTGAAGAATCATGATCATCTTTTATTACAGAATGTAATTGTTTCCTTTTCAAGGTTCCATATACTTACCGCCCCAGAGGTACCTTCAGCTGCTAAAAGAGGTTGCTCATCAGGATCCCACCAAATGATGTGGAAACGAAAATTTGGAATGTCGCATGTTTCTTACAAAACCCTTTTGTAGGTTCCATATTGCAAATAAACGCCTGTTGTTGTTTCAAGCCACCATCAACGTTTAACACTATATATCTGTTTGAGTCAGTTTACCCTTTCCCTTTGGGAATGAAAATACACATTCGGAACGGCGTGGCTCAACTGTGATTGGCAACTCTCTAACTGATGCGTTCTTGTTATGTTATCTGTGGGGTCAACCTGCATGAAACATTATCATATCAATCAGTTCAAGTTATTTTCAAAGAACGATCCCCGCCACATAATTTTACATGAGACTATGAGCTTAATTATAGTACTCAAGAAAAATGCTTACATGATCCATGATGAAAGGGCTTCGAAAATATATACTTAATGCGTAGGGAAATTCATATTTGAGCATATGCCTGGTGACCCCCCACACATGGCGCGGCGACAACAAGAGAATCTCGTCATGATTATGGGAAGTCTCAACTAGGGCTTGGGACTGATTAAAAGGATGTCATTGACTACACGCCGGGTTAAAACCCTACTGGCTAAGCGAGTGGAAGGGGGAACCTAAAATTTTAAATATACCCAAAGTTTTGGGTGCTGTTGTAGCGGCTACAATAGATCTATAATGTTTTGTTTATAAAACTCAAGTTTTGGATGGTTGAACTACATTTGGAAAGTGAAGTAATGTTGTGTTATAATTTTTTTTGTTTTTAAAACTTAAGTTTTGGATGGTTGAACTACATTTGGCATGTGAAGTAATGTTGTGATCTATAATGTTTTGTTTTTAAAACTTAAGTTTTGGATGGCTGAACTACATTTGGCATGTGATATAATTTTTTGTTTTTATTGGATAGTTGAACTAAAATTTGCATGTGAATTAATGTTGTGAAATAATGTTTTTGTTTTTAAAACTCAAGTTTTGGATGATTGAACTACATTTAGCATGCGAAGTAATGTTGTGTTATAATTTGTTTTGTTTTTAAAACTTAAGTTTTGGATGGTCGAACTATATTTGGCATGTGAAGTAATGTTGTGATCTATAATGTTTTGTTTTTAAAACTTAAGTTTTGGATGGTTGAACTACATTTGGCATGTGATATAATGTTTTATTTTTATTGGATAGTTGAACTACAATTTGCATGTGAAGTAATGTTTTGATATAATGTTTTTGTTTTTAAAACTCAAGTTTTGGATGGTTGAACTACATTTGGCATGTGAAGTAATGTTGTGTCATAATTTTTTTTGTTTTTAAAACTTAATTTTTGGATGGTTGAACTACATTTGGCATGTGAAGTAATGTTGTGATCTATAATGTTTTGTTTTTAAAACTTAAGTTTTGGATGGTTGAACTGCATTTGGCATGTGATATAATGTTTTGCTTTTATTGGATAGTTGAACTACAGTTGGCATGTGAAGTAATGTTGTGATATAATGTTTTTGTTTTTAAAACTCAAGTTTTAGATGGTTGAACTACATTTGGCATGTGATTATGATATAATGTTTTTTTTTAAATTCAAGTTGTCGTTTTCCAAACAAAAAAAAAATCACATGAATATATGTACATGTAGAAATGATTTAAGTACACATGCTTGAATATATATGTTAAAACGATTGAAGTACAATATATATATATATATATATATATATATATATATATATATATATAAAATCATAAGATTTTAGGTCTTGTTAGATGTGTCAAACAATCTTAAAATTTTAAAAATGCATTATATAATGTATATATATCTAGTACGTGCAACATTTTTCATCAATGCACATAGAAAAACTACTTTCAGTTAATTGCATTCTAGAACATATATATCCAGTACTTCAACATTTTTCATCAATGCAAATATAATTTAGCTACTTTCAGCTAATTGCATTCTAGAACATATATATTCAGTACGTGAAACATTTTTCATCAATGCACATAATAAAAATACTTGAAAAATTAATTGCATTTTAGAGCATATATATATCCATATGTGTAACATTTTTCATCAATGCACATAGAAAAGCTACTTTCAGTTAATTTCCTAGAACATGTGTATATCTAGTAGGTGCAACATTTTTCATCAATGCACATAGAAAAACTACTTTCATTTAATTGCATTCTAGAACATATATATCTATTACTTGCAACATTTTTCATCAATGCACATAGAAAAGCTACTTTCAGCTAATTGCATTCTAGAAAATATATATATATATATATATATATCCAATAATTCTAGAACATATATATCCAATACGTGCAACATTTTTCATCAATGCACATAGAAAATCTAATTTCAGTGAATTTCATTCTAGAACATATATATATATATATAACCAATACGTGCAACATTTTTAATCAATGCACATAGAAAAGTTGTACTTTCAGTTGATAATAGTGTGCATGTACCAAAACAATGTACATGTACAAACACTTGCACAGATAACATAACAAGGCAGATCACTTTTTAGTTGAGTTCTAGAAGTTCTAAAACATGAATCCAAAGAGAAGAAATTGTTGGGTAGTTCAATAAAAAAATTCCAATGTAATGCCATTTTCAATGATCCATTCATGATTGGATTTTGATATTGTCCATTTCTTAATTTTTGTTTTTTCTTTGATTGAACCTTTATCAACTTTATGTGAGCTGCACACACCAAGTGACTATATTTACGACTTATGACATCAAGTTGATAGTCTTCAAAGTAAACAAAATCCCACTTTAGTTAGTTTGTCTGAAAAAATAACCTTTTAGTATAATAGGTCCTCTGTCATATGGAAACCTGTGATCATTATAGTTTTCTAATGATTTCATCTTTCATTCAATGCAGCACATCAAATAATACTTCAAATTTTCATCGTTGTTAGTAGGTGCAATTACAGTAAAAACAACTCCTGCACAATAAAACAAACTTATGTATTTAAATTTAGATCATAAATAACATGAAAATTTAAATTTAAAATAATTTTAGTATCTATTTCTAGATCTCTATTATTTGAAAGCAATTCAAATGTTACCTTCTCTAACAAGATCAGAAACTCGATCACCATCATATGATATTGTAGTCTCCTCCGATTGCATTTCTTCAAACATTGCAACGGACATTTTCCCCTTTGTATTTAGCTCTGTATGTTTCCAATATTTTATATACATTTTATTTCACAAACATCATTGGATTCTGTGATGTCTATGAAAACATGACAAAAATAAGAATATTTTCTTTTATCCAATGCAAACACATTTGTGGACCACTTTGTTTTAATTGAATGCAATTTTCGAGTCCCTTTTATTGTTTCAATGTCATCTCCAATCGATATATCTACATCTTCGAACCCAATATGCCAAAAAAAACCTATATATGGAAAATTCAAAGAATAATGTAAATATGATATCAAAATACCATCAAAGATAACCATTGTGATAAATGTACACTATTTAAAATTGGATATCCAATAAAAATTAAATTTAATGTACCATCACACTTCCCTTGATCAGTTAGTCTCATGGCTTAGTGCAGCGATGGACCATTGAACAACTTCTTTAGAGTCCACAAGTTGGTTTGCAGAGGGTTTCATTTGATATCTTCGAAGTGCTCGTTTTATGCATGTCCCTGCACCGTCATGTTCTCCTTTTCCATCGCTAGTCTCAAAGAAATTACAACAATGTTTAATGTTGGTTTTCTTATGAAGTACGTATCAAAAATGTGTTTAACACGATATCGTATAACATGGTCAGCTCTTTTATCTCCATATGTGTGAGTGTCAACATTTTCTAACATCTCATCATGGACATTTATTTCATATGTACATATTCGAATGAATAGTACATAATAAGTTTACATATTCAATAAATAACTAAATTAATAAATATGTATAATTTCTTCACTTGAATTTCTTTCAACATTTTCACTATCTTCAATCATTGGTTCAATATCTCTTTCAAAAATTTTTATCTTATCATCAATGTTTTGAGGAATATCTCTCTTTATTTACATTGCAAAATATTTTTCAAATTAGTTCATCAAATAAAAATTAAGCTTCACATTTTACACTAGAAAAATTTTAAATATCAAATTCATAATATTTACATTTTCATACCTGCTTCAACTTCTAATTGAGGTTGTTTCAATACTTGAGAGTGCTTCTATCTTTATTCTGCGAGATTCTCTCCCTTATTCTCTATGTTCCTCAGGGTCTCTTGTTCGATCACATTTTCTTGCGCAATTCCTTCAATTTCCCACGATAATAGAGTATGAAGTTCAAAACAATTCCTTCAAAAATTTAGACAAAAACTCAATTAAAAAAAACATCACAAAAGATTTAATTTAAACAAATTCATTTTAAAATTTTTGCAAAAAATACATACTTCAATCCAAAACACTTACTTTAAAAAATTTGAGAAAAAATATCTTATAAAAATGAAACGAAACTCAAACTATTTCCTTCCAAGTCCTGCAAAAAAATTTCATTTAAAAAGTTAGACAAAAACTCATTTGAAATTATCCTTATAAAATATTTACTTCAACCCAAAAGACATACTCTAAAAAAATGTCACTTCAAAAAATACCTCCTAAAAATGTCCATTGAAACTTAATTCCAACATCTTAAAAAAGGTCACTTTAAAAAAAACTTCAAAAAAGCCTCTAAAAAAATATCACTTTAAAAAATACCTCCAAAAAATTTCCTTTGAATATTAAGCCTAAAAAAAGTCCTTTCGAAATTAATTCCAAAAAATGTCTTTTGGAAATTAAGCCCAAAAACCTCTCAAAACAAAATACATCCAAAAAAATGTCCTTTGAAAATTAAGGCCAAAATCTTTAAAAACAATGGAAATTAAGCCCAAAACTTCTAAAAACAAAATACCTTAAAACCAAAAAATGTGTTTAGGAAATTAAGCCCAAAAACCTCTAAAAACAAAATACATCCAAAAAAATGTCCTTTGAAAACTAAGCCCAAACTTCTGAAAACAAAATACTTAAAAAAAATAATGAAAATTAAGCCCAAAAATTCTAAAAACAAAATACCCTAAAAAAGGAAAAACAATGAAAATTAAGCCCAAAACCTCTAAAACAAAATACCTTAAAAAAAAATGAAGCCAAAAAAACATCCAAAAAATGTATCACATACCTCCAAGAAATGTCCTTTGAATGTACCTCCAAGAAAAGTCCTTAAACCCAAAACAATCCTTTGCAAAAATGTTCTTTGAATGTACTTCCAAGAAAATTCCTTAAACCCAAAACAATCCTTGGCAAAATGTCCTTTGAATGTACCTCCAAGAAAAGTCCTTAAACCCAAAACAACCCTTTGCAAAATCATACCTTTGCAAAATTAGACCAAATGAAGAAATGTGCGAAATTATGCGAAAATAATGAATGCTTTTACGTCAATTTATATTGCTGCAAAATGAATTTTTTGGAGGGCTTCATTGTATTTTCTAGCTGATGGAAAGTGAAGTAAATATTCGGCGGAACTTTTAATAAATTCGGCCAAACTTTTATGTCGTTAGACTTGACGGGCCGTCGACGCAAAAAACAATTTGGCCGAACTTTTTTAAAAGTTCGGCCGAACTAACACATCTGCAATTACACAGAGCTAAGATTTGAATACATATCTTCAACTTTGGATTGATTAAACTCCATGAAACATTCTGAATTAACTGTCGGAACCAAGACAAGAATTTTTAGAATTCAATCTACTTTCAAGAAATATAACTTTTATGGAATTTCATAAATATTTACTAATTTTAATTAATTTTGTAATAAAACAGGTGCAAATAATTTCTGAAGGTCATTATGATTCAGTGAAATGAATATTCTGTATCTTCCAAAATTCACTGTAAAAAAAATCAAAAAAATTATGGTGCATTACATTGGTTCGTCGTCTGTAATGGGTAGTTTTTATATTTTTAGTTTATAACTTATATGTTGAGAAATTTCGTGCATCGCGAAACATCTTCAAAATATGCAGTTTTTTCATATTGGATCAGTTCAAAAAATTCTAGTAATTATGATATGCATAAGTTGGTTTTATAAACATAACGAAACCGAAGTAAACTCTATCTAGATTGTTCTAACACATTTTGTTTCTCAAAAACACAAAGTTTCAAATAATACACCAGTGCGTATTAACATGACTTCTTATGAATCCTTTGATTGTTAAAAAACACACACTCAAAGAAATGCTAAGTTGACATATCAAATGTGTATAAAAAATTCCAAAAAATAAGTAATAGAAAGACAATAAAGTTTCTGACAACTTTTATTTTTATCGCAAAATGAAATTCTAAACAGAATAATTGTTTTGTCTTATAGAATGTTGAAGAATAGAAAAAAATGAATTTTTTTTCTCAAGAAAGGGCAAAAAGTGTAACCCAACTTCACATGTAATATGTTAAATTTTTATTTTTCCGTCTAAAATTTGAGATGTAAATTGTAATCTAGTCTTATTTTAATATTTCTACTATTATTTTATAATTTCCTTAGGAGGCCCATTTTATACCTCAAAATTCCCCTAATGTGATTTCATGTACAATTGAGAGATCAATGCACATATTTTTAGTGATTGATGTTACCATACCATCAAAATTTGAGTGGATTTCAGAGTATTGAGATACTCAAGGTTAGAATCCTTCTTATGAGAACCGCAACCACAATTGTTGATGTCTTTGTACATGTTGATTATGAAAAATAATTTTGTGTTTATGTTGCCTGCTGACATGTTTTCTAGAGACAGAGTTTGTGCTTGTTGTTGCTGAATAAGATTGTGTAGTAGTAACTGTTGTAAGCACATCTGCACTCCATTGAGAGACTAGTTGCTAGATGCTCATTTGGCTTGTAATAGGGTTTGAATCCTAGGGCTTAACTCAGTGAACCTCTGACATATCACGTGCATTCGTGGAATACTAAACAATACCCTTAATTTGACTAAATATTGGAAAATATCTATAAAATAATATTATTTAATACCGTACCAATACGAACCCAACACACCTTGCCAATTAAAAAAAACCCTACTTTAAATAGATGTTGGAGGTATCCATTTTTTCATTAACATTTTTATACCTGCCAATATAAAAACCCTTTACACCTTATTATATGTTCAATATATTATGTAAAATTTCCCTCTATATATATATATATATATATATATATATCTCCCAATATGATTACACGTGGTATGGAATTTCTCCCCCAATGAAGCCCCTGTGGGTTTGAATGGTTTCTAGTCATTTATTTTGTGGATATTGTTGGTACTAGTATATTGTTGCTATTGTCAATGCCACTGAATAAATAATGGTATTTTACACTAATGAGTGAGTTTGAGTGTTGATAGTTGATATTGTAGATATTGTAGACAAGGATGGTTAAGTATTTTGTTGGCATGTTTACTACTAATTAGTGGTTTTTACAATCAAGTGTTGGCATGTTTGTTCCAACACATAGACCATTTCCCTTTTCCATTGATGTGAAAAGGGGAGAAAGAAATATTAGATGGTTGGATATGTGCACGAGGTTGAAATTAATGCCAAAGGAGGAGATTTTGACATTATGGAAAGTTGGCATTGATGAAAAATCTTGGTTGTATCATGTGATGATGATGTGGATGAAACTTTTGAGTGTGTCAGAGGTTGCAAATATGCTTGGAATGATGATTGGATTGATGCTTAGCAGTGTCAAGATGACTTGTTGTATAACTAAACAAATATGGATGAAGAAATTTTTGGATTTCCCCAAATTAAGGTAAGGATGCTCATTAAGCATGTGAAATAAACATTTGCAATTTTCAGAACCCAAATTTGTAGTTTCAAAAAAATGTTCACAACCTAGGTTAATAATGCATAAATTTCATTTCCATGCCTATAGGTGCATTTCTAGTGTCTGTAAGTTGAGCACACATAAAATAAATTTACCACGGGTCTCTACCATTGAATTTTCCCATGATATTCCCTCTTAGCAATATGATTCAATCCAAGATGAAGCGGATGATATTAATTGGTTTGATTTGGCCTTTATCGAAATGGTTAATTTGGTCTCAATTTTGAGGCATTATTCATTCAATCAAATGGTTCAACTCGTTCCATTGTGTAAACATGTGATGATAGTGTTTGATTATACCCATGCAGAGGGTTTGAATACACTAAGGTGATTTGACTTGATGGAGCCCGATCTAAGGTTGTACAATTAGTTTAATTGTGTAACAAAGTGGACCTCCTAGAGTTCAGTGGGTGTGTGAATTGAAGCAATGGAATTTATGTTAAAATGGTAGAAAAATGATATGAACACATTGATTCATTTGTTATGGTCATGAATTGAACTAGTCATGAAATGTAGTGGAGTGAATTCATTCCTTGTTGTGATCTTGTCTGATTTTTGAGGTATTGATATGATCCAAGAAACTATGTGTTGACATAAACCAAAAATTTCAAAAGGAGCAATCATTTTAAAAGTGTTGTGTTAAGACCATGATAGGTTATACAATTTGATTTAGTGATTGATCAAACAAAAATAATGGTGTATGCATTATGTAGTTCATATAGCGCATATGTTCTGTTGAGTGCAATGACAAGGTTGTTGATCCGGATTTATGCAGGAACGCAACGGAATAAACACATAACCATAAATACAGAGATGCAGCGGAAATAACACTTCATTTCATTAATATCAAAGAACTGAAATTTGCTTACAGACAATGGAAATAAAACTAGCTAGGGTACTGGTAGCTATCTCTGAGAAGAGATGTGGTGGCTACGGACCTCTGAACTGCTTTACAATGAGGCGCGAGGGCCTATTTATTATTGAGAAACAATGGAGAACCCTAAACATCCCAAAAACCTAACCCTAGGAGATGAAGCGCAAAAACTATGGGCCCCGTTTGGGTAAATTGGTGTTTCAACTTCCCAGGGACGTAACTTTGGCATACTATCTCCGTTTGACGCACATGATACATCATTAGAAAGCTCTATCCGAGGACTAAAACTTTTGTGATGATTTGATGATCAAATCGCAACAAATCTCATACCCAAAAAACGTCGTTTAGGGCCTCAAAACGGCTCCGGAAGTTCAGGACCCGAAAAACTGCTAAAAATAGTAAGTTATGCCAAAACTGAAAAACTGAAAGAGACAATTGTGGGGGCCCAAGTGGAATAGGCAGGTGGCCACCAATATCCCCCTGGATCATTCCTCCCCCCTTAGGAAGCAATGGTCCCCATTGCGTTAAGTTCCTCCATGAGATGAGGAAATTTCTGCTGAACTTGGTCCCTGGTGAACCACTTTCCTTGGTGCAGGAGTTGGCCAGCTTTGACAACCCGATACAGTTGGATCTTCTATTGGCGAGTGTTCTTGATTTGCATGTTCATGATACAATCTGTGGTGGCCTGTTCCATGCAGTCTGGGTTTAACTCTGTTGGTGTGAGTTGTTCTGCAATGTCCGAGGTGTCCAGTAGAGGTGGAAAGTAAGGACAAAGGCGATCCACATTGAAGACTGGGTGCAGACCAAGGAATGGTGGAATACTAAGCTCGAAGGCATTGTTACCTACAGCCTTGGTGATGGTGTACGGCCCGTATCGGAGCGGGCGAAGCTTGCGGTGAGGTCCGGTGAGGCGCTCCTTCTGCAAATGTAGCCATACTTTGTCGCCCACCTGGAAGTGGTGTGGCACCCGGTGTTGATCATGGCGCTGCTTGTACTTCGCATTGGCTCTGTCCAATATATCATGAACCTCTTGGCGGATGTGTTGAATGCGCTAGAGTGAGCTGTATGCTCAACCGAATGGACATGGGGGTGAATCGGCCCGAGCAGGCTGCCGACGGCATGGCTATGTCAATGGGACATAGTGGGCTGGAAATCCCAAGCCCACTGAAAGGGGCTATGGCCAATTGGTATGGAAACACGCTAAATCGTGTATTTGTACATGGGGGAGGCTCTTGTCCCATGTGCGTGGATGCTTTGAATTGTACATGCGCAGAATGTGTACAATCATTCTGTTGACGACCTCTGTCTGGC
Source organism: Pinus albicaulis (assembly GCA_034641835.2). Lineage (NCBI taxonomy): Eukaryota > Viridiplantae > Streptophyta > Pinopsida > Pinales > Pinaceae > Pinus > Pinus albicaulis. The sequence goes on along the minus strand of CM076578.1, from coordinate 534,885,261 downwards.
CATCTGTTTGGGGATGGAAGGCTGTGGACTTGGTGAGCTTTGTGTCCAACATTGACCAGAGGCTGGACCAAAATGTGCTGAGGAACCTGCTATCTCGATCTGATATGATAGACTGTGGGATCCCAAAGTGCACCCACACTCGTTCAAAGAAGAGTTTAGCAGTGGCCTCTGCTGTGATATTCTTCTTGCAGGCCGCCATAATGGCCATCTTCGAGAATCTGTCAACGACCACAAAAACACAGTCATTTCCCTGCTTAGTAGAAGGCAGGCCCGACATGTAATCCATGGAGATGGATTCCCAAGGTCGACTAGGGGTAGGTAGAGGAGTATATAGGCCTTGATTCTTGATGGTCGGTTTGGCAATGGCACAAGCAGTGCAGGATCTGATGTGCTTCTCGACATCCTTTTGAAGGTTCGGCCAATAGAAATACTTCTGCAGTATTGCTACTGTTTTCTCGACCCCAAAATGCCCAGCGACTCGACTGTAGTGTGCTTCCCATATCATCTTGGCACGCTCGCTTGAAGGAACACAAAGGTGTCCCAGGTGACATAAAAGTGCATCTTGGAGGTGAAAATTTGGAACTTGCGTGCCCCCGAAGAGTGCCTTGTAAGTGTGGCCGAATTCTGGGTCACTCTCATAGAGAAGCGGCCAATCAGAAGTCTCGTGCCCACAAGAGTTGAGCACGGTGGTGAGCGCCACGATCGGTGGTCGGTTGAGGCAATCTGCAACATTATTGGTGCTACCCTTCTTGTACTTGATGTTCAAATGAAACTGTTGCAGATATGTGGACCACTTCTGATGGCGATCATTCTGCAACTTCCCTTGTGTCTGTATGAACTGCAGGGGCCGGTGGTCTGTGTGGATGATTGTTTCCTTCCCCAAAATGTAATGCTTCCATTGTCGACGGGCTTGCACAATGGAATACATTTCTTTGTCATAGGTGGGATACTTGCGAACTGTCTCAGACAATGTCTCAATCAACACCTTCGATATGCCAGGCACAACATTGACCAGGTAAGAAGAGCGCCCCAATAGCATAGTTGGGGGGGCATCTGTCTCGATCTCAAATAGGCCTAACGCAGAGTACGGTAAGGTGAGCACTGGGGCAGAACAGAGGCGATTTTTCAATTCTTTGAATGCCTTCTGTTGAGGTTCCGACCCAAAGAATTTTTCTCTCGCTCCTCCTTTGGTGACTTGACTCAAGGGCCAAGTGATATGAGAGAATCCCAACACGAATCTACGGTAGAAATTAGCAAGACCCGGAAAGCTGCGAAGCTCTGTTATAGTAGTCGGGGCTGGCCAATCCCGAATGACTTGGATCTTGGCTGGATCCACATGCACCCCCCTTTCATCAATAATGTATCCCAGATATTGAACCTGGGTCATGCCAAACGTGCACTTCTCCAAATTGGCACACAACTTGTGTTGCTGCAATGTTTGGAGGACTTGTCGGATGTGATGAAGGTGCTCTTCCCAAGTCTTGCTGAAGATCAGAATGTCATCCAAGTACACCACTACGAATGAGTTGGTGAATGGCCGCAAGATGTCGTCCATCATCCTCATGAAGGTTGCGGTAGCATTCGTCAACCCGAAAGGCATGACCAGCCATTCAAAAAGGCCTTCCTTAGCTTTGAAGGCAGTCTTCCACACATCAGAGGGTTCAATTGGTACCTGGTGATACCCAGACTTCAGGTCGATCTTACTGAAATATTTTGCACCTTGGAGTTGGTCCAGAAGGTCATCAATCCGTGGGATTGCAGCGATCTTGTTCAGCGCCCGATAGTCAATACAGAGTCTCCACGTCCCATCCTTCTTCTGTACCAACACGATCGGGCTCCCACAGGGCGATGAACTTGGTCTGATGTGACCTTTCTGCAACAACTCCTGAATCTGCCTCTTGATTTCATCATTTTCCAGAACAGAGCGTCGATAGATTGGTCCATTGGGTAGTGGCGCACCTGGGGTCAGATCAATCGGGTGCTTGACCTGGCAGTGCAGAGGAACCCCTGTGGGTGAGGTGAAGATGTCCCCGTACTCCTCCACGACCTTATCCATTTGTTGTTGTCGTGCAGAGGGGCCCTGTCTGGAGGTCGTGGCCACAGTCTTCTTCTTGCCCCGGGGGCGGATCATCAGGAAAACGAATTTCCTGGTTTGGGAAATGAGCTTACTACATTGTTTTGCAGTAACCAAAGAGATAGTCGTAGGAGGTGGTACCTCTGGTATCGTGTACAACTTATTTCCCAAAGTAATAATAACAGCACGAGGTCGAGACTCATACACAGCATGACGCTTCCACAAGTATGGTTGTCCTAATAATACATCAGAAACATCAATAGGAGCAACGTCATATAATACCTCATCCGTGAAGGGCTTGATGCTATAGGGAAGGCGGCACTGCTGGCTGACGCGGAGATCTCGTCCTTGGTGAAGCCACCCGATGGTGTATGGATGTGGGGGAGCTGTGGTCGGCAAGCCCAACCGCTTCACGGCGTCTGCTGAAATGAGGTTCTTTTGGCTCCCATTGTCGACAATGAACTGTACAGGGGAGCCCTTTACCCACATCTGGGAGTGGAAGAGACGTTCCTCCTCCTCTGGATCTTCCGGTTCCTCCTTCCGGACCTTTGTAGTGGCAACCGTGGCGTTGGGCTCCGCATCAATAATCTGTTTCCCTTTTTCATTCCCCTTTTCAGGTTCTGATTCGGAGTCGGAGCATGCATCTGACTCAGAAGCCCTCATCTCGGCCACTGGCGACTGCTTGGCCCGACACTCACTTGTGTTGTGAGTGGAGCTCTTATGGAACTCACACCACTTTCCCGTGTCCTTCTTTGGCTTTACGGTGTTGTTCTTTTCTTGTGGCTTTGACGGGTTGTATTTAGCCGCCATGCTCTGTCCTTTGTTCTGCGGTTTGGAAGCACCTTTTCCTTGCTTTTGATTCACAGATCCAAAGTCTCGCTTCTTCTGTTTGAATTTCTGCTCAATCTTGGCAGCATACCGGTATGCCGTACCAAGCGAGGAGATGTCGAGGAACTCCATTTCCTCCCGAATGTATCTGTGCAGACAGCTGCGATACTTTAGCACCAAATGTTTCTCTGAATCTTTGATACCCAACTTTGTGCGCAGGGTATGGAACAGATTCGTCAGCTCGTGCACATCTTGATCCCTTTGTTGTCGCAGCGTGGTCCATTGTATGCACTTGTCCTCATAGCTCCCCACGGGATAGTACTGTTCCTTGACGGCGTCTCGGAAAGAATTCCAAGTTGGTACGGCCGAGAACAGAGAGGGTTTTGTCTGGTCCTTGTTCTCACAGTAGGTTTCCCACCAGTCCTTAACATGGGGGTAGCTTTGAGGAGTGCAAAAATAATCTTCTCCCGGTCTGAAAAGTCATGAACAGAGAAATATCCTTCTAATAGATTCAACCATCTATCTACGGCATCCGCGTCTATTTGACCCTCAAATATGGGAATGTCAAAATTTACTTGTACCTTAAAGGGAGTCGCAACTCCAGAGTGGCTACTGGATGCAGATGCGCCGCCGGTGGGCAGCCGTTGAAGGATCCGAGCAAAGCTATCCATCATCGCGTTCCTTTGTTTTTCGAGGGCCTCCTCGAGCAATATTTTGATAGGATCTCCTGCTCCCTCATCTTTCTTTTCGTCCCCCATGGGCGTCCATCGAGGTTTACGAGGCTGATCTTGCAAAGGTTCCACCAGATCAAGCCCTAGCTCCTTATACCCCGACCTCGTTGGGGACATGCAAAGAAGGATCGAGAAAAAGGAGACCGCTCTGATACCACTGATCCGGATTTATGCAGGAACGCAACAGAATAAACACATAACCATAAATACAGAGATGCAGCGGAAATAACACTTCATTTCATTAATATCAAATAACAGAAAGATGCTTACAGACATACTGGAAATAAAATAGCTAGGGTGCTGGTAGCGAATCTCTGAGAAGAGATGTGGTGGCTACAGACCTCTGAACTGAGTTACAATGAGGCTCGAGGGCCTATTTATTATTGAGAAACAATGGAGAGCCCTCAACATCCCAAAAACCTAACCCTAGGAGATGAAGCGCCAAAACTATGGGCCCCGTTTAGGTAAATTGGTGTTTCAACTTCCCAGGGACGTAACTTTGGCATACTATCTCCGTTTGACGCACATGATACATCATTAGAAAGCTCTATCCGAGGACTACAAATTTTGTGACGATTTTGATGATCAAAATCGCAACAAATTTCATACCCAAAAAACGTCGTTTAGGGCCTCAAAACGGCTCCGAAAGTTCAGGACCCGAAAAACTGCTAAAAATAGTAAGTTATGCCAAAACTGAAAAACTGAAAGAGACAATGGTGGGGGCCCAAGTGGAATAGGCGGGTGGCCACCAATATCCACCTGGATCAGTTGTAGCATGGTCTATGTGTATAGATTGTGAAGGATGAAAATTAGTATAGTGATGGAGTGTCAATTTAAAGTTATATCGATGATATTGGAGTTGCAGGTGCAATTTGTAACCACTATTGGTGGTGAGCTACGAATGGAATGTAGTTGAATGTCTTGTGGGATTGTTGGTGACTTCCCCAGTCCCAAAGTGTGAAAAATATCGATTGAGAATATTGACATGAGGATCATAGTTGTATATCATTGTAGAATGCACCTATGTATTTGTGGTGTGTGCACCTATAGGTGCGTTGTAGCAGAGTAGGTTTTTCCAGTTCATGGTATGAATGTACATGTCTATAACATTTAATAGAGGAGGAAATATATGTAAATTACTTGACATATCAACTTGGATATTTATAGAATATACTTGTGTAGGTGCATTATGAATGGTTTTAGATTACATCATCAATAGAAGGAAGAGGATGAATGTTGTGTAATTGTGGTGCATATGAAAGAAGCGATTGTAGTTATAAGTTGGTTTCCTATGAGAGCATGTATTCAGAGGTAGATGAAATGCTTATATAGGGCTGAAAAAATTGTTGCAGGGGATTATGTGTTGAGGTTTCTTACATATTTTAGGGAAGTACTTATGCTTCTTTGTTTGTTGTAGAGTTTGTTTTTATTTTATTGTGTAAGTAGAGAGAGATTATTTGCATAGATTTTTTTGCAAAGTTTCTATGATTATGTGTATGTTGTAATTGGAGTTTGGTAGGGTAGTGTTTAGTGTATTGATATTGATTTTGTCGATGAGTTATTGTTGTTGTGTGATTTTGATGAGCAGAGGATGTGTGTATTGACTGCTAGGGTCCGGTTTGAAAACAAATGAAAGGTTGGATCGAAGAGTTTGAGGAGGTTGGGGCCATTGATAAGTCTTGGCTTGTCAAGGAAGGGAGTAGAGGCCTCCTAGCTAGTAGTGGTCAAAAAATATTATAGGGAGTAGGGGCTTCTGGGCTAGTAGTGGCCAGTAAATAATTGCACAGGGAGTAGCGGATTCCTTGCTGGTTGGGGCTAGCTAAATGATGTAAAAGATATTTCTTGAAGAAGTAATAATAAAATATAAGAAGTGCAACAATAGGTTGGTTTTTCTCCCCTTGAGGGTTTACACTAGAAACATTTGTGTTCCTTGTGTATGATTTTATTGTGCATTTCTTGTTTCTACTTTTATGTGTGTTGATGATTTTTAAAATAAATTTTAAATTGGTAAAATTATTGAAAAAGGTATCACTACTTATTCACACTCCCCTCTCAACAGTGACCTAGTTGCCAACACCATGGTGATTTTTGATATTACTTCCTTCCTTTTTAAAACCCATTTGGACATTCGATATCTATATGTCATGTTTCAAAACAAACCCTACATCGTCGATCCCTTTGCAGAGTGGTTGAAAACACCATGCTTGATCACGGGGATTCAATATTTTTCTATCCAAGTGTGAATATAAACAAGTAGCAACCAAAATCGAATGAAATGGAAAATAAAACTATGCTATTTAAAAAAATTCATCTTCCTCATTCACCTGAGAGATAATGGGGATGGAGATGGAGGGGTATTTGCACACCAAAATAGAGGAGGAACATAGAGAAGGATGATAAAGAACTACATTCTTAAAAGAAATTCCACCTAAAGGACCATTGATGAGTTTGAAAACTAGAGTGTGTGAGGGAGAGCCAAATGAGGTCGTGAGTCTAGTAAAGGCTACATGTCCAAAATAGCTCACCAGGATGGTAGAAGATGATTATGCTTTATAGTGCATCCAGAAGCATAAAAAGGCAAAGATGAAGAGCATCGTAGTAATCCATGACTGTGAGAGCATATGGTGGTTGGAGGGAATAAAATAGAATTATAATGAAATTATCATGTATATGTATTTATGTAATTTTATTTTTTCATTAACGCCATTTTAATTAGGTTAATTTAAGTAAAGTAATAAATTTTTAATTAGGAACCTTTTAATACAAAATATTTTTAATAAGAAATAATAGAATAAGAATGACACTTTTTCTACTTGCAACAACAATAATAGTTGCAGGGTCGACTATGATTTAGCCTTGGTAGCTTGCAGTACTCATTTTGGGATTACACAGGTGTTCACTTGTGATGCTGATTTTGAGATAACAATGGAGGGTCCTCATTTGGTATGGGTTTGATCTCAATTATTTGGATCTTATTCTGGGCCCTTTCTTTGGTCGTCTACATGTCCTCTCTAGGATTCCCTTGTGTTGTTTTCATCCAGGACAAATATTTTAATTGTATTGTCATAAGGGATGATTTTTATCACCTCTATTCGGTGTAGGAATCCTTGAAATCATTCATTCCCATTGATATGGATGACATTTCTAAGACTTCCCAACTATGTGTTGTTGGTCGCTTTAATTGTTTTAACAATTCAAGCGCCACATAAATTGTCAACCCAGGAAGGTCTGTTTATTCCAAAGACAATCACGCACTGGATATGCTCAATTCCAAAAGCAAAGAAATGTTGTAGTATCAATTACACAAACATCAATAACACAAATCAAACTGTTCACACCTCACTTTAACAAAGCTGAAGCCTACTTGTGTTACATCAGAAACAATCCCTCTATTGCAGACCTTTATCAAAATAATCCTAGGAAAAATAATGAAAGGAAATCACCCTGCAGAAAAGGAGATCAATCAACCATAACAGAGAACAGGACGCTATTCCTCCAAACAGGAATCTTCAGCACCTGTTGCCTGATATTAATCACATGGTAGGAAAAGATCAATCCATAGAAAACAAGACCCTATTCCTTTGACCAAGAATCTTCAGCACCTGTTTCCTAATATCAATCACACTGCAGAAAAAGAAGATCAACCTAAGGAGAACAAGACCCTATTCCTTCAAACAAGAATCTTCAGCACCTATTCCCGATATCAATCTATCACACATTCATCCGATAAAAAAATGACTGAAAATAAAGTAACTCTCAGCTTCTTAAGAATGAATGGTATAAAGCTAATGTAGTGTTAAAGAAAACAGAGTGCTTAATAAGAAAGACAAAACTGTTTAAGTAATTCTTCAGCAAACAAGGTTAAATTAAGGTGCGAATAACATAAAGAGTAACAGACTACAGGAGCAATTGGGTGAATCTTGTGATGAAGGCGAGCCCTTTCCTTCTCACAAGATTCCCCAAAGGAAAGAATTTAAATTGAAGCACTCAAAATAGACTTTTATTCATCTGTCAAAAAGTGATACATTACAACAGAGCCGAGGCTCTTTCTTTCTTCAAGAAATGTACTCCCGCCGTCCCCCCTTCTAATGATGATGTCTCCTCTTTTTAAAAAGGATACACTTATTTCAGTTACATCAAAGAAATCCTATTTTTATCCAAATATAATCTCTTGTTTTAATATAGGGTCTTTTATGTTCTTCCATCCTGGAATGCTGTTACAAAAGGTACAAAAATACTAGCTTCAAAATGGTCCATGTAACAGCATCCCTTGCTCGTCTTCATCTGGTTGCCAACATTCTTGAAACACACTTTAAAGATCGCAAATCATGAGCTGTCTCAGCTACGGGATTTGCGTGCCTGTTGACTGTTTCAGCAATGGGTTCGACTGTTTCAGCAACACGATCCTTTCATAGATTATCTGCGATATTTTAGACTCATTTTAGCAACTATCTATCTTTGATTAATGATTAAATATAAAAGTAATGTGGAATTATATACAAAACAAATTAAATACATGGTAAATAGAAGGATTTCATATACCTTTGGATAAAATGGATGGAAATGATAATGTAAACTTTTAAATATGGACTATAAAGAGTAAAGTGGTGTCAAAATGGTACATTGTGAGGTCCTAACATGTGCCTCAACATTAATGTGTTATTTCAATAGGTTTTACCTCATCTTGTTGATTTTCATGGTTATATCTCTAGATCTTGGTTTCCACATATGAAATCAAAGGTATTTATTCGCCAATATACAATGGGTTTTTTTTATAGTTGAGCTTTATCTCCTTGAAGATATGGATAATATATCTAGTTGTGATCTCTAGTTTATGACAAGTTTTGGTTTATGTATGATGACTTGAAATTTTACCTTCATTCCCTATGTCAATTCTCTTTCTTTGATCCCTATTTGGGTTAAGCGCCCTAAATATTCCTTTGCAAATATAGGGTTTACCCTCTCTTTATGCCATTGGAAATGTTCAAGAAAATTTTATTGTAGTGGTCTTGAAATGGATAATTGTAGTAATTGTACTTATGTACAAATTTGTGTATCAAGGGATTTTAGTAAAGGGTTTTCGATAGAAATAAATTTGACAAATAAATATTACTATGGACACAAAAATTGGACTAGAAGACTTAATATGAAGGTATTGTTTTGATATAGGTCATCTGGCAGCCTAATACTTAGAAAATCCAAGGAAGGGAAACAAACTGAGGCATAAATAAACCTGGTGGGTTATCTCTAAGCCTAATAATAAACTTATTGAAAAGTAAGTTTCTTTTGAAATGGACATTCCAAAATATGGGCCCTCATAGGTACCATTTGAAGCCAATGAAACACCATTTAAGGAGGTATCCTTTGTTTTGGATCCTCTTTAAAATGAATTAAATGTTTAAGAGTAACATCTTAGTGATATGGAAATGAAACAATATAATATGAAAGTTGAGGATCTATTTCCATTTGATTTGTGCATGGATCAAAGGAGTTTTCCAATTTTTGTCCATCAGCAAGTTGGGCAAACAATCCTCTAGTTCAAGTTTAAAAGGAAATGGCAGAAGTAGAAAAATCCTCATTAAAGATAAAGGAAGAATGGACAACATCAGTAAAGAAGCAAAAACCACGTAAAGATGGACAAAAAACAATGACAAGAAGTTGAACCCACAATCCAATCTAATGTTTTTAGTTTTGTAATGAGTAAATATGGCACTAGTAATTTTGATTTTAATAACCAACATTTTTATATTTTATTGTGACCTTAGTTACATATTTTATTAATAATACATTTTCTTATCTATTGTGTTAAAAAAAAGAAATTAAATGTTTAAATATGTTAACTAAACTAAAGTAAGAAAGTAGAATTAAAACTTAATATTTATATATAAATTTATAATATTATTAAAAGCTAAAATTTTCACATAAATTTTAGAAAAATGTGTAAGAAGCTCACCATGAATGGGAAAATGATAATAATACTTAAAAAAATATGCAATGTATAAAGGAATGGATGAATTCTATGGTAGTATGAGAATGGAAGTGAGATATAGTTGGGTACAATGGTAGAATAACTTCATAATAAAAGTTGAAACAACAAATATTACGGGAGTCTCAAGACTTTCTAATAGTGGGACATGCAAGGCTCCTTAAAACATATCATAGGATGAAAACATATTTGTAACAACCCTAGTGAAAATTCCATGTAATTAAAGTTAAAAATAATAACCACAGTCGATGGGACACTTATTCCAAGTTGAATGGTGGGAAAAACATCCTAGTGGGTGTTCATTCAGTTAATATGGCTAAGGAAATTGGTAGAGGCAATGACAAAGGATTTGGAAAGGAAAAATTAAAATTTTGGCACATTTATTTATGAAAATACTGGAAAATAGGAGAAATGAAAGGTGAAAGGTCACAATTTGCAAGCGAGGAGGAAAATGAAGGAAAATAATGGAAAATTAAGAAAGTAGAGGCATAATTGATAAAGATGCTTCTGGGGATTAGTTGGTACCTTTTGTCAGTTCAATTTTGGAGATCTCTCATTATTCTCTCTCTATGTCTCTCACTCTTGGACACTTAGAGTTTTCTTGGAGAACTTTGGCATTGGATCAATAACGGAAAAGAAGGCAAGAAGAAGGAAGGAGTAAACAAGGAAGAGCATGATCAAGCAACTACAAAAATATTCTTTGAAGGTTTTAATTTGCATGTGTGATTTCCTTGCTAGATTTGGCATGCATGGTATTGCATGTGGTTATTTTATATCATGGCATGGGTTATTCTAGGCGTAACAAAGTTTTAAGCCTAGCCTTTCCATTTCTGGATAGCCATGGTGTGATGGAGTTCTCATGTTTTGGTTGAGCTATATTTCCAGATGGATTTGAAGCCAAGTGAGGTGGATCTCCGAAATGATATAACACGTGGCCTAGTAACCCCTGAACCAGACTATGTTTTTTTGTAAATATGGATAGTGTGTTGCCTCGGTGGGCCTAGGAATCCTTGACCAGTCAATGGCAGGATATACAGTAAAGCCTAGAGGTGGTTTTCTCTCCATCGGTCCTAGGAATCCCAAGTTGGGATATATTGTGAAGCCTAGAGAGTATGTCTTAGTTTATTCTATAGTAATCACTGGATCAGATTGTGGATTGTGGTAAAGCTTGAGATACTAGGAGATAGGAAAATTCCTCATGGTGTACGTGGAGAAATCTGGTGGCATCCATGCCTGATTTGGCCTAGTGATCAGGTGGAGATCATGGTAAAGCCTATTATGACATGTTTATTGTTTGGCCTAGTGATCCATTATGTATTATGGTAAAGCTTAATTTCTATTGATGAGGGTGAGGTGGTTTAGCCTCGAGATGCCCCGGTTGATTCTTTCGGTTTGAGCCGCACATTCATGCTTGGAATATAGCACGGGGGTGATTTGATGAAGAGAGATTTGGCTCAGCAAATCTATGGTCAGGTGGAATGTGGAAGTCCCATCCCAGGTTGGTTTTTGCATTCATTAATAACAGGTTCTTTTCTTGACATTTTATGTGTAAATGTACTAGTTTATATGTGGATTATATGGCTATTTTATCCTTGAGATTTATGTTTTTATTATGCTGGTTATAAGTATGTATTATAACAATGATGATGTATGTCTCTCCTCATGTTTTTATTTCTAAATGAATAAACAATGTATCTATGACCTAATATGTGATATTACAACTAATTATGTAAAGGAACAATGCTTCTTATCGGTTCTCAGATAAGTATGAGATCCCTATGCTCAGATTTGCTGTTCACACCTGTAGAAAAAAAAATTTGTGATATTTTTGATGAAATGCATATCATGGCTACTAGGGGTCTAGTCTAGGCCTTGTCATCGTTTTTGCAGATACATCATTGTTTCACTATTTTATTTCATTTCTAAACTTTTCATTGAATTATGGGAAATGACCTAGACTTTGGGGCTGAAAAAGTGCCTTAAATACCATGGACGCAGGCACAAGTCAGGGAAATTTAGTCCCTGGACGCAAGCATGTAGGGTTATGCGTGTCTCTGGAGCCTCCCAGACATACTCATGACCATATTGTGGGAGTGTCTGAGGGTTAAGTGGGCTAAAAGCTCTGCGGGATCCAGGGTCTAGTTACCTGAGTGGTTGGGATAGTTCCTAGGAGTCTTGTTGCTGATTTGGAAGGTCTGTATGATTTGTATCCATCGGTTCCACTTCCTTAAGGTCACCTAGGAGCTTGAATCTGATCATAGTAGCATCTCATCACATGTTTACCCTGGTTGGTCGGTTACTTGGGTAGATATTGGAGGAGGGTGTTATAGAGTGGTATCAGAGCATGGTTCACCCCTTGAACTGGATGGATGGCGTGTGTTGGTCATGTGTTCATGTCCATTGCACTTGTGTTTTCATCCTTGTGGACTTTATGATTATTTCATATGCATGGTTTCGTTCATGTTTGTAGTTATTTCACCATGTGAAAGTGGATGTGGTTGTTGGGAAGTGTGTCTTCATGAGTGTATTCTTGTTACATGTTGAGTATATGTTGCTACATGTATTTTCCTTGTATTTTTTGTTACATGTTGTTACAAGTATTCTCTGTTTATGCTTGATTACATGTGTTTATGTGTGTGTATTTTCCATGTTTATGCTTGTGTATTTTCTGTGTGTACGTTTGTGTATCGTTTATACTTATGATTGTGTATTGTTCACGTACGTTGGTATGGTTGATGTCGTCATGAATGAAATCATAGTATGTGTAGTGATATGGTCATGCAGTGATGATTGGACTCCATCTAGAATCATTCTTATGTGATTGGTACATTTATTTTATATATGTCTATATGTTTTTATGATTTTGTTTATACATGTATCATGTTGATTTGGATGATCTTGCATATGAGGTATCCTCCCAAAATTATACTAAGGTACATAGGTTTATTATGATTTGGTATTTGACATATTATTATTGCAGGAAGAGATCAAAATGAATAGAAAGAGGGAAGAATGAAAAGACTCTCCCTATGAATCAGATAAGCAGGGTGGTGGGCACTCTTCTAATTTGGCAGGCACATTTAGAAGTTTAAAGGAATCAATAAGGAGTTGTAAGGTAGACAATGATAGGATCATATTGGAACAAGAGAAACAAGCAGAGGTTAATGAAATAATTCTTCAGGCCTTGTTAGAATTGTAGTGGAAAATTCCACCTCGAATCAGCCTTGGACAAGAGGAAAAAAATAATGGGGCATATGGGAGTAGGTCTCCTGGTAGACACAGGTCAGATAAAGTTGATACAGTGAGAGATGGTAGGTTGTTGGACACTCTGGATAGGAGGGGTGATGACATGTACTATTCTAGTTCTAGTTCAGATAGACATCATGATCGTCATCATTATAATCCTTAGAGAAGAAGTCACAGGGGATACTTTCCTGATGAATTTAAGAAAGAAAAGCCACATACTTTTAATGGAACAGGAAGAAAGATCACTAGACATCAATCATTGAGATGGATAGTAAGCTTTGTGATCAATTTGTTTCTATTTCGATTGACCCTAGATCTAATTATAGCTATGTTAGTCTTGAATTGGTGGATAAGTGTGGTTTGAGTAAGGAAATGCATGGAGAATCTTGGTTAGTTAAGCTGGCTACATGTACAAATAAAAGAGTTCACCATTGGTTAATAACTTATGCATTTGAGTTAAATGGTATGCCTATAGAGGCGCACATGAACATATTTCCATTGGGGTCTTACAATTTGCTATTGGGTATGGATTGGCTATGCCTTCACAGGACCAAGGTGGATTGTTACGACAAATCCATTAAGTGCTTGGATGAAAAATGGGGAACCAAGAGTCTTACAGGGAAAGAAGAAAGAAAAATAAGTTAGGATGGTGACAACCATGCATGACAAGCACAGTTGTAGGAAAGGATGTGTCTTGTTCATAGTACATATTTCTAGTGACAAAGATAAGGAGGTAGAGGATGTATATGTTTTGAGAAGATACCCAGTTCTACAATAGTTTTAGGATGTATTTCCAGTAGAGATTTCAGACTTGCCACCTCACAAGGAGGTAGAATTTTCTATTGAGTTGGGTACTAGGGGGCATCTCCAACATCGAAAGCACCTTACAAGATGAGAACACTTGAGTTGGTAGAATTAAAGTTGCAGCTAAAAGGGGTTCTTGACAAAGGATAGATTAGGCCAAGTGTAACACCATTGGGTGCACCGGTATTGTTTGTAAAGAATAAGGATGGCACTCTCAGATTGTGCAGTTGAAAAAAGTGACCATCAAGAACAAGTATCCATTGTCGAGGATTGATGACTTGTTTGATTATTTGAAGGGAGCAACAGTGTTCTCTAAGATTGTCTTGAGATCAGGATACCATTTGGTACACATCAAAGAAGAGGACAACTACAAGACCGCATTCAGGACCATATATGGGCATTACGAGTTTGTTGTTGTTCCATTTGGTTTGAATAATTCCCTAGCTACATTTATGTGTTTGATGAACATCATGTTGCATCCTTATTTGGAAAAGTTTGGTATTATGTTCATTGATGATATACTGGTGTTTTCTAAAAATGAGGAAGAGCATGCCAAGCATTTGGTAGTAGAGTTGAGATTTTTTAGAGAGCATCAGTTTTATGCTAAGATCAACAAGTGAAGTTTCTTCCAGACTGAGGTACATTACTTTGTAATGCTATTTCCAAGGTGGGGATTACAATATATCCAAAAAAGATTAGGTCCATTATGGAGTGGGTATCTCCTAGAAATGTATCCTTCATGGGGTTGGTAGGTTATTATGGGAGGTTCATCAGGAACTTCTCACAAATTTCTTATCCTATTACATCATTGCAGAGGAAAGGTAAGAAGTTTGATTGGACAAAGGATTTTGAGACCAATTTTTAGCATCTTAAGGAGTTGTTGACACATGATCCAGTGCTAAATATTGCAGATATGTACAAGAAGTTTGTAGTATGTGTAGATGCTTGCAAGAGAGGACTTGGTGGGGTCCTTATGCAGGATGGACAAGTGGTATGCTATGAGTATCAAAAACTAAATGAGCACGAGAAGAACTACCTAACACATGATCTTGAGCTAGCAGTGATCACACATGCATTAAATATGTGGAGGTACTATCTTCTTAGTAGGAGGTTTGTACTGATGAGTGATCAAATTCGATTGAGATACTTTTTTGACCAACTGAATTTGAATGCCAAGTAAGCTACATGGTTAGCCATGATTAGTGATTTTGACTTCAAGATCAAGTACATCAAGGGAAAGGAGAATATGGTTGTAGATTCTCTTAGAAGGCAGGTACAGATAAATCACATAGCATCTATGAACTCCTATGGGAAATATTTATAGGATAGGATATTTTAGGCAAGATGAGAGGATGACAGGTATATGTAGATTGTGCACAAGGTGCAACAGAGAACCGGTACAAGTACAGATTTGGGTAGTGACACATGTACAGGTACAGGTAGTGGTAGAGGTACATGTATAAGTGCAGTTGTATAGGATTTGGACTACCATCTCATGGAATATGGAATGGTCAGGTTTAGAGACATGATATATGTGTCAGACAACAATGAGCTCAAGAAGGTGATCTTGAGGGAGTTTCATGCGCAACTAGATTCAGTTCACCCAAACTACTAGAATACATTAACTACAGTGAAGGGGTTATATTATTGGCTAAATATAAATAAGGATGTGGTGGGGTTTGTAGCTAGGTTCTTGGACTTTCATATGGTTAAGGATGAATGTAGGCATCGAGGTGGAATGTTATAGTTGATTGCTATTCCAGAGTGGAAATGAGAGGTCATTTCCACAGATTTCATCACAGGTTTTCCCAGGAAAACTAGACAACATGATTCCATCATCGTTGTTGTGGACATGTTGAAAAATGTTTCACACTTCATTCCAGTGAAGACTACATATTCAACTAGCGATGTGGCACAGATGTTCACCAAATATATGGTCATATTGCATGGTGTTCCAAAAAATATTGTGTCCTACATGGATGAAAATTCCACTTCCAAGTTTTGGAAGGAGTTGTTTGCAGGTTTGGGAACCGAATTTGCCTCCACCAAAACTTATCATCCACAGACAGATGGACAGAAAAAGAGGGTCAACATGATCTTCGAGGGCATGTTGAGGATGTATGTGATGCATCAATAGTGGAAGTGGGAAGAGTACCTTACACTAGTATAGTTCGCCTACAACAACGAGTATCAAGAGTCCTTGAAGATGAGTCTGTTTAAGGAAATGTATGGGTGGAGTTGCAATACTCACATCAATTGGAGTGGTTAGGTTAATAGAGTATTGATTAGACCAAACATGTTGGAAGAGATGGAGTAGGAAGTGTAGGTGATCAAGAAGAATTTGAAAGCAGTGCAGGATAGGTAGAATATTTATGTAGACTGGAACGAGTTGTTTAAGAAGTTTCAGGTTGGGGAACAGGTGTACTTTCACATCAAGCCCAAGAAGAGCTCCTTGCAGATTGGATCATGTGGCACGATGGCACCAAAATTTTGTTGACCCTTCAGGATTATGCTTCTCATCATGTTTTTATTTTTAAATGAATGAAAAATGAATATATGACCTAAAAGATGATGATGAAGCTAATGATATAAGGCATCAATGATTTTTATCGATTCTCAGATAAGTATGAGACCCCTATGCTCAAATATGTTGTTTAAACATGTAGATTACATATTTGTGACATGTTTTATGAAATTCTTGTTTTACAGAATTTATCCTCATTTACCTCTTTCCTTCTTACTTCTGTTAGGGCAGTAAGTGTGAGCTCCTCTTTTGGATATTACATCATACTTGGGCCTATAAAAAGTTTAATATGTAGGCACATTTGGTTTATTAGGTTGAGGTGTTGTAAAAGTGCGAGGCAATGTTTTTGTGGGATTAGCATTTTCTCTTAAAATGGCCTCCACTTCCTTGTATGTCTCTAACTAGAAGGAGAAGTATTCCCAAACGGGAGAGATCAACATTAATGTAATCACTCGACCCTTTCCTTAAGATAGCTCCTCATTATTTAAGGGGAGAGGTGCAGCAAAGGTTTCCTTCATTTGATTTTATCCTCTTCTACAATTATCACCTAATGATACCTTGAGAATAAATATGTAAGTGAATAGAATTCCCTTCCCCCTCTCCAAAACTTCATTTGTAAATGATGTGGAGAAGGGATCATGCATGCATGCTATATGAAATCCTATTAGATCCACACATATTCGAATCTCTCTCTGTTGGTTTTTATTAATAAACATGGAGTTTATCCACTCAAACCACTCAATTGGAAGATAATTCCTTCCTTCACCGTCCTATCAATCTCATGTTTGAATTTCTCTTTATATCTTAGATTTTAGATATATAGTCTATTCTTTATAGGCTTGGAATCAGATTTTTGTTGTATTATGTTGTATTCTCATCTCTCTCTGGGAGATTACTATGCCTTTCATTTATGAAAATGTCTTTCAGGGGAATATCCTCATATTCTATAAGTAATTCAACTACATGTGTTATAGTTTCCTAGTTCCAATAGTCTCTGATGATAGCCATCTTTAGATTTTATTTATGTCCAAATTTTAGTTTCTCTCTCTTTAGAGGTTCTTTGTAGCAAGGTTTGGTATTAATTTCTTATTTTTTATGACTTTTTTGAGGCTATGTATTAAGGTTGTCAGTTTCATTGATATTTATATTTCTAAACTCATCCTCTTCATTTGTTTCTTCTTCATCCATCTTCCAACAATGCAATGGTTCTTTCATCTTCTCCGTGTTTCTTTGGTATGCGCATACCACCACCTGCACATGATCTGGAAGCTTTTGTTTCTCCTGAAATATGAAGTGCTTAGTCTTTTTCAAGACTCCTGACACTACATGGTTTTGGTCTTAAAACTTGAACATTGCAAAAAATCATCTACTCATTTTATTGCAGTCTCATGTTTGTCTCATGGTCTCCTCTTGTATGTAACAAATCCTTTTCAATGCATCCAATATATGAATGAATCAATGGGTTCAGATTTTAGGGGAAGAATAAAGCGCTTTTAGCTACTAGAGATACAATAAGTCAAAGCGTAATTATGTATATAATATATGCATTGTCAAAGAGGGTATCACTGGAAACTCGTATTGGAAACCAAGTAGATATCGTCTTACGTAATTACATACGTAATGAATGAATGCATAATTACATATATAATAGCATATTTTCTGCTAAAGCATAAGTACTAATTTAAATTCATAATTACATATATAATAATATTTTTTTTTGAAGAAGCACATTTTCAAATTATATCTATGTACGAGATTCTGGTACGGTCTATTATGAGAGCCTAAAGCGTAATTACATATATAATATATGCATTTTCTGGTGTAATTACATATATAATTCCTCTCCCTTAATTGAGGGCCTTGTCGGGGGCATCCTATCCTGTTAATCGAGCTTTCTTGCACATCCTCTCCATCTCCCTTATGGTCGAGCAACTACATTCCTTATGGTCTTTAGGCTACGACACCTGTAATTTCAATTGGTTTATGAGAATATAGTGTCATATCACTACTACTTAGATAAGATGGGATTAGTACTAGCTAATGAGATTAAGATGAGAAGCACAGTTGTATCTCTTTATAGTAATTGCGTATGAATAATGGATAGGCAATGTGAAACTAGAAGAGTGTAATCAAAATTATCTTATATGTGATACGTGTAATCAATAACGCATCATAACTACAAGTTTAAGTATGGTAAGTTGTTGTGTTGAATATCGAGTTACTAACCCATGATCTCTTATGCATAACATTAATCCAATCACTGCTTAGTAAAGAGTGCTTTCCATATCTCTAACATTACACTAATGTCTAGTCATAACATCATGCTTGTACATACCCATCAACTTATATGGCAATAGTTCATATGATATTAGTGTACAAAGTGCTAAACAAATATTGGTTTTTTTTTCATATATATGTACTAAAAATGGCATTACCTTTACTCATATAGGGATACATATAGATAAGAGATAAGGTATAGGATTACTGCTATTTATTGTATATACATGGAAAATTATATAGGAACCAAACTAAATGGGAATAGATAGAACTCGGATCAATGGAAATCACACTATTCATGGGATTGTATAACTCGAAGCTATTAGCTTTTTTATGGTTAAGGAGTTACAATAAGCAGATACATGGTAACACTTCACTACTTACCACTCTATCCAGATCATATCTTACTTAGTGTATCTATATAATCGATATGACTAGTATATTTAAGTAACATGCATGGAATACTAGTATCTTATTAAAAATAGCCATATATGGGTGATAGTTCATAGTAGAGCTGACCATATAAGATCATATGACACTCTACCATTCTAGGTTAGAATTTAACACACATTCTCTTATTCCCATTGCCATATACATGTCCATGGTTAACGAGCTATCTGTAACTGCAACCGGTGAAATATGGAAGTATTAGATAGACCAAGCCATTATCCTTGTTTTCATATTATGTAATAGTACATATGCATACCCTGGTTAATATGATTAACTAAAGGTAATACAATGGAATTAGTACTATTTTTATTAACACCATATTTCGAGTAGTAGGAACTGATAGCATGATGATTATGGAATAAGGATAAGGGATAGTTGGTATACAACCTACTCACAATGGCATTCAATCTAATCAATACGATATGAGATTTACTAGCAAAGTATGATTAATCACTCTCTATATATTTAGGATATTGAAAAGGAAACCTGATTATTGCAATTAGTTACATGTGATATCTTATGTTTTAACCAATGGAATTAGCTTATAGGTTGTGATTCTATCGTGTGTAACTATCTATTTTGGAGAGACACGTAATTCATCTAATTAATAATAGTGAAGTTTATATAAAATGGTATTGGTACTAATGATGACGAGTGTTACCTTATCATAATATGGATTCCATTGAAAGAAATTCTTACTAGAATAGTTGATACAAGTCCATGGAAGTGATAACACACATATTGGATCAATCAGAGTATTATAACGATTGAACTGGTTATGATCACTAATGGGAACAACTTATATTCCTAGTAATTAACAACATACTGATATTAGTAATATGCAAACAAAATACTATACACAACTTAGTATGATAAACAAGTAATGTTACATGACCCTTTGCATTCATAACAAGTAGTTACTTGCTTATGTGAATAACCGTATTCAAGATTATTGAGAGGATTGGGCCATTAGCCTGTCGACTTGCACTGCCTTCAAAAGTGAAAGTCCATCATGTTTTTCATATATTATTTCTTAAGAAGTATGTTAAATATGTTGATCATGTTATTGATTGGTCTATATTGCAGTTGGATACAGATGGAGAATTCCAGCCGGAGCCTTAGTGTATATTACAGAAAAATGTGCTCATGCTCCGGAACCAAGCAATAGAGAAATTTAAAGTGCAATGGAAATAATTTTTCCCTAATGAAGCTACATGGGAGATGGAGGGTCATATGTGATCTATGTATCCTTCCTTATTTTTCAGTTGAGGCAAAGCAGTTTTGGTGTGATGTTGGTATATGTTTGGCATATGTTTTGGTGATGTTTTGATTTATGTTTTGATGAGATGTTCAGGTATACG
Organism: Pinus albicaulis; assembly: GCA_034641835.2. Classification (NCBI taxonomy): domain Eukaryota; kingdom Viridiplantae; phylum Streptophyta; class Pinopsida; order Pinales; family Pinaceae; genus Pinus; species Pinus albicaulis. Next base: position 534,864,980 of record CM076578.1, on the reverse strand, counting down.
CACATATGTGTATGGATGTAAATACCACCATGAGATATGTTATATATCTCTAATAAGCAGTATGGGTGTTATGTTATTATAGTCATCATATTATCATGTTAACATGTTGGTTTGCTTTCTGCAGGGTGATTATTGTAAATACTGCATTGAGTTATGTTATAAATATCCATGGGAAGTATATTTTATTTTCAATGGTTTTTCTGAGGTATACGTGTGGTTGAACATCAAGGATGGTGTCCCCCAAGGGGGAGGGTTCTATAGCAACCCTGGTGAAAATTCCATGTAATAAAAGTTAAAAATAATAACCATGGTCGATGAGACACTTATTCCAAGCTGAATTTTGGGAAAAACATCCTAGTGGGTGTTCATTCATTTAATATGGCTAATGAAATTGGCAAAGGCAATGGAAAGGGCTTTGGAAAGGAAAATGGAAATTTTGGCACATTTATTTATGAAAATAAAGGAAAACTGGAGAAAAGGAAGGTGAAAGGTCACATGTTGCATGTGAGGAGGAAAATGAATGAAAATAGAGTCCTAATTGATAAAAATGCTTTTGAGGATTAGTTGCTACCTTTGTCAGTTCAGTTTTGGACCTCTCTCATTATTCTCTTTCTCTCTCTCTCTCTCTCTCAGACATAGATTTTTCTTGGAGCACTTTGGCATTGGATCAAGAAAGGAAAAGAAGGAAAGAAGAAGGAAGGAGTAAGCAAGGAAGAGCTGGATCAAACAACTACATCTGGATTATTTGTGGGTATCGATTTGCATGTGTGATTTCCTTCCTAGATTTGGCATGCATGGTATTACATGTGGTTCTTTTCTAGCATGACATGGGTTTTTCTAGGGGTGACAGTGTTTTGAGCCTAGCCTTCACATTTCTAGATAGCCATGGTATGATGGATTTCTCATGTTTTGGTTGAGCCAGATTGCCGGATGGATTTGATGCTGTGTGAGGTCACTAGTATAAAATGATGAAATTAGTGACTAGGTTACTAAATTTTTTAGTCACCACAATTATTTCAGGTGAATTACTACTAAATTTGAGCAATTCTAAGTGACCAAAATAAAAATGACTAACTTAAATGACTAATTTAGTCCAAGGATAAAACATACGACTAGATAATAAGTGACTAAACTAAAAGCGACTAACTTAAATGACTAATTTAGTCTAGGATTAAAATATATGACTATATAATAAATGAAAAAATTATAAATACTCTTTTATCTTTAAAGTTTAACACTGCAGATGGATTTAGAGACCCCCTTCTTTGAATGCATCTACAGTGTTAAAATTTAGAGACCCTCGTATGCAGTGTTAAATTTTAGGTATATGGATTCAATAACCCCCTTAAATTGGTCCATGAATCCATGTATAATGCTAAAATTATAATAATTTTACACAATATAGAATATAAGTTTACAATATATAATAGTTTTATATTCACTTTGGAAGGAGGGACAAGAAACATAGATTTTTATGTTGCTACCTTCTTGAAGTATATCTAAAATAATATAATTTTAAGAAAATAACCCATCTCCATAACCATATATATATGATTAAAAAATATCCCATCACTAGTTATTAAAAATTGTGTTGAAAATTATCATATTAATTTAATCATGGAGTTGTCCATCGGAAATTAATTGTTTTAATATTGAATTTATTGTTTGCACTAATGAACTCCATGGATAGTCAAATCAAATATTGACATTTATATTTATTTGGCTAAACTTTAATTTTTTATTTGCACTAATGCCTTCATTATATGCTTACTAAAGGTAATATTTACATAGTCAAATTAATATTTCTTTGGCCATAAGGTTTAATTTTAAAACTTCATCGATTTATGTTAAAAGTTTGAGTTGTTTTAAATCTACGGTTAAATATTCATATTTACATTTAATAAAAAGATAAACATAACATTGCTTATGTTAAAAGTGTGAGTTCATTTAAATCTAGTTTCAAATATTCATATTTACATTTGATAAATACTAAATAGATAAACCTAAGAGATATATTTATATACCTATTTAGTAAATAGGTATGAACCTTAGTTAATTTAGGTATGAACCTTATATGGATCTCCAAAATGATATAAAACATGGCATAGCAACCCCTAAACCAGAATGTGGGTTGCAGTAAAGCCGGATAGTGTGTTGCCTTGGTGGGCCTAAGAATCCCCGATTCGATGAATGGAGGGATATACAGTAAATCCTAGAGGTGGTTTTCTTTCCATCAGGCCTAGGAATCCTAGGTTGGGATATAAAGTAAATCTTGGAGAGTATTTCTCGGTTTAGGGCCTAGTATTATGTGGATCAGACTGTGGATTTCTGTAAATCCTGATAGAATACACTACAAGGAATAGACCCTCTAGCGGAGATTAAAAATGAGGTTTTTAGTGTTATAAAATTGGCCAAAATTGTCAAAATTTTTTTGCTACAACATCTGTTTATGGTTACAGAGGTTTTGGCGGAGCTTTTAATGGAAATTCAACACAACTGAAAAAACTGGGTGGCTAGAGGTTATTACGGATGCTTTATTTCATCGGTGTGCTACTAAGGTTTCAACGCACCAGTGCCTGTCATCTAGACAGTGGCCCCGAGGCGTTCGAAGGTTCCTGAACCGGGTCATCAAGGTACAAAACCGCACCGGGCATAGTGTTGGTGATACAACGCGCGGGCCATACCAATTAGACTTTGGATTTGTGCGGTGCCCATAGGTCGTCTCAACATACTGGTACGTAGACTTATAGAAATGCACCGGTGTGATGCATCAGACAAATGCACTGATATTTATATTTGGTATTGGTATTTTTACAGTGCCCATACGTCGTACAAATGCATTGGTGCATATTATCACATAAACACACTAGTGCGCAATATCGCACAAAACACATCGAGATTTTTAATTGGTTTTGATATTTGTGCAATGCCCATAGGTCATAGAAATGCACCGGTGCGCTGCATCATACAAACGCACCGGTGTACAGTAACTGTCACTCACTGGTGTTCATTTTGTATTTTTTAGAAATATCGACCTGTGACAGTGCAATTATTGTGATTTTTCTAAATTCATTATTCATCAAAAGTTGAAACTTCTTATAACAATATTCATATTAATTAAAATTTTATTGATGCATTTGAATGTGATGTTTGGATTAATTTGTTATATCATATCATAATTATTGTGATTTTGTAAAATTCATTATTCATCAAAAGTCGAGACATATATATCTTATAACAATATTCTTATGAATTAAATTTTTATTAGTGTAGTTGAGAACGACAATGGAGAACGCAATAGAATAAATTAAAACAAATATATATATATATATATATATATATATATATATATATATATATATATATATATATATATATATATATATATATATATATATATATATATATATATATATATATATATATATATATATATATATATATATATATATATATATATATATATATATATATAAGACAGTCTTTGTCATACAAAATGGGACAATTATTGGTATCCTTTTGTCTTTCAATTGGGATACTATGTCCATTACATTAAACAAAATGTCTGATTTCACAGACAAATATTTCAAAAAATACAATGCCTTGCTTTGATATCTAAACATAGTGATCATCATTCTTCGCTTGAACTGATGTCACTGCTAGAGCTACTTCCATGACTTGGGTTATTTTTAGGAATGTTTTGTTCATGGTGTTGATTGTTTTCTTCTTCATCACCTTCCACCTACAAACATAAAAATAAACTGAAATGAGTGTATATACATTGGTGAGAATAATGAAAATTGAAATATTAAATCATATACATCAATGTAAATCTAGAAGAAATTAAATTATGTACCACAACAACAATTGAATCATAAACTATACACGTTATTTCAAAACCATGTACCATGCCATCTCTCAAAATTTCATTTGTTGGCGCAGTCCCATACTTTGTTTCCTGCAAGTTTTATACCCCGTGACAAATCATATATTTAATATAAAAGATTTTTTGTTCTATTAATTATAGATAGAGCTAAGTAAAACAAGATCGATAGATGCTTACAAATTCCACAATTAATTTTTGATATGCCAACATATACTCAATGTTGGGAAAAATACTGAGAGGGGGGGGGGGGGGGGGGGGGTGAATCAGTATTTAGTGCAGACAATAAAACTTTGATATTTCTTTCTTAAAAACCATACGCAACTTTCCTAAAGCAAACCCGCATATATACGCGGATATCCTTTACAGAACTCGCGTATATCCAGTGATCTAATTATGCATTTAGTTCTTGACTTAGATCATTGCATTACTTATTCATCAGATATTTCGAAAATAGTAAACAAGTGCAGAAAAAATAGAATAATCTTCACACATAAGCAACCACACATGAACACCAAGATTTTTAGATGGAAACCCAATTCGGGAGAAAACCACAGCTGCCGTCATCTCAGTATTCAATTTTTATTATTAAGAAAACTTCTTACAACATGTATTGGTGCAGACTCATACCAGTACGTAGGCACCCACCTGCAGAAGGTTACAACCTTCTCTCGTTTACTAGCCTCTCCTGGAAGGGAGCAAGAAACCCCTTCTCTCGTTTACCAGCCTCACTTGGAAGGGAGCTACTACCCCCTGATATTAGCACCAGCCTCTACTGGAAGAAAGCTTCTACTTTCAGACTGAAGGTTTCAACCCTCAGATCCACTGCAGACCACGTTTCATCAATTTTCAAACTGGATCAATTAGCTCCAACACAACCCTTTACTTGTCAATAAACAACCTTTGCCCAATGCATCAAACAGAACAGTGAAACCACTGTAACCAGAATATCAGAGATAACCCAGACTTCAGAATAAATATGCAGAAACTCATTCAACCTTGAGCAACCATAAGATCAGATATCATACACACTTTTATTTAATCAGACCCGCATATATATGCGCTTTTTATGAAGTGAACCAACGTATACATTTGTGCATTTACCAGAATAACCCTAATTGTCCATACGCGACTTTGTTGAAACATATCCACGTATACATGCGCTTTTCACGAATTGAACCTGCGTATAGATCTATAAAAGATAAACTTTGCACAACAGATCAGATATATGAACTTACCCAGATTTCTTCAAGTTCTTCAGCAGATTTGTGCCAAGTCTTCATCGCTTCTTTTCAGATCATCCAAGAGATTCACCATTTCTAGATCTAGAGATCTTTAACCTTCACCATGTTCATAGATGCATCATAGATTCAGATCTATCAATCAAGAGCAGAGTTCAACCATGCAGATATACTTCAGAGTGAAGTATTCATTAAAGCCCAGACACTTGCACTCCCATGCACAATGATTTTCTTCTCCTTATATAGATTTTTCCTTCATCAATACCATGAGTCAAAACCACATCACTTCCGATGGTATTCCTGGACGGGATCAAATAAACAATCCAGCGCTCAATACAATGGGTCAATACCATGGTATTAACCCTGGTTTTACATATTTAGAGTGCAATTGAGCATATGCGACTTGGCACGTTATTTCCTGCGTGCATACGCGACTTCCCCTAGACAAACTCGCGTATTCCTTGTGACATACACTTTTCATCATTGTTCTGGCCCATTCCGGGAATTCTTTCTTCTGCACCTTCTATATTGATTGTAGATACATTAGATGTATATCATTCACAAGCTCATCAATCATTAAGTTGGTTACCATCATCTTCATCAAGTGGGTTTCCATCAAGGACAACACTCAGCATCATATTGCCAACAATCTCCCCCTTTGGAGTTGATGGCAACCACGATGGAGTTTGAGCACCAGAACAGATATATACATTGATTATAATCATTATACAACAACCACGTTACTCTCCCCTTATTCAAACACCATGCCACTCTCCCCCTTTGACATCAAGGGCAAAGGGCGGGTCAAACCAACACAAGGTTTTTCTTCTCAAGTTCAAGCTGAATCTTCAAACCTATTATTTAATGAAGTACATGACACTATGACTTTTCCTATCACCAAGGACTCATACTTACATCAAAGATCCAACCAAGTGGATTTACATATGTGACCCAAGTACCCAACCACGTGGGTTTACACATTTTGACTCTTATAACCAATACCAAAAGGACCTCAAGAGAGAGATCATATTTCAGAATCATCATACTGCAAAAAATGCATTACACCCATCAAGGCTAATGCTCCCCCCTGAAACTGTACAACCAATGCATCCTTTCCAAGTGACCAAAACTCCCCCTTAGCTTGTGCATCCTGAACACTTTCAACAGAAAATCATCAAGGCATCTTTACCCAATATCAGAGAAAGAAACAAAAGTATAAGAGCTGAAGCATCATCAGAGATAGAAAACAGTACTGCAGCTGTGCTGAGAAATGCTGACCCCTAAAATTTGTCAGCAACCAACCATACGCGGTTTTCTGTGTATGAACTTGAGTATATACGCGACTGCCGTTCAGGAACCCGCGTATCCAATTTAATCTTATTAATTTAGGCATATTTGTTCTTCTGAATGGCAGAGACTACTCCCAGCTTCTGTCTTAGATATTCGAATGCTTCCCCGGGCAGCGGTTTGGTAAAGATATCAGCAACTTGTTCTTTGGAGGGACCATACTCCAACTTCACCTTTTGTTCAAGCACTTGTTCATGTAAGAAGTGATACTTGATGGGAATGTGCTTGGTATTCGAATGCATAATCAGATTCTTTGAGATACTGATGGCACTTGTGTTATCACACATAATGGAGATAGGAGATGTACATTTGATTTGAAAATCTTGTAAGGTTTGCGTCATCCAAAGGAGTTGAGTGCAACAAGATGCGGCAGCCACATATTCTGCTTCTGCTGTAGATAAGGCAATAGAATTTTGCTTCTTTCTGAACCAAGATACTAACCGGGGTCCCATATAGAATGCACCACCACTAGTGCTTTTCCGATCATCAACATTTCCAACCCAATCTGCATCAGTGTAAGCATGAAGATTAAGATCAACATTCTTTGGATACCATAGTCCAAAGTCTTGAGTTCCCTGCAGATATTTGAATATTATTTTGACAGCCTGAAGGTGAGACTCTTTTGGATTAGCTTGGAATCGTCCAACAATCCCAATTGCATGCATAATGTCTGGTGTAGTCCCAGTGAGATAAAGTAGGCTTCCTATCATTGATCTGTATTCTGGTTGATTCACCGTGGGAGAATCATCATGAGAACTGAGATTAAATCTGATTATCATTGGTGTACTTACAGGTTTGCATTCTTCCATGCCATACTTCTTCAGAATTTGCTTAAGATATTTTGCTTGTGATAAGAATATACCATCTGTAGTTTGATGCACTTGCAAGCCAAGAAAAAATGTTAGTTCTCCAAGTAAGGACATTTCAAATTCTTGCTGCATGACAGAAGCAAATTTCTGACTCATAGATTCTTCATTACTCCCAAAAATGATATCATCAACATATACAACAACAATCAATAGTTTATCATTTTCAACTTTTGTGTATAAGTTGCTATCAGCACACCTCTTTGAAAATCCTTGTTGATGAAGATATTTGTCAATCCGATAATACCATGCCCTTGGAGCTTGTTTGAGACCATATAGAGCCTTTTTAAGTTTACAAACAAGATTTTCATCATTTCCCAAAATGAATCCTTCCGGTTGTTCTATATACACTTCTTCTTCTAGATCACCATTGAGAAAAGCAGATTTAACATCCATTTGACAAACTTTGATTTGTTGAAAACTTGAAAAAGCAAGAAACATTCTTATGGCTTCAAGTCTAGCTACAGGAGCAAAAGTTTCTTCAAAGTCTATACCTTCTTGTTGAGTATACCCTTTGCAAAACAGTCTAGCTTTGTTTCTTACAACATCCCCATTCTCATTTAACTTGTTCTTGAAAATCCATTTAGTTCCAATGACATTTTTATCATGTGGTCTTGGTACCAATTCCCAAGTGTCATTCTTTTCAATTTGATCAAGCTCTTCATCCATGGCTTGCTTCCAACATTCATCTTTGCTAGCTTGATTGAAATTGTGTGGTTCAATTGTGGATAGAAGTGCCAGATGACTAGAAGATCCCACCAGAGTTCTCCTTGTTCGTACACCCGATTCCTTGTCTCCCAAAATTTGAGATTCGGGATGATTCTTTTGAACATATCTGGATGGAGCTTTTTCAGATAGATCATTTTCAGGTTCTTCATTGGATCCACTGTCTATATCATTTCTATTTGATGTAGAAGGACAAAAGTCACCATCATCTTCTTTTGTTGTTTGTTTTTCTTCTTTAGGAGCTGCAGGAGACTCATCAATAACAACATCAATACATTCAACAATCTTTCAAAGCCTTTTATTGTAACATTTGTATGCTCTTCTTGTAGATGAGTAACCAAGAAGTATCCCTTCATCTGATCTAGGTTCAAACTTGCCAAGCTTTTCATCATTATTTTTTATAAAGCATTTACTTCCAAAAACTCTAAAATGTTTCACAGAGGGATAATTACCATACCAGAGTTCATATGGAGTTTTGTCACTATTTACCCGAACATGTGCCTTGTTGAGAATATTTGTTGCTGTATGTGCTGCTTCTCCCCAGAACATGTCAGGAGTTCCTGAATCATCAAGCATAGCTCTAGCCATTTTTTGAATTGTTCTATTCATTCTTTCTGCTACGCCATTTTGTTGTGGAGTGCCAGCTACAGAGAACTATCTTTTTATGCCATGTTTTTCACAAAATTCAAAGAATTCATTTGATGTATATTCTCCTCCTCGATCAGATCTAAGACACTTGATTTTTAGATCTAATTCATTTTCCACCAATGCTTTGAAGATCTGAAAATTTTCAAATGCTTCATCTTTGTGTTTAATCAACCTGATCCAACACATTCTAGAGAAATCATCAATAAATAAGATATAGTATTCTTCCCCACGTGGTGACTTTTTCCTCATAGGTCCACATATGTCAGTATGAATGAGTTCAAGAAGCTTACTTGATGATCCTTCTTTGGCATTTGTACTCTGGTCTGCTTACCGAATTGGCAAGATTTGCATATGATAATCTCTGGTAGAGTAATATTGGGAAGACCATGAACAGCTTGAAGTTTGCTTGATTTGTTGATTTGAGAGAAGCTCAGATGCCCCAGCCTTCTATGCCATAGCCAATTTTCTAAAGATTTTCTCAAGTAACATTGATCTTTGCAGTTCTTCAATACATATAGGTTGCTTGGAGTTCTTTTCTCTTTTATAATAGTTTTACCTGTATCAAGATCATGAACCACACATTCTTTTGAACTAAAGACAACTTCAGTTCCTTGATCACACATTTGACTTACACTTAACAGGTTATGCCTTAATCCATCCACATACATGACATCATTAGCCTTCACCTTTTCTTTTAGAAACACGGACCCTTTTCCTTTAATTACAGCAGGAGTATCATTTCCAAATGTAGCTTTCTTTTCCTTTTCTAGAGCATTATATGCAAGAAGTTTGCTTTTGTCACCTGTCATGTGTCTTGAGCACCCACTATCAATGTACCATTTATTTTCTTCACCTTCTGCAAATAACGCTATCCCACAATTTTCAACCTGTAATTCCTTCTTTTTCCATACTTTGGAACTTGAAGGAAAATGTTGTTTTGGCTAGACTTTGCTCCTGCATTCAGATTCTTCATGGCCAAAGTTATTGCAATAAGCACATTCAACTTCATTTTGAAGAGGAGAAAAGTTGTTATAGGTGTTCTTCTTTGGTTCAGTATCCATCCTTTTCTTTCTTGCTTCTCTTTTCATGATGGTTTTATATGCAAAACATTGAACAAATTTATGACCAAAATTGTGACATGAGAAACATTGTCCATTGAAGTAGAAATTTCTGCGATCATGAAATCTTCTATTTGAATTTACCTGTTGGTTGTTGCTTCTTTGAGAGATATCCCTGTTAGTGTTCCTTGAATTGTGATGATCATGCTTTACTTGTAAAGATTCTTTATTCCCTTACTGAGTGGCTGAATGTAGTAAACCAGTTGTAGCTGCTTTTAGATAATTTGGTGCTGAAGCCTGAGAAGATTCTCCGGTATATCCAAGACCTGTCTTTATAAGAGGAGAACGTTGAACCTTGATAATCTCATCTAAGGTTTCAGATCCTTTAGCAAATCTAAGATTCAGAGTCTCTACTTTCACAAGTTCTTTTCTTAGACTTACTACTTGACATTCTAATTTCTCATTGTGTTTCTTCGCTTCTTCATTTTGCCTTTTTAGAGTTTCTATGATTATTTTACTTTCTTCCAAGCATATTTTGAGTTGATTGTTTTGATCAAGAAAATCTTTGTCATCTAGAGCATCCATAAAAGCATCCTTCTCGTCTTTAGAATTATTTTCAAATGCCATGAGAAGTCTAAGATCTTGTTCACATTCTTCCTCACTATCAGATAACCCATCACTGTCTTCATTTGTTAGATCGGTTCTTATTCCTTCTTGCTACTTCTTTCCCTTTAGCAAATGTTTCTTTATAAGGACACTTTGCAGCATAATGACCAACTCTTCCAAAATCAAAACATTTGAAAGGAATATTACCTTTGAATCTTCTGGTTCCTAGTTGGAGTCTTCTCACAAAGTTTGCCTCATCTTCTTCTGAGATATATCCTGATCCTTATGGTTTTTGAACTTCTTTCCCTTTTGTAGAAGCTTTAAAAATAGCTTCTTTGACTTAAGATGATCCTCCTCTCATTTCATATGCAGTCAATATGCCATGAAGTTGCACCACAGTAAGAGTTTGAAGATCCTGTTTTTCTTCAAGAGCAGAGACTTTTGATTCAAATTTTGCCGTTAGCGATCTTAAGATTTTCTCAACCAAAGTAGATTCCATGATTGTTTCTCCCATATTTTTCATACGATTTACAACATCATCAAGACGTAAAAATAAACTAGCAATATTCTCATCACTATGCATCTTTAATTTTTCATATTCAATTCTGAGAGTTTGAAGTTTTGCACTTTTTACCTTTGCATCACCTTCATAACTTAGAATGATTTTGTCCCATATATCCTTTGCTGTATTAAGCTGCATAACTTTGACAAATTCTGATTCAGTTAGACTTCCCATTAGAGCATTGACTGCTTTTGAATTTATTTCATAATTATTCTTTTCAGTTGGATATGTTGGTATTGCAGCTGGATATTGATATCCTTGTTCAACAATGGCCCATACATCTGCTCCCATAGACTGAAGATAGGATCTCATCCTTATTTTCTAGAAGATTAAATTTCTTCCATTAAAGAGTGGAGGCTTGATAGATGTTGTTCCATCTTGATTGCTCATCTTGCTTGATCTTCCTTCTAGCGGTTAAGCTTTTTCAGAAGGACTTGCTCTGATACCAATTGTTGGGAAAAATACTGAGAGGGGGGGGGGGGGGGTGAATCAGTATTTAGTGCAGACAATAAAAAATTGATATTTATTTCTTAAAAACCATATGCAACTTTCCTGAAGCAAACCCATGTATATACGCAGATATCCTTTATAGAACTCACGTATATCCAGTGATCTAATTATGCATTTAGTTCTTGACTTAGATCATTGCATTTCTTATTCATCAGATATTTAGAAAACATTAAACAAGTGTAGAAAGAACAGAATAATCTTCACACATAAGCAACCACACATGAACACCAAGATTTTTAGGTGGAAACCCAATTCGGGAGAAAACCACCGCTACCGTCGTCTCAGTCTTCAATTTTTATTATTAAGAAAACTTCTTACAACATGTACTGGTGCAAACTCATACCAGTACGCATGCACCCACCTGTAGAAGGTTACAACCTTATCTCGTTTACCAGCCTCTCCTGGAAGAGAGCAACAACCCCCTGCTCTCATTTACCAGCCTCACCTGGAAGGGAGCTACTAGCCCCTGATATTAGCACTAGCCTCTACTGGCAGAAAGCTTCTACTTTCAGATTGAAGGTTTCAACCCTCAGATCCACTGCAGACCACATTTCATCAATTTTCAAACTGGATCAATCAGCTCCAACACAACCCTTTACTTGTCAATAAACAACCTTTGCCCAATGCATCAAACAGAACAGTGAAACCACTGTAACCAGAATATCAGAGATAACCCAGACTTCAGAATAAATATGCAGAAACTCATTCAACCTTGAACAACCATAAGATCAGATATCATACGCGCTTTTATTTAATCAGACCCACGTATATACGCACTTTTTATGAAGTGAACCAGCATATACATCTGTGCATTTACCAGAATAACCCTAACTGTCCATACGCGACTTTGTTGAAACAGATCTGCGTATACACACGCTTTTCATGAACTGAACCTACGTATAGATCTATAAAATATAAAATTTGCACAACAGATCAGATCTATGAACTTACCCATATTTCTTCAAGTTCTTCAGCAGATTTTCACCAGGTCTTCATCGCTTCTTTTCAGATCATCCAAGAGATTCACCATTTCTAGATCTAGAGATCTTTAACCTTCACCATGTTCATAGATGCATCATAGATTCAGATCTATCAATCAAGAGCAGAGTTCAACCATGCAGATATACTTCAGAGTGAAGTATTCATTAAAGCCCAGACACTTGCACTCCCATGCACAATGATTTTCTTCTTCTTATATAGATTTGGCCTTCATCAATACCATGAGTCAAAACCACATCACTTCCGATGGTATTCCTGGACGGGATCAAATAAACAATCCAGCGCTCAATACAATGGGTCAATACCATGGTAGTAACCCCTGGTTTTACATATTTAGAGTGCAATTAAGCATACGTGACTTGGCACGTTATTTCCTGCGTGCATACGCGACTTCCCCTAGACAAACTCGCGTACTCCTTGTGACATACACTTTCCATCATTGTTCTAGCCCATTCTGGGAATTCTTTCTTCTGCAACTTCTATACTGATTGTAGATACATCAGATGTATATCATTCACAAGCTCATCAATCACTAAGTAGGTTTCCATCATCTTCATCAAGTGGGTTGCCATCAAGGACAACACTCAGCATCATATTGCCAACACTCAAAACCCATATTTAACCCAATTTCAATCAATTCATCTGATGGTTCTTCTTTGTATGTTAGCACCTGTTTGAAGACATTCAATGATGACTTTTGTAAAGCAACTTAAAAAATACAAAAATGAAATCTAGTTAAGTTGTTATAAGGAAGTAAAAATTACTCACAAACTTAGGTATCAACCTTTTTCTTCCTTGTCGTCTTGTTTTATGTGCTGAATGGGTTCCATTTTCTTTTCTTTTTTACAAGAATACTTGAAGATTAATATTTAATGCTAAATTGTTTATTTATTGTACCTAATGATCGAAAAATTCAATGATTACATATTACATTTGAAGCACATTATTGTTGAGATGAGTCCTCCTGCGATGCAATTTTGTCCATTTCTTTGACCATCTCCTTGTACACCATTTTGGACATTCCTATTGGAATATTTTTGATATTAGCTCGTTCATATTTTGAGATTTTCATAATATTCCTGAAAAATGTAACACGAAAATAAACTGTTTAATTTTTATATAGATATATGAAAAGTAAATATAACAAAAGTCATATTTATAAATAATTTTAGACAAACATTTAAAAGAATATTACTTTTTCATTCCTTCTTTTTTGTTGTTGTACATTTTTGCTATTAAAATTCTGAGATGTCTCATTGAACAATTCTCTGGAAACTCTTCCTGTAGTTTAGATAAAATTTGGTTCTTGGAATCATTGGATTGGTTTTTGTATTGTAAGTGGAAAGAACGTTTATACATTCCTTCCACTAGATCCCTCAAACTTTTGTAAAAGTTTTCCCCCCTTTCGTTAACCTCCAACACCACACCAAATGAGCTAAGGAGCAAATCATTTTCATTTGCATGTTCTATTTTTTCCTTTTCTTAGAACAACATTCATTTTCTGAGTTGTTGGTCCCTGTAGAACATTAAATAGATGTGAATTAATAGACTGTTTGACACATGTTATCTAATAATTTTAAGTATATTATTAATGAAAATTAAAAAAAGAAACTCATATTGGATCGATAGTATTTTTTCATTCACCTGATTCATCCTTTTGCAATTTTTCCATCAATATTTTACACTCTTTTGGTCCTAGATCAGAAATAGTCTAATCGAGCTTCGTCATTTTGTGGCTTTGCATGATACACAGTAAACAATACATATTAGTTAAACTTACATATAGTTCAAAAATAATATTTTTTGTAAAGAATTTACAAAGAACTTGCCTTTTTTTATTTTCTTGATGTGTTATCAGTATTTTGTTACTTGATCTCTTGTCACTCATTTCTTTATCAATCTGAAAGCTGTACCATATCATTCATTAATATATTTATAAATAAATTGTCAAATTTTCAGGTAAAAAATAAATATCAAGAAACCGATGCTTCTTTCATGATGTACACACCGATGTAGGTGTGTGGGGTATTATAAAGGCACCACACAAACAATATAATAGACTGTACGGTGCTCTCCTCGTAACATAGTGCATCAATGCCCTATTTTACATATGGCACATTGATTAAAAAAAATTTCTTTTAAATTTTTGATTACACAGTACTTGCACGGTGCGCTATATAATACAACGCACCAGTGTGCTAGGTTACCTAGGGTACACCCATAAAAAGAATCCATTTTTTTAAAAAAATCATGCAAAGGGCGACATGGATTGGGATCTGACTATGCAAGTTGTTCCATGGGTTGGATGTTAATTTAAAATAAAAAAACCTAATTCTGAAATCACAGAAACAGGGAGAAAAAAGGGAAGAAACAAAAAAAAATGAAGGGTTTAGGGTAAAAATGGATTTTTTTTTTTTGAAAATGAAAAAAAAATTGAAATTTTTTTCTTAATTCGTAAGAAAAAACTAGAGAAAAAAGTAAAAAAAAAAAATCAAATTTAATCACAAGATCGTTTGAAATTCTATGCTACAGGGTTTGAATCACTAGAGGTTTGGATTCTGATTATCTAAATACTTCTGTTCGAACGTATTTCACTGCTCCACAGTGCTCTTGTGCTCTCTTGCTCCAGGTATGTCTGTTGCAAATCTTTGGATGAAAATTTTAGCAAAAATAGTGAAATAATGAAAAGTGTTTAGTATTTAAATAATTGTTTTATGAAATCAGATTTTCGAAAATATTTTTCCACCCATTTTTCAATTTGCCACTTTTTTTTTCCACTTAAAGAAAATAGAGTTTCACTTTTTTTATTTGCGGTTATTCGTCACCAGTGCGTCACTTAATAGCATTGCATTGCTGCGTCCATTGGTAACACGACACCAATGTGTAGTAACTAAAATGCACTGGTGTGCAGTAACTAAAACACACCGGTACAATTATCTATACATTAGCACTGATTTGTGGTTAAGTCATCGAAAATACTTTTACATGGGTACAAAAAAATTAGACATGTTGGAAATGTACATTTTGCTGTGAAAATATTTGAGCCATTTCTTTTCAAAACCACACCTCTTCTTCTTTTAGAAAAAGAAACTTGAACCTTTCCATAACGTGCAACAGGAAAAGGTGCACCATGATCTAATTGCTCATTTTTAAGTTCCTCCATCTTAGCATCCAATTTCCTCTTTTCTCCTTTGTGCTTTCTATCTTGATCTTAACAAAATTTATACAATCTCTGTTTTACGAGAAAATGACCTTGATTTTCTGGGAGCAATGACAACGATTCCTTCATTCTTCATTTGTTAGCAAAAAAATACCGATTTTCGACTAGATGATGCAGTTATTACATGTGGAGGCAATGGTTTCCCATAGAAAATGAGTATAGCGTTGAGCAGAGGAAAGACATTACAAAGTGGGTTATTACATTAGCTTTTCCAATGGGAAACTGATTTGCAGGTGGAAATATGGTAGCTGTAGGTATCTATGCTTTTCTTCCCACATAAATGGTCACTGGATTTCCATTTATAATACAAGAAGAGTTTTTACTAGTTTCGTCCAGAGAGAGCAACATTTCCAATAACAAATGGAACCAGGGAATCCTTAAGTGTATCCCATTCATTGATAAGTGTATAATGTTCAGAATTTCGTTCATTGATAAGTGCTAATTCACCTACACTTTCAAAATTTGGATTTTTGGGTACCTTCCACGTGATATTCCTCATTATCCACAGGACCACAGCTCAAACAAGTTAGAGATGCTATTAAGGTTCAACTGAAAGCCGAAGATGTGATTTTATGCAACGTTAGCTTTTCTGGTAAAATTTTATGTATGCCAACCGAAGCTTGGACAATAATGATCACAGCTTTTAAACACATTCTAGAAAGAGCAAGTGAACGTGGTCATCAAAGTGAACAAGCCAATTTTTTTTATCGTAATATACACATTGTGCCCTATTTTAGATATGGCACACTGATTAAAAAACTTGACCTTTCGTTACTATCCCTATAGAAATGAGAATCTTTCCCTTCATGGGACCTACCAATCCGATCAACAAAATCAATTGATATTTCTCTACTGTCCAATATTTCCCTGCCATTCCTATAAGAATGAGAATTATTACCTTCATGGGATCTCTTAGCTCATTCAAGAGACTCAATTGATCTCTCTCTGACATCCCTTAGCGACTAGGACTCATTGCTTTCAAAGGACCATTTCACCTTGCTATTCGCCAGAGCGTTGGCATGTATTTCTCTGCCATAAAATCTAATCCCCCTTTCTCCATCATGGGACCTCTTAACCCTATCACCAAACGCAACCGAATTATCTTTTCCATGATCATGAAAATACTTACCCTAGTGACCAAGCCTCTTAACCGTATCGCCGGTCTCAACCAAGCTTTCTCGATTTCCCTTCTCAAAATTGTCATAAATATTTTATCCTTTTGTACTCTATCGAGCTCTGAAGCCGTTTACATCCCTATAAGTGTCTTTGCCAATATTTATGTTTGAATCACTCATTTTCTCTGTTATAAAATTCTCAGTCAAAATTTGAACTCTCGTCTTTTCAAACCCCCATCTCCTCAGAAAAATTATTTCCCGCGATTCGAACCCTTTGTTGCTCTAATACTGCACTTTATAGAATAAATTTTCCTTCATAAAAAAGATATTTCAATGACATACCTGGTTCGTGCGAGGTTTTATTTAACCCTTTTCCAGTGTGCGGGGCTTTATAAGTGCACGAGTGCGGTTTCGTAAGACCGCGTTTTATGTTTTGGAGCGGTTTTTTATGATGCACCGGTGCGCTACTGTACTAAGACGCATTGGTGTGGGTTATGATGATAAGTGCATTGGATGAAAAACCAGGAACCTCCGCTAGAAATGGCGTACTGTATAAATCTCTTTTTTTTTTGGTATGTAAGATCATAATAAAATAATGATAATTCTAAAGTACATGAATTTATTTGCATTATTTTCTAAACTTTATTATGTTACAAAAATTCATATTATTCTAGATTTATTACTTTACAATTATTTACAAATTTATAAATTTTAACAAAATCATTTCACATTAATACAATTAAAATTTTACAAATATTTTACATACAATTACAATTAAAATTACAATTAGAATTGCAATTTTACAATTTCACATACAATTACGATTAGAATTACTATTACAATTACAATTTTAGAATTTTACATACAATTACAATTAAAATTTTACAATTACAATCATTTCACATTAATACAATTAAAATTTTACTAGTATTTTACATAAAATTACAATTAGAATTAGAATTACATTTACAGTTACAATTACAATTTTACAAATATATATATATATATATATATATTAACTGAAATGGGTATATTTTATTCATAAGTGATTTGGTTGGGCCGGAGCCTAATCAACCATCGTTACACAACATTTCAGTACAACTTAATTCTTCTTGATTTACTCTGTTTATTGGCTTAAGGAATACTTTAATGGAGAATTATTTCATCATTAATGTTAAGATCTCCCTATGCGAGAAGGCATCCTTTGTTTTCCATTATATCCTCTTCACTATTTGAGCTTCTGTGTATGTGGAAAAATTGAAAGGAGGAAAAGTCCTACAGAATGATCTTTAACCTTTTCAGAGACTTGTTGAGGACGGCATTATTAAAATGATCCTTCGAGTTGAGCTTTTTGATGAGAATTTCTGAGTCTCCAAATGCATGAACATCTTTAATGCCTCTATCACAGAAAATTTGGCAGGCTTTTGTGAGGCCAAGAAGTTCTGCCTGGTTTCTTGTACGTTGACCGAGTTCCCAGCAGAAGCAATATTTTCTTGAGCTGTCAGGGGTGTAGATGACTCCACCTATGATCACTTCCCTAGGGTTTCCCTTGGAGGCACCGTCAAAGAAGATTTTTGTTTTGTTTTGATTCCTCCACCACACTTGAAAGATGTCATCTAGTTTTCTTAATCTCCAGTGTGGATTGGGGAGGGGGAGAATCAAAGTTTTGTCCTTAGGATGGGAGCTAAGAAGATTCAGCCAGAACTTTTCAGAGGGAAGGAGAGAAATATCTGATTTGTGAGATTGCAGGAGTACAGATTCAATGAGAAGAGCTTTTGCTTTGGCAGCTTCTTTTGCAGGGTAACAAGGAGTATTGTTGAAAGTCAAGTCATTCCGGGTAAGCCAGATTTCCCAACACACAAATTTGGGGATGGAGAGCCAGATATGATACCAAAGAGAATTTCGGGGAATGTTATGTGGATAGATTTGAAACCATGAAGAGTATAGATCAGCTATAGAGCATTTCTGGGGAGAACTAACTTGCAACCCGAGGAGTGATATTTCCCAAACCTCCTTGGCAAAAACGCAGTCTATGAAAATATGTGAGGCTGTCTCACCAGCATTTCTACACATCACGCATCTGTGATGTCCAACAATGTTTCTTTTTAACAAGTTATCCCCTATCAGCAATTTATTATGCATGAGGGTCCAAAAGAAGAAATTGACTTTGGGAAGTCCTGTAGAGTTCCAAACCTGTTTCCAAATGCTTGGGGAATGGATTCTATCTTTTTTTGGTTGCAAAGCAACGTAGCCTGATGCTGAAGTGTAAATGCCAGAGCCTCCCTAGCCCTAGCTGTGTAGGCTATCTTGATGGACAGGCGCTGCATAGAGAGGAGAAATTTAAGCGTTGCAAGCTGAGAGAGCAATTGCTTCAGAACAATTGGGAAGTTCCAATCCTGCTAGTTCCCTTTGTTGTCCCAATCTGATATTTCAAATAGTTTACGGTAGCCTGCGTTGAGGAGCCAGCATCAAAGAGCTTTGATTTCGTCATGAGAGTTGAGGGGAGTGCAATCCATAATGCGATCCTCCCACAGAAGAATTTTTTTTCCCGTTGCCAAGAATTCGGTAAAGGTGAGTCTTTAATCGACTGATGCTCTTTCGGCAGAGGTTCCATGTTTGCGTGCCAGGGGCAGTATTGTCGACTGATAAATGCCTGAGAGAGACACCCTTCGCATATTTGATCCTGAGCATTTCACTGATAGGGTGAGAAGGTTCAAAATAAATTTTCCAGAGGAGCTTGCAACCAAGAGCGAGATTGGCGAGAGCAGGGTATTTGATCTAGAGTCCTTGGTCAGCTGTTGGGTGCTTTACAAGGTCCCAATTTTCCAAATGGGTTTTTCTTTGATTGCCTTTCCCCCTTGCCAGAGAAAGTCTCTCAAGAGACAAGAAATTTTCTCCATGATGTGTTTTGGTGCAAGTAAGAAAGAGGCTTGGTAGATAGGGAGGGCGAATAACACAGATTTTATTAAGATTATTTTCCCTCCCTTGGTAAGCCAGAAACCTCCCCAGGAGACGATCTTGGCTTTAATCTTGTTGATAATGCCTTGCCATAGTGTTATATTATTGACTCCAGAGGTAAGAGGTAAGCCAAGAGATTTAATGTTGTCCCAATGGGCAAAGCCCTCAAAACCAAGGATCCGAGCTATACTGTTGAGATTGTGTTGATCCACATTCCATATGGAGACCGAGCTCTTTCTATTATTTATCAGAGCTCCTGAGGCTCTGCAATAGATTTTTAGAACAGATTCAAATGATTTAGCTATTCTGATAGAGGCGCCGCCTAGAAGGAGAGAGTCATATGCAAAGAGAGCATGGTTTATAGGCTTTAGGGAATTAGAAGTTCAAATTCTGGGGAGTCCACCAGAATTCATTTCTGCAGCAAGCTTCCTACTAAGAGAGTCCGCCATTAGAAAATACAAGAAAGGGGATAATGGGAAACCTTGCCTTAGGCCACGTTGAGCTTGGAAGAAAGAAGCTGGTCGACCATTAACCAGAGGGGAAATCCAAGTATTTTCAATGCAGGCTTTGATGAGGTTGATGAACTGAGAGGGGAAGCCGAAGGATCGAAGAACTTGGAAGAGGAAGGAGTGATTGACCCTGTCGAAGGCATTTTCCATGTCGAGCTTGATCAATATCCCCTTTTCTTTCCTCTGCTTGCTGGAGTGTATTGATTCCTGCACTTGAATGACGTTGTCCAAGATATGTCTGCCATTGACAAACCCCCCTTGAGGACTAGAAACTAATTTTTCAAGTAGGGATTTGATTCTATTTGCAAGGAGTTTTTCCAAGATTTTTTAGGAGGCGTTGCATAGAGAAATGGGCCTCAATCTACCAAAAGTTTCTGGATTGACGTCTTTTGGGATTAAGGCTAGGAAGGTAGAGTTGATGCCTCCCCCAACCTTTGCTTTACTGAAGAAACCTTGTGTCATTTTCATCATCTCTCTTTGGATAATATCCCAGCAGACTTTGTAGAAATGTATTGAGAACCCATTTGGCCCAGGGGCCTTATCTGATTCCATTGCCCATATTAATTTAATAATTTCTTCTTCAGATAATGGTTTCAAAAGTGCTTGGTTGTCCTCTTGATTGATGAGGTCGGGGATATTAGAGAGGAGGTCTTTAGTGTCTTCTATGCTGCCTTCATTCCCAAGCCCATACAGGTTTTTGAAGTGGTTTTTAGCTGTCGATTTAATTTGTTTAAACTTTTTGCAAATTTTTCCTTCTTCGTTTGTAATCTCAGTTATATGGTTGTGGGAGAGACGAGATTTGTACTGGCGATGGAAGAATGAAGTATTTTGGTCTCCTGCCTTGAGCCACAGACTACGGGATTTTAGCCTCCAAAAATCTTCTTCATGTCTAAATGAGCGATGGGTATTTCTTTGGAGTGTAGCCTCTTTGTTTAGGATTTTCAGAGTGATATTGAGGTCTTCCATTCCCATTTGCAAAGTTTCCAATGACTGTACAACTTCATTTCTATATTGAGAAGGAGTTTTGGAAGAAATTATTAGCCACTCGTTTAAGGATTTTTTGTGGCTTTTAATTTTTTCTCCCACACATAGCTAGGGGATCCATTAATGGGATTGTCCTAGGTAGTTTGAACTGTGTCAAGAAAGCCTTCTTTTTCAATCGAAAGAGGGCTGAAATTGAAGGGGTTTGGGCCGAGGTCTTCCTTAGGTTCCATAAGGAGTTGAATTGGCTTACGATCCGAGGTGAGTTTGGGGAGAATTTTGGTAGAGATAAGAAGGTTCTCCACCAGCAAGGAGCTTTGAATCAAGAATCTGTCCAGCCGCGCAGATATGTGGTCAGTCCCTATTCTATTGTTGGTCCAAGTATATATGCCTCTTACCGGTGCAAAATCAAGAAGGTCCCTCTGCTGCATTATCTCTTCTACCAAAGGAATCAGTCAGTCTCTGGTACTGTTACCCCCCCTTTTTTCTTTTGGCTTCATGAAAATGTTGAGATCTCTGGCTAGGATGATATTTTTGGGGCAGTGAAGATCTAAAAAGTCAGAGAGAGAGTTCCAACATTCTCTTTTTTCAGCATAAAAGATAGGAACATAAATATTGAATAGGACAATAATTAACTTAATTTCGAGGTTCTTGAGCTCAGTGAAGATTCAATGTTGGGTCTCATGAGAGTTAATTAGCTGGAAGTGTTCATTAGAACAGAGTGTTGCAACACCTCTTGAAGATCCCCTCAAGTTGACTGCTTTGCTTGCATTCTTCTTCCATTAAGACTTGCTGGTTTCCATAAGGGCTTGCCCTTCGATTTTAGTCTCTTGGAGCAAGAGGATATCTGGGGGTTCTATTTTCAACAGATCTTTGATGGCTTTGATTTTTGGTTGGTTCCCCAAACCTTTGCAATTCCAAGAGACTATATGCATTATTTATCTGGTGAGGGGTTAGGGGTACCTCCCTTGGAAGTTCTTGCTCTTGTATTTCTCCCGATTGACATTTATATTGTGGATTGGATGCCTTGCATTTTTAGACGTTCTGCCTCTTCTTCCCTAACTACTTTTTGAGGTTTCCTGCCTGCCCTCTTCGAGGGTCTCTCATAGATCTCTTCCTTTGAGGAATCAGAGGGTTCTGCCACTTTTTTCTTTTTTATATCTGCATATGAAGGGATGGAGGGGATGCCCTGAGAGGCATTGGGTGAGGAAGCTCCGCCTCCATCTTTTTTTTATTGAGGGACATCAGTCTGTGCCGGAGTGATCAGATCTTCTTCTGGAGGGTATGATGGGGAGCTTTCATTGGGATTTGGATTATCATCCACGACGTGGGGGTTTGTCTTTTCATTTCCTTGTTCTTCGGGATTATTCCACTTTGTGGACCCTTTCCCATGTGCTTTTGCATGGCCAACTTTCTGGACTGTGATCCATTACTCTCCCTTCGATTTGTAACTCTGTTCTTCAGCTTTTTTCTTACAGTATCTCACAAAGTGCCCATAACCATGGTAGTGTTTGCATTTAAAGGGGAGCTGCTCATAGTCCAACTCTTGGATATGAGACCATCCAATGACTGTGAGTTTTATCGCTTTTGGCAATCCTTATTCCAGATCTACCTCCACACATATTCGGGCACATGAATACTGATATTTTCTGGCAGCCTGATTAATGTATTTTCCGAGGGAGTTACCGATGATTTGAAGGGATTTCTGATTCCAGCAGTGCAGGGGAAGATGGGGAAGTCGCACCCATAATGGAACGACAATGGGCACATATTGGGTCGGATCAAAATATGGTGACCATTTATTTAGGTATAAGCCTTGCGACCCTATGACATAGGGCCCATTCCTGAATATAAGACTTTGGTCCTCAGCAGATTCAAACACGAACACGAAGAAGCCTTTGCCTACAAAGTAAGATTTTATGCCTTCCTTGATCAATGGGGACCAGATTCTCTTGATCCAATCATCAACCGATTTGGGCGAAGGCCAGAGACCTGTAAACTTCCCTATGAGTCATCTATCAGCTAGATTCAGTGCAGTTCGGCAAGTTTATTCCTTAGGGAGGGCCACCGAGGGAATGATGTCCTTTTTTACAAATTTCTATTGCTAAGCTGATGGGGGCCATTTGCAACGAACAACAACTAGCTTTTGGAATTTGAGGACCTCAGGAGGGAGGGGGGGCTTAGAGCCCCCATCACGAGCCATGGTAGCTTGAAGGGCCGAGGGCGTGCAGCTGCAGGCATGCGCAACGTAGAAGCTTGGGGGAGCTAGGTCACGCAGCGGACAAAAAATTCTAAAATATTCAATTTTACAAATATTTGACATACAATTACAATTACAAATACAATTACAATTTTAGAATTTTACATACAATTACAATTACAATTTTATAATTTTTCATATATACAATTACAATTAAAATTACAATTATAATCATTTCACAATAAAATAAATATTACAATTACAATTAAAATTTTACAAATATTTTACATACAATTACAGTTAAAATTACAATTACAAATACAAATACAATTTTACATACAATTAAAATTAAAATTAAAATTACAATCATGATATAATATCTAATAAATATCATGGTCATTTAATATTAAATTAATTAATAAACATCACGATCATGATAACCATCGTAAAAACATCATATTTGACTAAAAAACACATTCAAATTCATTAACATCATCGTGATCATGATCATCTAACAAAACACAATTAGCATTGTATAACATCATCACAACACAAACATAAAATATACATTTCATGTCAAATAACTCATGCTATCACATACACACCTATCTGCAAGTTTCACATTAAATGAACATATCTAACATGACCTAACAATATACACATCATGATGATCACCAACATGTAAATTAAGTACAACTGCAACATGAACATAATATATATATATATATATATATATATATATATATATATATATATATATAAAACTGAATAATGTCAAAAATGTACAACTATAATATAAATGTCATGGATCAGCTGGTGGTACAACATCAATAGCAGTACTTGTCGAGACATGCTTAGTCAATAGTGTAGCCTCGACAGTTGATGGTCCAGCATGCTCATGATCATGAGTACTGCTGGATGCTGCAGACTGCTAACTAGACATGGCCGATGGTCCAGCCTGATCTCCATGATGACTGCTGATAGATGCTAGTGGAGGTTGCTCATTTGGCGCGGCATGAGGTGAACGATCATGAGATGATGCGTCACTGCTCGCGGACTGTCGATCACATGCTGCATCTCGATCATGCATATAATGTGCAACAGTCCTCCTCAGCAGCGTAACTAAGGTCTTAGCTCCTATGACATGCCGCATCATGCTGTACATGTCACGCATCATGCCTCTCCACATATGTAGCAGCCTACCATAAGCCTGTATGTCTCTCATATTAGCGGGCCTGATGCCTGCTATTTAGTCAATTTAGTGTCCTAAGTTTCTAACATAAATTATTGACCAGGGCTAGTAAATTGATGAAGTGTGATGCACTATATGTACCTAAGTATCCATTTTTCTTAATTCGTTGTTTTTAGTGTTTTATTGATGTTTTGGGGTTTTTATGTTTGATGCTTAGTATGCTACTCTATGCTAAAAAGATGAAGTTAGATCTATGTCAAGAGGGAGAAAAGGAAATGTTAATAAATGAATTAAAACAAAGTTTATTTGCAAATTCTGTCTTTAACTAGAAAGTGATGAAAACAGAGAGTCCTAATCCATGGATATTACAGCTTCTAAATGAACATTCATGAAATGAAAAGTCACTCAAACACTACAACTTAATCTGATTCATTTAGTTAGAGATTTGTTGGAAGAGCTTGTGAAAAAGATTAATTCTAATGCAATGAGGATCTCCTAAAACATAAAAGGAAATGCTGAAACAAATAGTAACTTAAAACATTATAGTGAAATCTCATTCATTTGATAGAAGTTTATTGGAAGAACTTGAGAAAAATATTACTATAATGTAGTAAGGATCTCCTATGAAATGTTGAAACAACTTATAACATTACAACTAAATCTCATTCATGAGTTAGAGGTTTATTGGAAGAGATTTTGAAAGAGATTAATCATAATGTGATAAGGATCTTCTATGAAACAAAACAATCAATAACTCACAATATTACAACTAAGTCTCATTCGTGAATTAGAGGTTTATTAGAAGAGATTTTGAAAGAGACTAACTGTAGTATAATGAGGATCTTCCTTTTAACTAAGTAACAGAAAATGAAATGCTAATAACTCAGAATATTACAATTGAATCCCATTCATTTAATAGAGATGTATTAGAAGAGCTTGAGAAAGAGACTAATTGCAATATCATGAGGATCCTTTATCCAAGAAAATGACGTGAAACATAATGCTAAAAGCTATGATTTCAGAAAGCAGTCTAAGTAAGGAAATATGACAAAACAGAATTGAAAATGACTTACCTAGAAAACATGTAAAACCTCCTCGAATAGCAGGGGCCCTCTGCTACCAATTTGGTGTAATCCTTAGCTCCTTGAAGATGTGATCAAAACAGCATCAAAGAACTAAACTTCTTTATTGATAAACTCACAAATCTACATCCCATTCCATCTTAAGCTTTGTTACAAGGCACTCTATAATCCTTTCTCTTCTTCTCCTATTTTTATCTACCCTTGATAGGAAAAAGCTTCCCTTGTTTATAAAAAAATATGAGAAATTATCTCATTAATGAGATTCCATGAATCTCTCCCTCTATCTCTAGAGTTACAATCAAAATAAGAAATTATAAGACACATGTATTTTTAGAGTTTCAATATAAATAAGAAATGAGACACATATCTTCTTAGAGTTTCAATACAAAAAGGAAATGAGACACATGTCCTCATGATCCCATGATCTTCTCCACTCAAATTCGAATTGGTTTTGGGAGGCCACATAAAGGTCTTTTAAAAGCTTTCTTTTGACCTACACGTCACAAAAATCATAACACATATATAGATATATGACACTATGTTAATTTTATAGTTTCTAATTATAAATTCACTTTAAGCACATAAAATAAATAACTTTGGAAGACAAGGATCCTCACCCATGTATTTATGAAAATGGTTACTTGATGTAGGGTTTTAGGTCAGATAGTTATGAAATGAAAGCTAAATGGTAATGACATAATGGAAATATGTATGAATATGGAAAACACTTTTGAGACTCAACATACCCCCAACTGAAGTTGTTGCATGTCCTCATGCAACTATTGCAAAGATTCATTTGTTCATGAGTTGATATTTTATAAGTTTTGAATCATATTGATTCGTTCCAAACTTTGCTTTATAATATTTTCTTTTGGCAAAGTATAATACATTTGATTGGAACATTTTTTTTATGATTGGTTCTTGTGTGACAACTGGTTTTTTTGAGCAATGGTTCTTGTGTAACAATGCTTTATTTTCTTTGTTGCATCAAAGTTCATGAAAAAATTTAGAATCAATTACTTCATCAATGAATTGATCATTTGCAAGGCATATAATCTTTTGGATCATGTTGCAACAATAGTTGGTTGGGAAGTATATGCGGGTGGAAATGAAATGAAAATGTGTGATAGTGTATGACGTGTGGATATGAAATGATGTCCCTTCCCCCCCAACTAAAGATATGACAATATGAAAAAGGGAGTGAGGAATTTTTCCAAAGTTACAATTTTAGCATTCTAATGAATTACATGAGTAAAAATTAGAAAACCACATACCTTCACTTACCTTAAATGTGGATGAGTTGTGTATACTGAAGAGTGTGGTTGTTGATGTTGTTGGATCAGGAACTATGTAAACAAATGAATTTGATCTGCTTCTTTGTTCTCTTTGTGCTGATGGAAAGATTGAGATCTTTAATGTCGCTGATACAAATTGATTCCTGCTGCAAACTGTTGAAATGATGTAGTCTTCAATTGTTACAAAATCCAATGGTACAATTTTAGTCATGCGAATAAATATGTTGATGTCGAGCATGAAGATAAGTCATTAGATTACCGACCATTGATGAATGTCGTTAACCAATGCGAGACAAACTCACCATTAATGTCAATGAGTGCCAAGGTACCTAAGTACATCTTGCAAAGTGTGAATAAATGCGCTGATGTCGAGCCACTTGCAAGCTCTGACGATCAAGAGACATTGATTTATTCCCATGATTGTCAGCGAGAGAACTTGTCATTAATGCATACAAGCCTCAAGGTACTATTAAGGACTCTAGTCTTGGACCTAGATAATGTGCTGATGTTGATAGGCCAGGACTTCTTAGAATGGAGACCTTAAGGAATCTTCCATCATCTAACGCGAGCATGAAAGAATAATTTTTGAAGGACTATGGATTCAATAATTTGCATTGAAGCAAGGTTTATTTGCAAAATGAAAAGAATAAGAAAAGGAAAATGGAAATGGACAATGAAAAATGGAAAATGACAATGGGAAATAAGCATGTAGGTGAGATTCTTGCTTTTATTTGTGGAGTAGACAAAAAGTAATGGAAAGTGTATGTGAATGAAGGAAAATGAACAACTAACTCTCGCTGGGAAAATAATGGTGGTTTACTTTGAATTTCTTGGTTGGATTTACAATTCAAAAAGGGAGGAAAAGTAATGGTCTTGATGGATATGAACATGGACTTGTTCTTATGTTTCTCATGAAATTGGTCCTTTGAAAACCAATCATGCGCACAATTAGTTTCCTTCAATGATCATTCGATCATCCCAAATCTGCAAAAAAAAACATAACATAAAGAACATGTGTGTGTTAAAAAAGAAATAGCTAATTTCTTTCTGATTCTTATGCAAAAATTAAATGTCAAATGAAATAGATTAAGGTAAATCAAAAAGTTCTATATTCGATCCAATTCATGATATCGATAACAATCCATTTTTAAAGAATAACCATGAAAAATAAATCAACTCCCTATTGTCGGATGACTTCATGCACTGTGCTTAGTAAAACAATTGGCATCACAAAGATTCGTTGTGTTCTGCAAGTTAAAACTTTATAAAAAATACACATAAAAATTTTTAATGCCAAATGTTTAGAAATCATCTAAATAATCTTCCAATTGTCCTCCAAACCATTATTAAGAAGAATTTTTTTTCTTTATTTAAAAGAAATTATTAATAAAGATTTTATTTTATTTATTTATTTTTTAAATAAATTTTTTTTTTTTTTAAATGAAATAAAGCATGGATGAAATAATTGTCCTTATGAATATTTTTGAAACAAAGTCATGCCAATGCCTCTTTCATGCAAGATAAAAATAAAAAGCTTGAAATTTCTAAAGTCAAGTTCCTAACTATGAAGGAGATGAAGGCAAAATCTTTCTCAATTTATACAACTTGCATTTGATGCACATGTGATAATGTCTTTGCCTTAAATAATCCATGTCACTCATCATGTGTCATCACAGATGAATTCTGCCACATTTTTCTTCAAATAAGGAAATCGGATCCTTGATTATTTCTCAAAATTGAATTTTATAAAACTGTAACTGTTTTCATAAAAAAAAACCAATTTTCTCTCACGCACACTACAAATTAGTGCTCCGAAGAACCCTGAATTTATTCCAAATGGCTACGAATTTTAGAAAGTTTTTATAATTTTACCTAATTCACCCTGTTTCCAAAAAAACCCATGTTTTAGTTTTTTCTAATTCGCCTCGGTTTGCTCAGAAAATTCATTTTAAAATTGGTTTTTTTTTACAATTACGCATTTCGTTTTTTGGCAATTACTTATGGTTTGATTTGTTTTTATTTCACCTCTTCTCCTAATCGAATTTGCAATCTTCTCTTTGTCTTAGGTTCTTACACCTGATACCTTCATTATGTGCAAATTTTTAAAAATGATTTCTAATAACTATTGTTTGAGGAAAAATGAATATGGAAAAGAGAAGGTTCCTTTTCTTTTTTTTTTAATTGAAGTTCATGGGTCTTTTTGTGGATTGAAGGACTGCATATATGCGTAAAGCCAAGCCAAAGGCTAGCCTCATGCGTATGCGTGGGTCTTATTTCCATGAGCCAATTTATTTTTTTAATTTATATTTTTAATTATTTGTTAATAAATTATATATTATATTTTCAAAAATTCAAAAATATACATATATTTCATTAAAAAAAACAATTATTGAAAATTAAAATTTTTCATCATTTTTAAAGTTTATTGTAAATGAAATGATGGTGCCTAAGTATCCATTTTTCTTACTTCGTTGTTTTTAGTGTTTTATTGATGTTTTGGGGTTTTTATGTTTGATGCTTAGTATGCTACTCTATGCTAAAAAGATGACGTTAGATCTATGTCAAGACAGAGAAAAATAAATGTTAATAAATGAATTAAAATAGAGTTTATTTGCAAATTCTGTCCTTAACTAGAAAGTGATGAAAACAGAGAGTCCTAATCCATGGATATTACAGCTTCTAAATGAACATTCATGAAATGAAAAGTCACTCAAAACACTACAACTTAATATGATTCATTTAGTTAGAGATTTGTTGGAAAAACTTGTGAAAACGATTAATTCTAATGCAATGAGGATCTCGTAAAACATAAAAGGAAATGCTAAAACAAACAGTAACTTAAAACATTATAATGGAATCTCATTCATTTAATAGAATTTTATTGGAAGAGCTTGAGAAAAATATTACTATAATGTAGTAAGGATCTCCTATGAAATGCTGACACAACTTATAACATTACAACTAAATCTCATTCATGAGTTAGAGGTTTATTGGAAGAGCTTTTAAAAGAGATTAATCATAATGTGATAAGGAAAAAAAATCAATAACTCACAATATTACAACTAAGTCTCATCCGTGAATTAGAGGTTTATTGGAAGAGCTTTTGAAAGAGACTAACTATAGTATAATGAGGATCTTCCTTTTAACTAAGTAACAGAAAATGAAATGCTAATAACTCAGAATATTACAATTGAATCCCATTCATTTAAAAGAGATGTATTGGAAGAGCTTGAGAAAGAGACTAACTACAATATCATTAGGATCCTTTATCCAAGCAAATGACATGAAACATAATGCTAAAAGCTATGATTTCAGAAAGAAGTCTAAGTAAGGAAATATGACAAAACAGAATTGAAAATGACTTATTTAGAAAACATGTAAAACCTCCTCGAATAGTAGGGGCCCTTTGCTACCAATTTGGTGTAATCCTTAGTTCATTGAATATGTGATCAAAACAGTATCAAAGAACTAAACTTATTTATTGATAAACTCACAAATATACATCCCATTCCATTTTAAGCTTTGTTACAAGACACTCTATAATCCTTTCTCTTCTTCTCCTATTTTTCTCTACCCTTGATAGGAAAAAGCGTCCCCTATTTATACAAAAATATGAGAAGTTATCTTATTAATGAGAGTACATGAATCTCTCCCTCTATCTCTAGAGTTACAATCAAAATAGGAAATGATAAAACACATGTCTTTTTAGAGTTTCAATACAAATAAGAAATGAGACACATATCTTCTTAGAGTTTCAATACAAAAAGGAAATGAGACACATGTCCTCATGATTCCACGATCTTCTCCACTCAAATTCAAATTTGGTTATGAGAGGCCACATAAAGGTCTTTTAGAAGCTTCCTTTTGACCTACACGTCACAAAACTCATAACACATATATAGATATATGACACTATGTTAATTTTCTAGTGTCTAATCATAAATTCACTTTAAACACATAAAATAAATAACATTGGAAGACAAGGATCCTCACCCATGTATTTATGAAAATGGTTATTTGATGTAGGGTTTTAGGTCAGATAGTTATGAAATGAGAGCTAAATGGTAATGAAATAATGAGAATATGTATGAATATGGAAAACACTTTTAAGACTCAACATACCTCCCAACTGAAGTTGTTGCATGTCTTCATGCAACTATTGCAATGATTCCTTTTTTCATCAGTTGATCTTTTATAAATTTTGAGTCGTATTGATTTGTTCCAAACTTTGCTTTATAATATTTTCTTTTGGCAAAGTATAATACATTTGATTGCAACATATTTTTATGGTTGGTTCTTGTGTGACAACTGGTTTTTTTGAGCAATGGTTCTTGTGTAATAATGCTTTATTTTCTTTGTTTCATCAAAGTTCATGAAAACATTTAGAATCAATTACTTCATCAATGAATTGATCATTTGCAAGGCATATAATCTTTTGGATCATGTTGCAACAATAGTTGGTTGGGAAGTATATGCGTGTGGAAATGAAATGAAAATGTGTGATAGTGTATGACATGTGGATATGAAATGATGTCTCTTCCCCCCCAACTAAATATATGAAAATGTGAAAAAAGGAGTGAGGAATTTTTCCAAAGTTACAATTTTAGCATTCTAATGAATTACATGACTAAAAATTAGAAAACCACATACCTTCACTTACCTTAAATGTGGATGAGTTGTGTATACTGAAGAATATGACTGTTGATGTTGTTGGATCAAGAACTATGTAAACAAATGAATTTGATCTGCTTCTTTGTTCTCTTTGTGCTGATGGAAAGATTGGGATCTTTATTGCTGCTGATATAAATTGATTCCTGCTGCAAAATACTGAAATGATGTAGTCTTCAATTGTTACAAAATTTGATGGTACAATTCTAGTCATGCGAATAAATGTGTTGATGTCGAGCATGAAGAGAAGTCATTGGATTACCGACCATTGATGAATGTCGTTAACCAATGCGAGGCAAACTCACCATTAATGTCAATGAGTGCCAAGGTACCTAAATACATCTTGCAAAGTGCGAATAAATGGGCTGATGTCAAGCCACTTGCAAGATCTGATGATCAAGGGATATTGATGTATTCCCATGATTGTCAGGGAGAGAACTTGTTATTAATGCATACAAGCCTCAAGGTACTATTAAGGACTCTAGTCTTGGACCTAGATAATGTGCTTATGTCGATAGGCCAAGACTTGTTAGAAGGGAGACCTTAAGGAATCCTCCATCATCTAATGCGAGCATGAAAGACTAATTTTTGAAGGACTATGGATTCAATAATTTGCATTGAAGCAAGGTTTATTTGCAAAATGAAAAGGATAGGAAAAGGAAAATGGAAATGGACAATGAAAAATGGAAAATGACAATGGGAAATAAGCATGTAGGTGAACTTCTTGCTTTTATTTTTGGAGTAGACAAAAAGTAATGGAAAGTGTATGTGAATGAAAGAAAATAAACAACTAACTCTTGCTGGGAAAATAATGGTGGTTTGCTTTGAATTTCTTGGTTGGATTTACAATTCAAAAAGGGAGGAAAAGTAATGGTCTTGATGGATATGAACATGGACTTGTTTTTATGTTTCTTATGAAATCTGTAATTTGAAAACTAATCATGTGCACAATTAGTTTCCTTCAATGATCATTCGATCATCCCAAATCTGAAAAAAAAAACTTGACATAAAAAATATAAGTGTGTTAAAAAAGGAGCTAATTTCTTTCTGATTCTTACGCAAAAATTAAATGTCAAATGAAACAGATTAAGGTAAATCAAAAAGTTCTATATTCGGTCCAATTCATGATATCAATAACAATCCATTTTTAAAGAATAACCATGAAAAATAAATCAACTCCCTATTGTCGGATGACTTCATGCACTGTGCTTAGTAAAACAATTGGCATCCCAAAGATTCGCTGTGTTCTGCAAGTTAAAACTTTATAGAAAAATACATATCAACAATATTAATTCCAAATGTTTAGAAATCATCTAAATAATCTTCCAATTGTCCTGCAAACCATTATTAAGAATAATTTTTTTCTTTATTAAAAAGAAATTATTAATAAAGATTTTATTTTATTTTATTTTATTTATTTATTTTATATATATATATATATATATATATATATATATATTAAATGAAATAAAGCATGGATGAAATAATTGTCCTTCTGAATATTTTTGAAACAAAGTCATGCCAATGCCTCTTTCATGCAAGATAAAAATAAAAAGCTTGAAATTTCTAAAGTCAAGTTCCCAACTCTGAAGGAGATGAAGGCAGAATCCTTTCTCAATTTATACAACTTGCATTTGATGCACATGTGATAATGTCTTTGCCTCAAATAATCCATGTCACTCATCATGTTCCACCATAGATGAATTCTGCCACATTTTTCTTCAAATAAGGAAATCAAATCCTTAATTATTTCTCAAAATTGAATTTTATAAAACCGTGACTGTTTTCATAAAAAAAAACATTTTTATCTCACGCACACTGCAAATTAGTGCTCCAAAGAAGCATGAATTTATCCCAAATGGCTACGAATTTCAGAAAGTTCTTATAATATTACCTATTTCACCATGTTCCCGAAAAAACCCATGTTTTAGTTTTTTCTAATTCGCCTCGGTTTGCTCAAAAAATTCATTTTAGAATCGGGTTTTTTTACAATTACGCATTTCGTTTTCTGGCAATTACTTGTGGTTTGATTTGTTTTTATTTGCAGGTTTTGAAGTGTAATAGCTTGTATCTCACAGAGAAGTTCAGATTGATCTCCCTCATTCCAATTACTTGCAATGGAATCTGCAATCTTCTCTTCATCAACAGTCTAAAATCTTCTCTTCATCAACAATTTCTTCATATGATACAGTTCCATTGTCTGTCCCTACAATTGAATTTGTAATCTTCTCTTCATCAGCAATTTGCAATCTTCTCCTTATCAACAATTTGCAATCTTCTCCTCATCAACAGTTTCTTCATATGATATACCTTCATTGTGTGCAAATTTTTAAAAATGATTTCTAATAACTGTTGTTTGAGGAAAAACGAATATGGAAAAGAAAGGTCCCTTGTTTTTTTTTTTTAAATTGCAGTGGATAGATCTTTGTGTGGATTGAAGGACTGCATATATGTGTAAAGCCAAGCCAAAGGCTGGCCTCATGCGTATGCGTGGGTCTTATTTCCATGAGCCAATTTTTTTATTTATTTTTTAATTGATTTGTTAATAAAATTATATATTATATTTTCAAAAATTCAAAAATATACATATATATTTCATTAAACAAAACAATATTGAAATTAAAATTTTTCATCATTTTTAAAGTTTATTGTAAAATGAAATGAAATGATGAAAACATAATTTATTATTATTTTTAACATATTTTTTTTTTTTTTTTTTCTGATCCTCTAGATCACACAAAGTGCAGGAGGAGAGCATACTTGAGAAATTATTATTATTATTTTTAGATGTAAAAAATAAGACTACCTAGTTACACTTCCCTGGCAACGGTGCCAAAATGTTTAGTCAATTTAGTGTCCTAAATTGCTAACATAAATTATCGACTAGGGCTAGTAAACTGATGAAGTGTGATGCACTATATGTGCCTAAGTATCCATTTTTCTTACTTCGTTGTTTTTAGTGTTTTATTGATGTTTTGGGGTTTTTATGTTTGATGCTTAGTATGCTACTCTATGCTAAAAAGATGAAGTTAGATCTATGTCAAGAGGGAGAAAATGAAATGTTAATAAATGAATTAAAATAGAGTTTATTTGCAAATTCTGTCCTTAACTAGAAAGTGATGAAAATAGAAAGTCCTAATCCATGGATATTACAGCTTTTAAATGAACATTCATGAAATGAAAAGTCACTCAAAACACTACAACTTAATCTGATTCATTTAGTTAGAGATATGTTGGAAGAGCTTGTAAAAAAGATTAATTCTAATTTGCAATGAGTATCTCCTAAAACATAAAATGAAATGCTGAAACAAACAGTAACTTAAAACATTATAGTGAAATCTCATTCATTTGATAGAAGTTTATTGGAGGAGCTTGAGAAAAAGATTACTATAATGTAGTAAGGATCTGCTATGAAATGGTGAAACAACTTATAACATTACAACTAAATCTCATTCATGATTTAGAGGTTTATTGGAAGAGCTTTTGAAAGAGATTAATCATAATGTGATAAGGAAAAACAATCAATAACTCACAATATTAAAACTAAGTCTCATTCATGAATTAAAGGTTTATTGGAAGAGCTTTTGAAAGAAACTAACTGTAGTATAATGAGGATCTTCCTTTTAACTAAGTAATAGAAAATGAAATGCTAATAACTCAGAATATTATAATTGAATCCCATTCATTTAATAGAGATGTATTGGAAGAGCTTGAGAAAAAGACGAACTGCAATATCATGAGGATCCTTTATCTAAGCAAATGACATGAAACATAATGCTAAAAGCTATGATTTCAGAAAGCAGTCTAAATAAGAAAATATGACAAAACAAAATTGAAAATGACTTATCTAGAAAACATGTAAAACCTCATCGAATAGTAGGGGCCCTCTACTACCAATTTGGTGTAATCCTTAGCTCCTTGAAGATGTGATCAAAACAGCATCAAAGAACTAAACTTCTTTATTGATAAACTCACAAATCTACATCCCATTCCATCTTAAACTTTGTTACAAGACACTCTATAATCCTTTCTCTTCTCCTATTTTTCTCTACCCTTGATAGGAAAAGACTTCCCCTATTTATACAAAAATATGAGAAGTTATCTCATTAATGAGAGTCCATGAATCTCTCCCTCTATCTTCAGAGTTACAATCAAAATAGGAAATGATAAGACACATGTATTTTTAGAGTTTCAATACAAATAATAAATGAGACACATATCTTCTTAGAGTTTCAGTACAAAAAGGAAATGAGACACATGTCCTCATGATCCCATGATCTTCTCCACTCAAATTCGAATTTGGTTTTGGGAGGCCACATAAAGGTCTTTTAGAAGCTTCCTTTTGACCTACACGTCACAAAACTCATAACACATCTATAGATATATGACACTATGTTAATTTTATAATTTCTAATCATAAATTCACTTTAAACACATAAAATAAATAACTTTGGAAGACAAGGATCCTAACCCATGTATTTATGAAAATGGTTACTTGATGTAGGGTTTTAGGTCAGATAGTTATGAAATGAGAGCTAAATGGTAACGACATAATGGAAATATGTATGAATATGGAAAACACTTTTGAGACTCAACACTTGCCTCAACAATAAACGCAGTGAGTTGGTCACCTAACTCCATCCTGTATCTAGTATCAAGCTGACCACATCTAACAAAAGGCGGTATCGGCGCACCAGCAGGAGCAGGTTTCTCTGCATCAGCCTCCTAATGATCCTTGACATCTGGCATACCCTGATCGTCATGAGGATCCACACCTGGATCATGTGGTCGTGCCAGCATGTCTTCGCCATCAAAATACTCAATGTCTACAAAATATATACAAGTACAAAACAATAATTAGACAATTTCATTACACAATTTAATAAAAACAAGTTAAATAACATGTTATAATAGATTTAAATAAAACAATAATATTACCTCTATCATCTGGTAGCTCATCATCTATGAAGAGGGTGTTGGCACACCCTTGCCAATCCAATCCAGCATAAGGATAGGGGACCATAATGAAGGGATGCAGCTCATCAACACTGGCTAGCAACTCCAGTGCATCATGCAATATCCTCGTTGGAAACACAGTCTCGCCCCTCTTGGGCATCATATGCCCCCACATGTGCATCTATTCCTCGAACATTGACCTACGAGGCTGTTAAACAAAAGGAGGCCTTGTCTCTAAAAACCACTCAAAAAATAAACAAAAATTCTTTGAAGCAAAAGGGAAGTTGACCCTCCCTTGTGCATGAGCACAAAATCTATCTAAGGTTGTACAAAACTGCTGCAAAAAAATGGCAGACCACCTGATAATTCCCGGCTCCTATACTAAAGAATCAACATAATATAGAATTGAGCAACTAATTTGTTTCCTGCCACTCGTGTTGTGTGAAATGGTCGAAATCAAAAGTGAGAGGCACCTCACCTCCTCACTACCAAATGCACCAATATGTAACTGACCTTTGAAAACCTGAAAATATGAAGGAGATAGTACATATGCTCCAATGTATCTCTGGGAGTACACTAACTGACTCCTTGCTATACAGCCAGCTGGAACCTCTGGGAATGAGGGAAAATCCACCCCTCTCCTCGATATCCTTGTAATGAAATATATGTCCTCCTCAGTGGGCGTGTACCATTGGTTAGGATCAACTCGGAAATCCTATCGGTGGGCATTCCACCTGTGGATAAGATGTCTCAAAAACACACCATGGCCCTTTAGGGAAGTAGCCTCCTCATAGAACTTGAGGAGGCCTACCTTCATTAGGAGCCCTTGGGTATTTACTGTAATAGGGTGAGGGTACGCATCTCTCTCCCTCTCTCGTACCTCCCACGGGTGAACCATGTCATACTGATCCACTTGTTGTTGCTGTTGTTCTCCCTCTTCTCTTTGAATGATTGACATATTAAAAAAATTATTTTTATTAAATGAGACATGTATTTAGGAATATACATATATAATTTCTTTTGGAAAAAAAAAACAAAGCAGTTGGTGTGCCACAAAAAACAGTCACGCACCGGTTCCGGTGCATCTTTTGTTTGTCGCGCACCATAGGCGGTGCACCTGAAAATTTTCAGAGCACCGTTGACTATATACGGTGTCAGAAGTGTGGTGCGCTGGCTAAAATCTACACCTCGGCACATATTGTTGGGTCAGTGCACCGACCTTCTGACTTCATTACATATTCAACGGTGTAGTCTTTACGAGGCTGCACAGTTGACCCTGTCGAAATGCTGAATACGGTGTGTTGACAAACATACTCACCCCAGGGTGGATATTTCAGTCAACGCACCGCGTTGCCACTATTCCACATGGTCAACGGTGTGACCGGCGAAATTACCATACCGCACTTTCTTTTAAATTTTAAAATAACGCGGTGCACCTTTCGGTACCACCCCGGAAATGGTGCGGATATTGTTAGCATTAGTTGCGGTGCGGCCTGTAAATTTTAAAAGCAACACCGCTTACCGGTGTGAGCTGAACGGATCGAGCGCACTGCGCGACAATTTTTTTTCTTTTAAATGGTTAATTTTAAGGTTATTTGAAATTATAATCCGCTAAAAAGCTTAATTATGGAAAAACAAGAAAAATATCTGTACATTTGGCTATAGAGGAGGCATATTGGCTGTAGAATTTGTAAAAGAAAATTTGCCAACTATTTTGCAAAATGTAAGCTGGAGATTAGTGGGCAATGCGTAGCAGCAGTGCGTGCAATGGGAGCATCGATGTTAGGGCGGCTCAGACAAGGATAAATTGCACCAGTGCTTGAGAGCTCTGCAGCATTGAGAAAAGTGAAAAATGCGTTTTTTTGGCCGTAATTATTTTTTATTTGAGAAAAGTGAAAAATACGTTTTTTTGGCTGTAATTATTTTTTATTTAACCCTATTTCGGCGCATGGGGTTTTATAGGCACATTTGTGCAGTTTCTTAATATCG
The DNA here is from genome assembly GCA_034641835.2 of Pinus albicaulis. Lineage (NCBI taxonomy): Eukaryota > Viridiplantae > Streptophyta > Pinopsida > Pinales > Pinaceae > Pinus > Pinus albicaulis. The sequence goes on along the minus strand of CM076578.1, from coordinate 534,826,369 downwards.
CATGGGGTGGTTTCTATTTTTCTGCGGTGTTTTATGATGCACCAGTGCGGAAGAGTTGTAAAGCACCGATGCTCTACAGTAATAAGACGCACCGGGCGGGTGTGTACGGAGCACACGGTGTCCGATGTGCCAATGTTTTATGCACACTGGTTCTTTCTCTTTTTGAGCGCACCGGTGCAGTTTAGGATGATAAGCGCACCGAACGAAAAACATCCGCAAAAACCTCTGCCTGCCAACCTCCTCTAGTAACCTCCGCTAGAAACGGATGTTTGGGGTATTTTTATAAGGAGTTCCTCAAAAACATCCGCTAGAGGGTCTTTTCCTTGTAGTGATAGGAGACAAGAAAATTCCTCGGTGTAGGTGGATAAATCCGATGAAATCCATGCTTGTTTTTTCCTAGTGATCGAGTGGATATTATGGTAAATCATGTTATGACATGTTTATTCTTTTTCCCTAGTGATCTGGTGTGGATTACGGTAAAGCCTTATTTATATTGATAAGGGTTAGTTGGTTTAGCCTCGGGTGCCCTGGTTAGTTCTTTTGGATTGAGTCTCACATTCATGCTTGGAATATGCCACGGGGGTGATTGTATGAAGAGAGATTTTTCTCAGCCAATCTATGTTCGAGTGGAATGTGGAAGTCCCATCTCGGGTTGGTTTTTACATTCATCAATAATAGGTTCTCTCCCTGAAACTTTATGTGTAAATGTACTAGTTTAGATGTGTATTTTATGGTTGTATCCTTGAGATTTATGTTTTTATTATGTTGGTTATAAGCATGTATTATGATAGTGATGATGTATGGATCTCCTCATGTTTTTACTTGTATATGAATAAAAAATGTATCTATGACCTAATAGATAATACTGCATCTAATGATGTAAGGGAACAAAGCTTCTTAGTGATTCTCAGATAAGTATGAGACCCCTATGCTTATTTTTTTGTTCACACATGTAGAATACATGTTTGTGGCATGTTTTACAAAATGCCTGTCATGGCTAGTAGGGGTCCAGTCTAAGCCTTGTCATGGTTTTTGCAGATACATCATTGTTTCACTATTTTATTTCATTTTTGAAATTGTCATTGAGTTATGGGCAGTGGCCTAGGCTCTAGGCCTTAAAAAGTGCCTTAAATCCCACGAGCATAGGAACAGGTCAAGGAAATTTATTCCTTGGATGCAGGCATGCATGCTTATGTGTGCATCTAGAGCCTCCTAGACACATTCATGACCATACTATGGGAGAGTTCGGGGTTTAAGTGGGACAAAATTTCAATGGGACCCAAAGGATAGTTACCTGAGTGATTGGGATGGTTCTTAAGAGCCTTGTTGCTAATGTGGAAGGCTTGTATGATGTGTTTATGTTAGTTCGATTTTTTTAAGGTCACCTAGGAGGTTGAATCTGATCATAGTAGCCTCTCGTCACATGTTTACTATAGCTGGTCAGTTTCTTGGGTAGATATGGGAGGAGCATGTTACAATATTTTTTTTAGAAATAATGGAGAAGATATTAAAATTTTTGTGAGGGAATGTTGTATTTACTAAATAAATAGTAGATAGATAGTAAAATTTTGAAGGTTAATTCAACCATCACATATACCTAATCAAACATATAAAGGTAAGAATGTCATTTTGTGGTCAATGATAGAATCACAAAATATGCACATGTTTACAAAATTTAAAAATTTACATATATGTAAAATATTAAGTGGAAGAAGTGATCATGAAGGAAATTCAAAGACTTCATAGTTTTCATAAAGTAATACTAAGTGATAGAGATCCAAATTTCATAGGAATTTTTGGGAAGAATTATGGAAGATGAGTGTAACAATACTAGATATTAGTTAAGCATATCATCTACAAGTACATGGTTTTTTTAGAGGGTTATCTATGATGTTATTCATAAGAGAAGAAAACTCGATGGGAAAAATGGTTCATCTAGTAGAATGGTGATATAATACTACCTATAACACATATACTAAAATATCCCCATTTGAGGCTCTTTATGAATATTAGCTCCTACTATCTCATACTCCTTGCAAGATAAGTCCAAAGTATAGGTATTATGGCCATATCTAGAGAAGCTTAAATAAACTTTGACAAAATTCCTAAGGAAAACCTTCAAATGGTGCAAAACATAATGAAATAGCAAGCAATTCAATACCAAAGTGAAAGACAATTTGAGGAAGGTGATTGGATATTTTTGAGGCTACAACCTTATATTAAAAGCATTCTACACTCAAGAAAAAGAAAAATTAGAAACTAGCTCCAAAATTTTATGGATACTATAAGATTATTTGTAGGATAAAAGAAGTGACATATGAGTTATATTTGTATTTTTCTTGCATTTATAAGTTTTTTCTTGCATATTTTATTTAAAAAGGTTTTTAGATAAACTGTGTGAGTGCAAACAAAGCTTCCAAAATTATATGAAAAAAATTATATATCAAAATTTTCTATCTATTGGAATAGAACCGTAACAGAGTACTTGATCAAGTGGAATAATATACTTGTAGAATAATCTACATAGGAAGATGAATAGTTTTGATGAAACACACTCAATTAAAAGTTTTGAGGGATTTTTTTTTTTTTTAAGAGGGAGGCTATGATAAGGCCCTAATGAACACTCATTAATTGTATGTTTGTTATATTATCAGGTTGATCATAACCTTTCATTGAACTCTTCATCTCCTATATATACCAAGGGGCCATACTCTTAGGATCATCATATCTTGTATATGCATTGGATTAATTGTAAAAGGATGCTTCCCCTCAAAGTGGATTATATTCATTGAATTTTTATCATTTCAAGGTGCTTAGATTAGAATGAGGGGTGTGTTGAACGATGTCATTACATGTTTCCTAAAATCCCTCGCATAGGAGGGACTTTCTCTTCTTGATCCTTGAGAGTTTCAGATCTCCCACCTCTTCCAAAGAAAAAATTACATTTGTTTGGCTCCCTATAACATAGGCTAAACATTACCCTAGCTCCTTTCATTGCTCCAAAATTTGTTAGGACTTTGTTAATTTAGTTGTGGGGATAGAAATTCTCTTAGTGAAGGGTGCATTAATGGATATATGTAGGGGACTTCTTCTTCTCCTTCTATCTCCAAAAATACACATTGATTTTGATTCATTTCAAGCTTTTCTTCATGTTTCAGTTGATGGGCCACTACCCTGGTGAAAATTACATGTAATAAAAGTTAATAAAGGAAAAATAATAACCACATTTATGGGACACTTATTCCAAGTTGAATGTTGGGAAAAACATCCTACTATGGTGTTCATTTGGTTTATTATGGCTAAGTAAATTGGAAAAGGCAATGGAAAACAATTTGGAAAGGAAAAGTGGAATTAATTAACATTTCATCTATGAAATTAATGGAAATTAGGAGAAAACAAAGGTGAAAGGTCACAGGTTGCATGTGAGGAGGAAAATAAAGGAAAATAATGGAAAATGAAGAAAATAGAGTCATGATTGATAATTTTTTTTTGAGTATAAGTTGGTACCTTTTATCAATGTAACCTTTTGTCAGTTTAGTTTTGGAGCTCTCCCTCTATTCTATTTCTCGCACTCTTAGAAACATAGAGTTTTCTTGCAGCATTTTAGATTTGGATCAAGAAAATCAAAGGAGGAAAAGAAGAATCAAAGATCAAGAAAGGAAGAGCATGATCAAGTAGCTACAATGGGTTTACTTATAGGTATCGATTTGCATGTGTGGTTTCCTCATTAGATTTTGCATGCATGGTTATGCATGTGTGTTCTTGGTTCTCTTTATGTCATTGGCATGGGTTTTTCCAAGTGTGGCAGTGTTCTTTAGCCTTACCTTTCCATTTCCAGATAGCCATGGTGTGATGGGGTTCTCATTTTTTGGTTGAGATGGGTTTCTGGATGGATTCAAAACTAAGTGAGGTGAATCTATGAAAGAAAGAACACGTGGCCTAGTAATCCATGAACCGGTCTATGGATTGTGGTAAAGCCACATGCCTAGGAACTCCTAAACCGTACTATGGGTTGTGGTAAATCTAGGTATTGTGTGCCTCAGTGGGCCTAAGAATCCTCGACCGGTGAATTGTGGGATATATGACAAGGCCTAGAGGTGGTTTCCCTTGATCAGGCCTAGGAATCCTTGCCAGTGAATGGCGGGATATACGGTAAATCCTGGAGGGTGGTGTCTTGGCTATGGCCTAGTGATCCCTGGATCAAACTATGGATTGTGGTAAAGGCTAGAGACTAGGAGATAAAAAAATTTCTCACGGTGTAGTTGGAGAAATCTGGTGGCATCCATGCTTGGTTATGACCTAGTGATTCGATGAGGATTTGTTTTGGGGAAAATCACCCTAGAGGTTTGTTGGGTTACAACCTCCACAGAGCAGGGGCATGCTACTTAAGAAGGACTCACACAACCATGCATGTTCAGGAAAAACTAAATAGAGTAGAATGAGGAAGTTACCCATAGGTCCTACGGTTGAAGCAGATCCCGCGGGGTCCAAACCCCCAGCAACCGTCCTTCCTTCTTAACCTGAAAGACAAGAAGAAACAAGCACGAAGAACTAGTTGTACAACATATATCTACTCTAAATGTTAGTGAAATCCATATAAAACATCAGATAAACCATAATGAATGCTTAAATAACAATTTTCTCATATATGTAAGCAGACACTAACATGTATATTTCGGGAACAAGATGGTACTTCTGTATTATAAATAGCATGTACAGAAATAACGAGTGGAGAGATCACCTGAATCCTTGCACGATCTTCGAGCAGACCGTCATTCGGATCCGTCCCGCCCTTGCCTCACTAATATTCCTTCCAAACTGGTGCATACGAGATGACATATAGGGAGATGAGCATCTCAAGGAAACAAGGGTTTCCTGTAATGAACTGGGAAAGTGCAGGAGGCACGGGGAATCAGACTTGGATAGGGAATACCAACAGAGTATAATATCAATAAATTCTCTCTCCCTTAGGCCATACACATGAGGGGCTTTTATACTCCCTCCAAGTAGTTTCAACAGTTGGAAACAGTTGGCCACGTGCTGGGGTGGTTGAACTACCTGAGTAACCATCAACCCAGCCCGAAAATAGGGAATTTTTATAAATTTTTTCATAATTTTAATGGCATACGCGGAAAAGTGCAGCTGGACTCGCGTATACACGCGGAAAAGTACAGGCATAGTCGCGTATGGGGATTTTTACACTATTTTTAAGTGAATTTGTCCAAGTTTGTAGGAATGGGTGCCCAAAGCCATAAAAGCAATCATGAATCATATGAAGGTGAGAAATGATGCTATAACAGGATTGAGGTAAAGTCAATTTCAATTGATGAGGGTTAGGTGGTTTAGCCTTGGGAATTCCTGTTTGTTTTTTTTTGGTTTTAAGTCCCACATTCATGCTTGGAATATGGCATGGAGGTGACTGGTTGAAGAGAGATTTGGCTCCGCCAATATATGGTGGGGTGGAACATGGTAGTCCCATACCGGGTTGGATTTTTCATTCATCAATAGGATTTTATTCTCTTTGGTATTTTATGTGAAAATATAATGGTTTATATGTGCATTATATGGTTGTTGTATCCTTATTATTTTGGTTGGTTATATATTAGTTATGAGCATGTTTTATGACAGTGATAATTTATGGTTTTCATCATGTTTTGATTTTTAAATGAATGAACAATGAATATATGACCTAATAGTAGATAATTAAGCTAATTATATAAGGCATTAGTGTTTTTTTATCGATTTTCAAATAAGTATGAGACCCCTATGCTCAGATATGTTGTTTAAACCTGTAGATTACATATTTGTGACATGTTTGACGAAATGCCTATCATGGCTAGTAGGGGTCCAGTGAATTCCTTCTTAAAGTAATTGCATTTGTATCATTATTCCGTTGTTATATTTCATTCTTGAAAGTGTCATGGATTTATGGACAGTATCTTAGGTCCTAGCCCTGAAATTTAGCCTTAAATCCCGCAGTTGTTGATATAGCACTGGCAGAAAAAGGTTGCAGTCGTACTCATGCAAGCTCATGGGAGTGACTGTGGCTCTCAATTGGTTGAAGGGCTTGGAAAGGGAGTGAATTGGGGATTAATGCAGCAAAAAGTTAGTTTGTCTCAGGGGCTAGTCACCTGGAAGGTTTGAATGGATCCCGAGGGTTCTGTTGCATGTGTAGTAGGTCTGTGTTGTTGTGTTACATTGGTTCCATTTCCTTAACTGACACATAGGGAGTTGAATCATATCATAGTAACTCTTTGTCATATGTTTACCTCAGTTGGCCAGTTACTTGGATAAATGTGGGAGGGGGGTGTTACAGGCGAAAGCTTGTTTTTTCCAAAGCCATTGAATCTTGGAGCAAACTTCCATCTTCAACAAATTATTTGACATAATCCATCAATGTTTTTGTTACCACTACCTCCTCCTTATTTTATTTTTGTTCATCCTTTTGACTTAGTTCCACAAGCCCCTATATCATTTGATCAAATTCCTAGATTTTCTGGGCTCGAGTGGTGAATATGGATTTTATATATGCTTTTTTCACTATAGGGTTTCCTAGATATGCCCTCAATCCTATGCCTTTTGGTCTCTATTTTACTTCAATAATCTTAGTAATTCCCTAGCCTTCAAAATAGGTGTGGCTTTTGGGTACACTGGAAATTCTTGTGGGATATATGTGGCAGCGTCATCATCTAGGAGACGAGTTCCTTGCTCATCTCTCTTGATATACCAACTCATGGAAATAGTCTCACCCGTTGATTTTGTTTCCTATTCCTTGTCCTCATCATCATGCACTTCATCATACAACTTGGAAAATTATTTATCTTGTGGTATACTTTGAAATGGGACATTTTCAGTTTTCAAGAATTTGATCATCCTCCCACCAAGCCCCCATCTGGTGTTTACCTCTTTCCTTCTTACTTCTGTGAGGGGAGTAAGCACGAGCTCCTCTTTGGGGATTACATCATACTTGGGCCTATAGAAAGTCTAATATGCAGGCACATCTAGTTTATTAGGTCGAGGTGTTGTAAAAGTGTGAAGCAGTGTTTTTGTGGGATTGGGATCTGCTTTTATAATGGCCTCCACTTCCTCGTATGTCTCTAATTGGGAAGGAGAAGGATTCACAAATGAGAGAGAGAAGAATTAATGTACTCACTCAACCCTTTCCTCTGGATAGCTCCTTATTAGGGGAGAGGTGCAACAAAGGTTTCCTTCATTTGACTTTATCCTCTTCTACAATTATCACCTAATGATACCTTGAGAATCCATATGTAAATGAATAGAATTCCCTTCCCCCTCTCCAACACTTCATCTGTAAACGGTGTGGAGAAGGGATCATGTATGCATAATAAATGAAATCCTATTAGATCCACACATATTTGAATCTCTTTTTCTGGTTTTTCTTAATAACCATGGAGTTTATCCACTCAAACCACTCAATTTGAAAGAGAATTTATTCCTTCACCATCATATCAATCTCATGTTTGAATTTCTATTTATATCTTAGATTTTAGATATATAGTCTATTCTTTATAGACTTGGCATCATATTTATGTTGTATTCTCATCTCTGCCAAGGAAATTACTATGCCTTTCATTTCTGAAATTTCCTTTTTGGGGGCATATCCTCATATTCTATAAGTAATTCAGCACTTGTGTTACAATTTCCTAATTCCAATAGTCTCCAATGATAGCCATCTTAGGATTTTATTTAGATCCAATGTTTAGTTTGTTTCTCTTTAGAGGTTCTTTTTAGCAAGGTTTGGTATTAATTGCTTTTTTTTTTATGAATTTTTGGGGTTATATATTAAGGTTGTTAGTTTCATTGATATTCATATTTCTAAACTCGTCCTCTTCATTTGTTTCTTCTTCATCCATCTTCCAAAAATGCAATGGTTCTTTCATATTCTCCATGTTTCTTTGGTATGCGCATACCACCACCTGCACATGGCCTGGAAGCATTTGTTTCTCCTGAAATATGAAGTGCTTAGTCTTTTTCAAGACTCCTGGCAATGCATGGTTTTGTTCTTCAAACTTGAACATTGCAAAAAATCATTTACCCATTTTATCCCAGTCTCCAGTTTGTCTCATGGTCTCCTCTTGTACGTACCAACTCCTTGGCACTGCATCCAATATATGAAAAAATTGATGGGTCCAACTTTGAGGAGAAGAAAGAAAGTGCTTTCAGCTACTAGAGATAGAATAATTCAAAGCGTAATTATGTATATAATATATGCATTGTCGAAGGGGGTGTCACTGCAAACTCGTATTGGAAATCAAGCGGATATCGTTGTACGTAATTACGTATACGATGAATGAATGCATAATTACATACATAAGAGTAGCTTTTCTGCTAAAGCATAAGTACTAATTTAAATGCATAATTACATATATAATAATATTGGAGAAATCCCATCTTCTTGATGTGTTTGAGACTAATGGATATAGCAAATCTCGGGGTCTTAAGTCCTTTTCAAAAACATTCAAAGGCCTAAGGGACAAGTCTATTTGGGTGGATCCTATCTCCAAGGTTAATCTCTCGTTTATCCAAGGGACCACAGACATCATTTCCCATGTCCTTAGGAGAAACAATGTATCCTCTTCGTTCAAGCCTCTCTGTACTATCAGGAATTTTCTTGGGTCTGTCAAGGACCCTATTGACCCAAAGGACATGAGAGGCTTTTATTTAGTACCTTGTTCCTATGGTACTCCATATATTAGGGAAATTGGTCGATCCATTAGACAAATAATTCATGAACATGCTGCAGACATTAGACACAATTGATCTTGCACTTCTGCTCTTATAGAGCATGCTGGGTAATCATGTCACCATGTGTGAATTGAAGATTCCAAAGTCATTTCTAAGGTGGATCACTTCCATCATAGAAAGCCGAGGGAGCCAGGAAAATTCCTTTAAGGGATCATGAAGGAATTATGAGGCATCCAAGTTTTTTTTTTTTTTTGATCAATTGATTGGTTTTGACGAGATCACGGTAGTTTGAGGGTGGATGTGGTTTAACCTTTGGATTCTATTGCTTATTTTTGTCTTGGTTTATCCCATGAGATCTCACATTCATGTTTGAAATATGGCATGAGGGTGATTGGCTAAAAGAAGGATTTGATTCATCTCAATTTAATAATGGTCGGGTGGTACATGGAAGTCCTTGATTTGGATAGATTTAGCATATGTTAATAAGAGTTATTTTGCTATGGTGATTCATGAGTATATGTACTTGTTATTATTTAGCTTTGATGGTTGTTCTAAGTATGGTTTTGTAATATGTTTTAGCTATGAATATTTTTCATGCTTTGATAATTTAGTAAATGTTTGATGAATGTATGGACTAATAAGTGTTATTGTAGCTATGTGGAGAGGGAATAGAGCCTCTTAGTGATTCTCGGATGTATCTCAAACTAATATGATAAAATATGCATTGATGACCTATAACTTACATGGTTTCCATGTGTTTGACGAAATTTTTGTTATGGACTAGGCATGTCGTGGGTCATTTTCATTCAAGTTTTGTATGAAAAGCATTGGAGGTTGGCCTAGAAAAGTGGCTCAAATCTCGTGACCACACCATTTAAATTAGATATTATGGGCTATAACTTCATGGAGGCATAACTGGAGCTTGGAGGTCGGGCCATGTCATAATAACTGAAACATTTCATGTTTACCCTTGTAGGTCTGTGAAATTGGGTAAATGTGGGAGGAGGTGGTTATAGGGTGGTATCAATGTAGGTTTCATTCTCTTTGGTCGGTGATATCTGATACCACATTGTGGTATCAGAGCTTCCACTTGGAATGGGGTAGGCGAGATGTGATTGTTATGGATGCATGTCAGTTGTTAATGTGTTTGTTATGCATTCATTATAGTGGCTATGGTTTCCATGTATCTAGTCATTATTACAATATATGATGTCAATGGGTTGATATATATATATATATATATATATATATATATATATATATATATATATATATATATATATATATATATATATATATATATATATATATATATATCATGCTAATCTAGAATGATTTGTGTAGATGAGATAGCCTCACTTGAACTTCCCTAAGGTATATTTGATTATGTTTGTATTTGGTTATTTTACATGGTATGTTTGCACAAGATAGAGGATCAGAGATCACAAAAAAATGGTGGATTACAGTTCACGTGACTCTCTTTATAGATCATATGAGTAGTAAAGAGATGAGTACTCTCATAAGATAGTAGATACATTGAGAAGTATAAAGGAAATGATCAGAAGTTGTGAGGTGGATAATGAAAGAATAATTTAGTCACAGGAAAGACTTGCTAGGGCTCAGTGTTGGAGCGGGGTCCCCTAAGCCATAATTTTTGATGTAATTTTGTATAAGTTTGTATGTGCGCACTGTGTATAAGCTTGATGTAAATGGGTTTAATAGTAAACTATGGGCCTCAAACCATGGTTTGAGACCTTAGTTTTTGTGTGCTAGGTGAATATAAATAGATATATCGAGTCTAAGGAAAATAGTTCAGTTAAGTCATGAATTATTGATGTTTGATAATTTTATGCATTGATAATACGTTGTAAGGGTTTTTATGGGTTGGGTTGAAATGCTCCTATTGGTTGTGTGCGAACTCCGCTGGCTGTGTGCACATAAAAATTTATGTAAGGGAAAGACTGATATGTATTGAAGGATCTGAATTAATGCAAAGGACGAATTTTGGAGAGCTTACTGTGTTATGAATATGAGTTATTTACTGTTTATGTTCTCCTAAGATCGAATTGTTTCTATCTTTCTTATTGATTCTTGCAAAAAGGATATCTGTTATGATTATGTATGCTTATTGATGGTTGATAGATATTTTTAAGTAATTGCATTGTTTAAGATATGGATCTGGTTCTGTTACATTATCTACGCTAAGGCGAACATCAACTCTGTTTTATTTTGTTAAAGATTGTGCACTCTCTATGATTCTACTTTAGTTTTTTGCACGCATCTGTTTATGATAACTATAAGTTTGCATTCGGTTTGCTAAGGACCACTTCATTATTTTCTCCCTCAGGGTGTGGAAACCTGGTTCCAACTCCCCCCCATACTGCTTCGAGTGAGAACTTGATCTGCGTAAGCAAGTCATTGCCAAAAGGGCCAGTAGTTGGATGGTTTGCTGGTTTATCCATAAACTCCAAACTTGGGTTAGGACCTATCAAGACAAAAAATGGTTTCGTTGTTGAGAAAGGGATCGTTTTGAGGGAGATTTTATGTTGTGGCATCTATCATGAAACGAATTACAAGATTGGTTGGATAGAAAGATCCTTGAATTCTCACTCCAAGAGAATAGGAGTACTAAGTTGTCTGATGAACAATGGGTACAAAAATATATTTATATAGAAGTGCATGAAATATTCTTTTGTTCCTTTTCATACAAGCTTTAGGAGTGGTTGTCGCACTTAGCTGAATTCTGTCACTGCATAAAAAATGATGTAGTCACTGAGTGGAATCTTGAATTGATCCAACAAGCAGAGAAGTCTGACAATAATATCACTCGCACTGTAGATCATTGGATCGATCATGTGTTGGGAGGATTTGTGACTAAATTTTCCATTTATCAATTTGTGTTCTATTCTGAAGTAGAAAGAATGTTTTTCAAAGGCCCTAGACGTAATTTCATGTGATCATTGAATTTTTTGTTGAAAATGTTATTATGTGAATGAGGCTGTATGTGTGAACATACTTCTTGAATGCATTGAAGAAGTCCAACTACGTGCAGTGGAAAATTTTACCACGAAGATTCTAAAGATTTTATTTATAGCCCTCTGAAGCCTAGATCTGATAGTGAAGTTGAACCAAAAACTAGTAGCTCAAGTGACTCTGAAGAAGAAATCTCATCACACTAGAAACCTTTGAGTCTGTTTCCAACCCCATCCACTCCAATTTTTCAATCACATCACATAACACCTACTCCACTGCGTAGTCCATATCCACCAACACCTCTACCTCCCCTTGAAGTATATATGGAAGCATCAATGAATTTACCTAATTTCAGAGGCATTGGAAATGAGGACACTAATCACTCATGGTTTTTTACTAAGACCGTATAAAAAGATCAAAAAAATAACAATGTTGATATTAGGAAGGCACAGTTGGTTACTGCTATCAAAGATCGCACATTAGATTAGTACATCAAGTACACTTAGAAAAACCCTATTGCTATCTTGGAACAAATCAAAGCAACTCTAAAGGAGCTGTTTAAGAAGCCTAAGTCATACGCGCAATTGGTGACCGAAATGAAAGAGATTTGTTAGGAGGCGAATGAATCTGTATGGGAAGTCAATCAAAGGTTGAAGCGCACCATCAGAGATGGTGGATTTTTTATTGATGATACTCAACAAAAGGAATGGTTCATTGCTATGTTTCTCCCACATTTGGGTCAGCCCTTAGGTCAGTAAAATATTGCCACACAATTTGAGGTTGTGGAGTTGCAATGAAATTGGAGGCTACACCAACACCTATTGCATTGGGAACTCAACATATTCAGAATCAGTTGGAAGCCATGCATCTATAGATTCAAAGCCCGCGCAAGGACAAGGGAAAGGAGGTTTGCGCAGAGGTTTGGTTTATAAAATGTAAAGCTTCTAGGCACAATAAATATCAGTGTCCTGTCTTCAACAATTATCTGAACGTTGGAGGTCCTAGTCTGTTGAAGACTCCTGTGTGGTGCAAAATTTGTCAAATTTATGGATTGCATAACATAGATTCATGCCCAAGGATCATAACTATGGATTACAGTAAAAGCTAGAGACTAGGAGACAAAAAAAATTCTCACGGTGTAGGTGGTGAAATCCGGTGGCATCCATGCTTGGTTATGACCTAGTGATCCGATGAGGATTGAGGTAAAGTCGATTTCAATTGATGAGGGTTAGGTGGTTTAGCCTTGGGAATTCCTGGTTGTTTTTTTTGGTTTTAAGTCCCACAGTGATCCCTGGATCAAACTATGGATTGTGGTAAAGGCTAGAGACTAGGAGACAAAAAAATTTCTCATGGTGTAGGTGGAGAAATCTGGTGGCATCCATGCTTGGTTATGATCTAGTGATCTGATGACGATTGAAGTAAAGTTGATTTCAATTGATGAGGGTTAGGTGGTTTAGCCTTGGGAATTCCTGGTTTTTTTGTTTTGTTTTAAGTCCCACATTCATGCTTGGAATATGGCATGGGGGTGATTGGTTGAAGAGAGATTTGGCTCCACCAATCTATGGTGGGGTGGAACATGGTAGTCCCATACTGGGTTGGATTTTGCATTCATCAATAGGAGTTTATTCTCTTTGGTATTTTATGTGAAAATATACTGGTTTATATGTGGATTATATGGTTGTTGTATCCTTATTATTTCGATTGGTTATATATTGGTTATGAGCATGTTTTATGACAGTGATAATTTATGTTTCTCACTATGTTTTGATTTTTAAATGAATGAACAATGAACATATGATCTAATAGTTGATAATGAAGCAATGAAATTGGAGGCTACACCAACGCCTATTGCACTAGGAACTCGACATATTCAGAATCAGTTGGAAGCCATGCATCTATAGATTCAAAGCCCATGCAAGGACAAGGGAAAGGAGGTTTGCGCAGAGGTTTGGTTTATAAAATGTAAAGCTTCTAGGCACAATAAATATCAGTGTCCTGTCTTCAACAATTATCTGAATGTTGGAGGGCCTATTCCGTTGAAGACTCTTGTGTGGTGCAAAAACTATCAAATTTATGGATTGCATGACACCGATTCATGCCCAACGATTAGAACTATGGATTGCGGTAAAGGCTAGAGACTAGGAGACAAAAAAAAATTCTCACGGTGTAGGTGGAGAAATCTTGTGGCATCCTTGCTTGGTTATGACCTAGTGATATGATGAGGATTGAGGTAAATTTGATTTCAATTGATGAGGGTTAGGTGGTTTAGCCTTGGGAATTCTTGGTTGTTTTTTTTTTTTGTTTTAAGTCCCACAGTGATCCCTTGATCAAACTATGGATTGAGGTAAAGGCTAGAGACTAGGAGACAAAAAGAATTCTCACGGTGTAGGTGGAGAAATCCGATGGCATCCATGCTTGGTTATGACCTAGTGATTTGATGAGGTTTGAGGTAAAGTCAATTTCAATTGATGAGGGTTAGGTGGTTTAGCCTTGGGAATTCCTGGTTGTTTTTTTTTTGGTTTTAAGTCCCACATTCATGCTTGGAATATGGCATGGGGGTGATTGGTTGAAAAGAGATTTGGCTCTGCCAATCTATGGTGGGGTGGAACATGGTAGTCCCATACCAGGTTGGATTTTGCATTCATCAATAGAAGTTTATTCTCTTTGATATTTTATGTGAAAATATACTGGTTTATATGTGGATTATATGGTTGTTGTATCCTTATTATTTTGGTTGGTTATATATTGGTTATGAGCATGTTTTATGACAGTGATAATTTATGGTTCTCATCATTTTTTGATTTTTAAATGAATGAAAAATGAATATATGACCTAATAGTTGATAATGAAGCAGTGAAATTGGAGGCTACACCAACACCTATTGCACTGGGAACTCAACATATTCAGAATCAGTTGGAAGCCATGCATCTATAGATTCAAAGCCCACGCAAGGACAAGGGAAAGGAGGTTTGTGCAGAGGTTTGGTCTATAAAATGTAAATATTTTAGGCACAATAAATATCAGTGTCCTGTCTTCAACAATTATCTGAATGTTGGAGGTCCTTGTCCGTTGAAGACTCCTGTGTGGTGCAAAAAACTGTCAAATTTATGGATTGCATGACACAGATTCATGCCCAATGATCAGAACTATGGATTGCGGTAAAGGCTAGAGACTAGGAGACAAAAAAAATTCTCACGATGTAGGTGGAGAAATCCGGTGGCATCCATGCTTGATTATGACCTGGGGATCCGATGAGGATTGAGGTAAAGTCGATTTCAATTGATGAGGGTTAGGTGGTTTAGCCTTGGGAATTCCTGGTTTTTTTGTTTTTATTTTAAGTCCCATAGTGATCCCTAGATCAAACTATGGATTGCAGTAAAGGCTAGAGACTAGGAGACAAAAAAATTTCTCACGGTGTAGGTGGAGAAATCCGGTGGCATCCATGCTTGGTTATGACCTAGTGATCCGATGAGGATTGAGGTAAAGTTGATTTCAATTGATGAGGGTTAGGTGGTTTAGCCTTGGGAATTCCTGGTTGTTTTTTTTTGGTTTTAAGTCCCACATTCATGCTTGGAATATGGCATGGGGGTGATTGGTTGAAGAGATATTTGGCTCCGCCAATCTATGGTGGGGTGGAACATGGTAGTGCCATACCGGGTTGGATTTTTCATTCATCAATAGGAGTTTATTATCTTTGGTATTTTATGTGAAAATATACAGGTTTATATGTGGATTATATGGTTGTTGTATCCTTATTATTTCGGCTGGTTATATATTGGTTATGAGCATGTTTTATGACAATGATAATTTATGGTTCTCATCATGTTTTGATTTTTAAATGAATGAACAATGAATATATGACCTAATATTTGATAATGAAGCTAAAAATATAAGGCATTAGTGTTTTTTTTATCAATTCTCAAATAAGTATGAGACCCTTATGCTCAGATATGTTGTTTAAACCTGTAGATTACATATTTGTGACATGTTTGACGAAATTCCTGTCATGGCTAGCAGGGGTCCAGTGAATTCCTTCTTAAAGTAATTGAATTTGTATCATTATTTCGTTGTTATATTTCATTCTTGAAAGTGTCATGGAGTTATGGACAGTGTCTTGGGTCCTAGCCCTGAAATTTAGCCTTAAATCCCGCAGTTGCTGATATAGCACTTGCATAAAAAGGCTCCAGTTTACTCATCCAGGCTCATGGGAGCAACTGTGGCTCTCAATTGGTTTAAGGGCTTGGAAAGGGAGTGACTTGGGGACTAATGCAACAAAAAGTTAGTTTGTCTCAGGGGCTAGTCACCTGGAAGGTTTGAATGGATCATGATGGTTCTGTTGCATGTGTAGTAGGTCTGTGTTGTTGTGTTACATTGGTTCCATTTCCTTAACTGACACATAGGGAGTTGAATCATATCATAGTAACTCTTCATCACATGTTTACCTCGGTTGGCTGATTACTTGGATAAATGTGGGAGGGGGGTGTTACAGGTGAAAGCTTTTTTTTCAAAAGCCATTGAATCTTGTAGAAAACTTCCATATTCAAAAAATTATTTGACATAAGCCATCAATTTTTTTGTTACCGCTACCTCCTCCTTATTTTATTTTTGTTCATCCTTTTGACTTAGTTCCACAAGCCCCTACATCATTTGATCAAATTCCTATATTTTCTATGCTCAAGTGGTGAATATGGATTGTAGAAATCCCATAGCCTTCAAAATAGGTGTGGATTTTGGGTACATTGGAACTTCTTGTGGGATATATGTGGCGGCCTCATCATCCAGGACACGAGTTCCTTGCTCAGCTCTCTCGATATACTAGCTCATGGAAATATTCTCACCCGTTGATTTTGTTTCCTATTCCTTGTCCTCATAATCCTCATCATCATGCACTTCATCATACAAATTGGAAAATTATTTATCCTGTGGTATACTTTGATATGGGGTATTTTCAGTTTTCAAGAATTTGATCATCCTCCCACCAAGCCCTCATCTGGTGTTTACTGAAGTTATCCTCATTTACCTATTTCCTTCTTACTTATGTGAGGGGAGTAATCACGAGCTCCTCTTTGGGGATTACATCATACTTGGGCTTATAAAAAGTCTAATATGCAGGCACATCTGGTTTATTAGGCCGAGGTGTTGTAAAAGTGCGAGGCAATGTTTTTGTGGGATTCACATCTGCTCTTAAAATGGCCTCCACTTCCTCGTATGTCTCTAACTGAGAAGGATAAGGATTCCCAAACTAGAGAGAGAAGCATTAATGTACTCACTCGACCCTTTCCTCTGGAAATCTCCTTATTTGGGGAGAGGTGCAGCAAAGGTTTCCTTCATTTGATTTTATTCTCTTCTACAATTATCACCTAATGATACCTTGAGAATCCATATGTAAATGAATAGAATTCCCTTCCCCCTCTCCAACACTTCATCTGTAAACGGTGTGGAGAAGTGATCATGGATGCATACTAAATGAAATCCTATTAGATCCACACGTATTTGAATCTCTTTTTCTGGTTGTTCTTAATAACCATGGAGTTTATTCACTCAAACCGCTCAATTGGAAAGAGAATTTCTTCCTTCATCTTCATATCAATCTCATGTTTGAATTTCTCTTTATATCTTAGATTTTAGATAGATAGTCTATCCTTTATAGACTCGGCATCAGATTTATGTTGTATTATGTTGTATTCTCATCTCTGCCAAGGAAATTACTATGCCTTTCATTTCTGAAATTTCCTTTCAGGGGCATATCCTCATATTTTATAAGTAATTCAACTACTTGTGTTACAATTTCCTAGTTCCAATAGTCTCCAATGATAGCCATCTTCAGATTTTATTTAGATCCAATTTTTAGTTTCTTTCTCTTTAAGGGTTCTTTTTAGCAAGGTTTGGTATTAATTGCCTTTTTTTAATGAATTTTTGGGGTTATATATTAAGGTTGTCAGTTTCATTAATATTCATATTTCTAAACTCGTCCTCTTCGTTTGTTTCTTCTTCATCCATCTTCCAACAATGCAATGGTTCTTTCATATTCTCCATGTTTCTTTGATATGCGCACATCATCACCTGCACATGGCCCGGAAGCATTTGTTTCTCCTGAAATATGAAGTGCTTAGTCTTTTTCAAGACTCTTGGCAATGCATGGATTTGGTCTTCAAACTTGAACATTGCAAAAAATCATTTACTCATTTTATCCCAGTCTCCAATTTGTCTCATGGTCTCCTCTTCTATGTACCAACTCCTTGGCACTGCATCCAATATATGAAAAAATCGATGGGTTCGTCTTTGAGGAGAAGAAATAAAGTGCTTTCGGCTACTAGAGATAGAATAATTCAAAGCGTAATTATGTATATAATATATGCATTTTCGAAGGGGGTGTCACTGCAAAATCATATTGGAAACCAAGTGGATGTCATCATACGTAATTATGTATATAATGAATGAATGAATAATTACATATATAAGAGTAGCTTTGCCAGCTAAAGCATAAGTACTAATTTAAATTCATAATTACATATATAATAATATTGTAGAAATCCCATCTTCTTGATGTGTTTGAGAATAATGGATATAGCAGATATGAGGGTCTTAAGGCCTTTTCAAAAGCATTCAAAGGCTTAAGGGAAAATTATACTCCGGTGGATCCTATCTCCAAGGTTAATCTCCCGTTTATCCAAGGGACCACGAACATAATTGCCCATGTCCTTAGGAGAAATAATGTCTCCTCTTCGTACAAGCCTCTCTGTACTATCAAGAATTCTCTTGGGTCTTTCAAGGACCCTATCGACCCAAAGGACATGAGAGGATTTTATTTAGTACCTTGTTCCTGCATGGTACTCCCTATATTGGGGAAACCGGTCAATCCATTAGATAGAGAATTCATGAACATGCTGTAGAAATTAGACACAATTGATCTCGCACTTTTGCTCTTGCAGAGCATGCTAGGTAATCGTGTCACCATGTGTGAATTGAAGACTCCAAAGTCATTTCTAAGGTGGATCATTTCCATCATAGAAAGCCGAGGGAGGCTATTGAAATCGAGAGTCATCCTAAGAATCTCAAGAGAGATGATAAGTGGAAATTAAGTAAGAGCTAAACTCTGACCCTCTCCAGGTGATTTCTCCCCTGTGCATTGAGTTCCTTCTGCCTTTTGTCTTCTCTCTCTCTCTCTCTCTCTCTCTCTCTCGTTTTATTCCCCTCCCTTTGATTTTTTTTTTTTCTAGTCTTGTCCTTATTTAATTTTTCTCTCATTTATGTTTTTATGTTTTTAGGCCTTTTTATTATCCCTTGAATTATATTATAATATTAATTCTTACCCTTATATATATATATATATATATATATATCCCCTCTCGGTTTATTATAGTAATTATAATTTAATCTCTCCTTTTTTATTTAATATCTCTTATTAATTTAAGATTATTCCCAATGATATTATTAACCCTTATCCCTTTTGTATAAATTTATAATTTAAATTTTTTATTAAATTATTAAATTATTATAATAATTATAAATTAAATCTCTCTTTTTAAATTATTTAATATCTCTTCTTAATTTAAGATTATTCACTATGCTATTATGAACCGTTCTCCCTTTTTATTAATTTTATAATTTTAACTCTTTTATTAAAAAATTAAATTATTATATTATTCATTAACCTTTTATATAAAAATAAAAATAATAAAAATCTTTTAATATTCTAACTAATTAAATAACCTAGTCAAATAACGGCTAGTCTTTAACGACTAGTTTTAACAGCTGGTTCTAGGAGCAATGACTGGGTAATGATGCAATCTTACTATTTATTCTTTGAGATCGATTTCATTTCTTCACCTTGTCCTAGATGAACCACATTAGATGGTTTGAAACATCGACCAAATCTTAATGATGTGATTAATCCGAAAGACATTTATCTACATTATGGATCACAAAAGTCTTAGATCTAACAATAATATTGTTGTTTGAAGAAGAAATTTTTCAAATTATATCTATATACAAGATTTTGGTACGATCTATTATGAGAGCCTAAAACGTAATTACATATATAATATATGCATTTTTTGGTGTAATTACATATATAATTCCTCTCCCTTAATTGAGAGCCCTGTCAAGTGCATCCTCTCGTGTTAGTCAAGCTTGCTTGTGCATCCTCTCCATCTCCCTTATGGCTAAGACATGTTGTAGCATCCTTCTGATCGAGCAATTACGTTCCTTATGGTCTTTGGGCCATGACACCTATAATTTCCATTGGTTTATGAGAATATAGTGTCATATCACTACTAATTAGATAGGATGGGATTAGTACTAGCTAATGAGCCTAAGCTGAGAAGCACAATTGTATTTCTTTATAGTAATTACGTATGAATAATGAATAGGCAATTTGAAACTAGAAGAGTGTAATCAACACTATCTTATATGTAATATGCGTAATCAATAACGCATCATAACTACACGTTTAAGTATGGTAAGTTGTTGTGTTCAATATGGAGTTACTAACCCATGATATCTTATGCATAACATTAATCCAATCACTACTTAGTAATGAGTGCTTTCCATATCTATTACATTACACTAATGTCTAGTCATAACATCATGCCTGTACATACCCATTAGCTTATATGACAATAGTTCATATGAGATTAGTGTACAAAGAGCTAAACAAATACTGGTGCTTTTTTTCATACGTATGTAATAAAAATGGCATTACCTTTACTCATATAGGGGATACATATAGAGAAGAGATAAGGTATGGGATTACTTCTATTTATTGTATATACATGGAAAATTATATAGGAACCAAACTGAATGGGAATAGCTAGAACTTAGATCAATGGGAATCGCACTATTCATGGGATTGCATAACTCGAACCTATTATATTTTTATGGTTAAGGAGTTACAATAAGCAGATACATGGTAACAGTTCACTGCTTACCACTCTATCCAGATCATATCTTCCACATTGTATCTATTTTGATCCATATGACTAGTATATAAGTAACATGCATGGAATACTGGTACCTTATTAAAAATAGCCATATATAGGTGATAGTTCATAGTAGAGATGACCATATAAGATCATATGACATTCTACCATTCTAGGTTAGCGTTCAACACACTATCTCTTATTCCCATTGCCATATATATGTCCATGGTTAACGAGCCATCTGTAATTGCAGCTGATGAAATATGGTAGTATTAGATAGACCAAGCCATTACCCTTGTTTGCATATTATGTAATAATATGTATGCATACTCTCGTTAATACGATTAATTAAAGGTAATACAATGGAATTAGTATTTCTATTATCACCATAGTTTGAGTAGTAGAAACTGATAGCCCGATGAGTATGGAATAAGAATAAGGGATAGCTGGTATACAACCTACTCACAGTGGCATTCAATCTAATCAATATGGTATGAACTTTGCTAGCTAAGTACGATTAATCACTCTCTATATATTTGAGATACTAAATAGGAAACCTAATTATTGTAATTAGTTACATGTGATATCTTATGTTTTGACCAATGGAATTAGCTTACATGTTGTGATTCTATCCCGTGTAACTATCTACTATGGAGAGACACGTAATTATTCTAATTAATAACAATGAAGTTTATGTGAAATGGTATTGGTACTAATGATGATCAATGTTACTTTATCATAGTATGGATTCAATTGAAAGAAATGATTACTAGAATAGTTGATACAAGTCCATGGAAGTGATAACACACATATTGGATCAATCATAGTATTATAACCATTGAACTAGTTATAATTACTAATGGGAACAACTTATCCTAGTAATTAACACCATACTGATATTAGTAATATGTAAACACAAGACTATGCAAAGCTTATTACAATGAACAGGTAATGTTACATGACTCTTTGTATTCAAAACAACTAGGTACTTACTTATGTGAATACTATCTATAGTGTTATAAGCATTAGAGTATTCAAATGTGTTAAAGTTTCAATATCGAACACCTCTTGTAGTAATAGTTCAACAATACACAGCTTCAACTCCATGGAATATAGCTTGATCACGATATAGGTAAGTAAGGGAAACATTACTGTAATTATGTAATCTATAGTTATCATTACTTTGTAGTTATAAGATAGTTACACTGTGAATAATGCTTTACTTATTATGGGTATTAGCTCATTTTCAACTTCATATAATCAATAGAAAGAGTGTATCCTTTGTTATAAGTTAAACCAAAAATAATTATATATCCATATTATATGAGCTTCTACATTATAAAATATAGAAACATGATGTAATATAACAAATCTAATATCAAAATTGTAATTTGATAATAAAATTGTGAATTCAACAAATTACAAACATTGCAAATCATATTCTCATTAAGACAACTTCACATTGTAATTTTAGTGATTAAAACTTGTGATTCCAACCATCTATTAAAAATTCAAATTCATTAAAAATCTTTCTAAAATTATTTAAAAAAAAATCAAAAACTTATTAAAAACCATGTGCTTCAAAGTTATATAGTTACCTTCTTCCTTTGTTTCCTAAACTGTTATAAGAAGAAGATTATGTGAAGTGTTAACGTTAATCTATTCAAAATAATCACATTCTTTAGAGTGACTATCAATAACCACCTATGCAATACTACACAAGTTCAAGATATATATATACATATACATATACATATACTGTGATCTCATACAACATTTAATACTGCATCATAAGGTTATTATTGATCGCTATTTACAGTTACATTCATCAAAAGTGAAAAAGGAAATAGATCGCTGTTTACGGTTACAGTCGTCAAAATTTCAAGAAAACTTCAGGCGCAGACGAGTCCGGAACCGTTTCAATTGAAGCCGCTAGAACAATCCCCTCGCGGACTAGAAGGTTTGAGAAGCACCTTCATTCTATAAATGCTCCTCTGGCATCCCTTCACTGATCATCATAAGAAGAAAGGGACGGAGCTTTATACGATCTTTTATTGCGTTATAAATTTTCCAATTCTTGATTCCGTTACAGTCGATATTCATCGCAAAAATGTCTCTCGTTCCTCGTTTTTTTGGCAGGCGATCCAACGTTTTTGATCCGTTCTCACTGGATTTATGGGATCCATTTGAAGCAGGGGTTTCTCCCTTTTTCAGGGACACTGCAAGGGATGATGCGACAGCCATAGCCAATACTCAGATTGACTGGAAGGAAACTTCCGACGCTCACATCTTCAAAGCCGATCTTCCAGGTATTCAATCTTTTTCTTTACAGAGTTCATGTTATTTCGTTTCTGAGGGCGGGATTGGTATTTAGGCCGCAATATTTACCTTTACCTTTCTTTCTTGACAGGTCTGAAGAAAGAGGAGGTAAAGATTGAGGTGGAGGACGGCCGCGTTCTGCATATCAGCGGCGAACGCAATAAAGAAGAAGAGCAAAAGAATGACAAGTGGCATCGTATTGAGCGTTCTCACGGGAAATTTCTCCGTCGTTTCCGTTTGCCGGAAAATGCTAAGGTGGAGGAGGTGAAGGCGACAATAGAAAATGGAGTTCTCACTGTGACAGTCCCCAAACTGCCGGAGCCGAAACCGGAGGTTAAAGCCATTGAAATCTCTGGTTAACTGAAAGAATATGCCTTCTCGATCCGTAATCGATCTTTAACGTTTCTCTGGTGATTGTGTCGTTTTTGGTGTTGGTAAGGGTTTGGTTTTTTTAAATATAGGAGATTCTGAGGGTCTGGATTTAAGAATTAGTGAGGGTCTGGATTGGGTCTGGATTTAAGAATTAGTGTTTAAGGGTTTGGTTTGTGAGGGTCTGGATTTAAGAATTAGTGTTTAAGGGTCTGGACTTAAGTAGTACTGGTAGACACGATATAAATTCGGTACACACGATATAAATTCGTTTTATTTTTTAGCATCCTCTGTGTAGAAACGGAATTTAATTTGTTTTATTTTCATTAGCGTCAGAATGTCATAATGCCGAACATCTTCATTTCTTGAGCATTATTATTGAGACAATAAATAAATTTGTTTCCAAAAATCATTTGTAATTTTTCTAAAATAAATATTTCCTTAATCAATTGAATATTAAAAAAATTGAATATAAATGCAGTATCACCTCTTAAATGTCTTAAAAGGTTTATAAATGTCATAATGCATACTAACTTTAAAATATGTTAATATTTTAAATATATAAAATATTTAAATATTATATATAGAGAGAAAAAAAAATACCAAACATGAAAATTAAAAGCACTAGTTTCTTTTTAAAAGTTTTAAATGAGGTTGTAGTGTATTTTTCTAATTGAAATTGTCTAGAATCAAAATAGTGAGAACATGGATTGATTTAAATACCACCAAAGCTTATGGTGGCAACTTTAATTCTAAATGAGATCGTTGCAATTGAAATTTACATAAATAACATTAACATGGGGTGGAAACTTAGATATTGATACAATTGAAATTTACATAAATAGCATTAATATGGGGTGGAAAATTTAATTCTAAATGAAATATTGTTACAATTGAAATTTACATAAATAGCATTAACATGGGAGGAGTTGTCATATGCTAGGAAACAAATTAGTAACATTAACATGAAGAGCAGTTGACATATGCTAAGAAACGAGGTGGTACAAGGGTGTTTTCATAATATGATGATGAATACTACTATGAGAAGGGTGTTTTCATAATATGATGATGAATACTACTATGAGAACACCTCTGTTAATGTGGTAATTACATATAATGTATGGAGTATTACACTATATGATTGGAAAATTTATGTTCATATCACCCTTTTGAAAAGAATTTTTGAGTTGGATCCAATGTGATAATTACATATAATGTAGGGAGGTTTATGTTATATGATTGGAAAATTTATGATCATATGACCCTTTGAAAAAAGTGGGGGCTCATTTTGGATTTATATGAATTCTAGGAGCTATGGAAAAAGGAAGCTTATATGAATTCTAGGAGTTGTGGAAGAAGGAAGCTTATATGAATTCTAGGAGCTATGGAAGAAGGAAACTTAGATGGATTCTAGGAGTTGTGGGAGGGGAGCTATACATTATAACAAGTTTGGGTTAAAGTTCATATAAAGGATAATAAAGAAAAAATAAGACTAATATCATAGGATATGTATACTAAGTTGGATGTTGGGAAAACCACTATAGTGGGGATCACTTCTATTTTATTAATGGCTACGGAAATTGGCAAAGACAAGGAAGCATTACTTAATATTTATTTATGAAAAATAAAGAAAAATAAGAAAAAAGGAAGGTGAAGAGACACGAATTTGCATTATAAGGAAATTAGAAGGAAAATTAAAGAAAATGAAGAAAATAGAGGTATTGATAATAAAAGGCTTATGAGGATTAGTTCACCACACTTTTTTTTTCAGGTTGGCTTTGAAATTAGTTTGAAATTAGTAATAGGGGTTGCATGTGTGATTTCTTAGTTTAGGTGTGAATGCATGGTACATGCACATTTATTTATTTGGTTAATTTGATGTCATTGTCATGGGTTTTTCCTGGTTAGACAATGGTTTCAGCCTTGCATTACCATTTCTTGGATAACCATGGTGTGATGGGATTCATTTCTAGTTGAGCTTTGGATTGTCGAAAGGTTTTGGATCTAGGTGAGGTGGTCTTAGGAAAATTCTCAAGGGTTGGGGGTGGAGATGGTTTTCTCCAGGAAGCCCTTGACGGGTCGGTGGAGCTAGGAAAATTCCTTTAAGGGATCATGAAGGAGTTATGAGGCATCTAAGTTTTTTTTTTTTTGATCAATTGATTGGTTTTGACAAGATCGTGGTAGTTTGAGGGTGGACATGGTTTAACCTTTGGAGTCGGTTGCTTATTTATGTCTTGGTTTATCCCATGAGATCTCACATTCATGTTTGAAATATGGCACGAGGGTGATTAGCTAAAAGAAGGATTTGATTCATCGCAATTTAATAATGGTCGGGTGGTACATAGAAGTCCTTGATTTGGTTGGATTTTGCATATGTTAATAAGAGTTATTTTTCTATTGTGATTCATGAGTACATGCACTTGTAATTATTTAGCTTTGATGGTTGTTCTAAGTATGGTTTTGTAATATGTTTTAGCTATGAATATTGTTCATGCTTTGATAAGTTAGTAAATTGTTGATGAATGTATGGACTAATAAGTGTTATTGTAGCTATGTGGAGAGGGAATAGAGCCTCTTAGTGATTCTCGGATGTATCTCAAACTAATATGATCAAATATGCATTCATGACCTATAACTTACATGGTTCCCATGTGTTTGACGAAATGTTTGTTATGGAATAGGCATGTCATGGGTCATTTTCATTGAAGTTTTGTATGAAAAGCATTCGAGGCATCATTTTCATTAAATTTTGTATGAAAAGCATTAGAGGCTGGCCTGGAAAAGCGGCTCAAATCTCGTGACTGCACCCTTTAAATTAGAGATTATGGGCTATAACTGCATGGAGGCATTCTTGTGCATGCACTTGGAGGCCTATAACTGCATTCGGTCCTTGTCATGCATGCAATTGTGGGCTTAGGGTAGTGAAAAAGATCTCTGACTCAGGGTTTGGTCACGTGGGGTGGTCCTTTGGCCCCTTTGGCCCCTAAGTGTCCTGTAGCCCTGGGGGATGTTGTGAGTTGTTAGTTTGTTGACCCCACTTCCATAACTGGAGCTTGGAGGTCAAGCCATGTCATACTAACTCTTTGTTTCATGTTTACCCTTGTAGGCCGGTGAAATTGGGTAAATGTGGGAGGAGGCTCTTATAGGGTGGTATCAATGTAGGTTTCATTCTCTTTGTGTGATATCTGATACCACATTGTGGTATTAGAGCTTCCACTTGGAATAGGGTGGGTGAGATGTGATTGTTATGGATGCATGTCAATTGTCAATGTGTTTGTTATAAATTCATTATAGTTTCTATGGTTTCCATGTATCTAGTCGGTGTTACAGTGTATTATGTCAATGGGTTGATATATATATATATATATATATATATATATATATCATGCTAATCTAGAATGATTTGTGCAGATGAGATAGTCTCACTCGAACTTCCCTAAGGTATATTTGATTATGTTTGTATTTGGTTATTTGAAATGGTATGTTTGCAGGAGATAGAGGATCAGAGATAAGAAAAAAATGGTGGATTATAGTTCACGCGACTCTCCTTATAGATCATATAAGTAGTAAAGAGATGAGTACTCTCCTAAGATAGTAGATACCTTGAGAAGTTTAAAGGAAATGATTGGAAGTTGTGAGGTGGATAGTGAAAGAATAATTCAGTCACAGGAAAGATTTGCCAGAGCTTAGTGTTGGAGCGGGGTCCCCTAGGGCACAATTTTTGATGTAATTTTATATAAGTTTGTATGACATGCGCACTGTGTATAATTTTGATGTAAATGGGTTTAATAGTAAATTGTGGGCCTCAAACCATGGTTTGAGACCTTAGTATCTCCACGCTAGGTGAATATAAATTGATATATCGAGTCTAAGGAAAATAGTTCAGTTAAGTCATGAATTATTGATGTTTGATAAATTTATGCATTGATAATACGTTGTAAGGGTTTTTATGGGTTGGGTTGAAATGATCCTACTGGTTGTGTGCAAACTCCGCTCGCTGTGTGCGCAGAACAATTTATGTAAGGGAAAGTCTGATATGTATTGAAGGATCTGAATTAATGCAAAGGATGAACTTTGGAAAGCTTACTGCATTATGAATCTGAGTTATTTACTATTTATGTGCTACTAAGATCGCATTGTTTCTGTCTTGCTTATTGCTTCTTGCACAAAGGATATCTGTTATGATTATGTATGCTTATTGATGGTTGATAGATCTGTTTAAGTAATTGCATTGTTTAAGATATGGAGCTGGGTCTGTTACATTATCTACGCTAAGGTGAACATCAAATCTGTTTTATTTTGTTAAAGAATGCGTACTCTATATGATTCTACTTTAGTTTGTTGCGCGCATCTGTTTATGATCAATATAAATTTGCATTCAGTTTACTGAGGACCACTTCATTATTTTCTCCCTCAGGGTGCGGAAAACTAGTTCCAACATTCCCCCATATTGCTTCGAGTGAGACTTTGATCTGCGCAAGCAGGTCATTGCCGAAAGGGCCAATAGTTGGATGGTTTGTTGGTTTATCCATAAACTCTGAACCTGGGTCAGGACCCATCAAGACAACAAATGGTTCTGTTGCTGGGAAGGGGATCATTTTGTGGGAGATTTTATGTTGTGGCATCTATCGCGAAACAAATTGCAAGATTGGTTGGATAGAAAGATCCTTGAATTCTCACTCCAAGAGAATAGAAGTACTAAGTTGTTTGATGAACAATGGGTACAAAAATATATTTATACAGAAGTGCATGAAATATTATTTTGTTCCTTTCCGCACGAGCTTTAGGAGTGGTTGTCGTGCTTAGCTGAATTCCATGGTTGTCGCGCTTAGCTTAATTCCATCACTGCATAAAAAATGGCATAGTCACTGAGTGGACTCCTAAATTGATCCAAAAAGTAGAGAAGTTTGGCAATAAGATCACCCGCGTGGTAGATCATTAGATCGATTGCGTGTTGGGAGGATTTGTGACTAAATTTTCCATTTATCAATTTGTGTCCTATTTTGAAGTAGAAATAAGGTTTTTCAAAGGCCCTAGATGTAAGTTCATGTGATCATTTAAATTGTTGTTGAAAATGTTATTATGTGAATGAGGTTGTTTGTGTGAACATACTGCTTGAATGCATTGAAGAGGTCCAACTACATGCAGTGGAAAATTTTATTGTGAAGATTTTGAAAAAATTATTTATAGCCCTCTTAAGCCTAGATTTGATAGTGAAGTTGAACCAAAAACTAGTAGCTCAAGTGACTCTGAAGAATAAATCTCATCACACTAGAAACCTTTGAGTCCATTTCCAACCCCATCCACTCCACTTTTTCAATCACATCACATATGACCTACTCCACCGCGCAGTCCATCTCCACCAACACCTCCACCTCCCCCTGAAGTATATATGGATGCATCAATGAAGTTACATAATTTTAGAGGCAATGGAAATGAGGACACTAAGCACTTATGGTTTGTGACTGAGACCGTATGAAAAGCTCAACAAAATAACAACATTGATATTAGGAAGGCACAGTTGGCTACTACTATCAAATATCACACATTAGATTATTACATCAAGTACACTCAAGAAAATCCTATTTCTACCTTGGAACAAATCAAAGCAGCTCTAAAGGAGTTGTTTAAGAAGCCTAAGTCATACATGTTACTGGTGACCGAAATGAAGGAGATTTGTTAGGAGGCTAATGAATCTATATGGGATGTCGATCAAAGGTTGAAGTGCACCATCAGAGATGGTGGATTTTTTATTGATGATACTCAACATAAGGAATGGTTCGTTGCTATGTTTCTCCCACATCTGGGCCAGCCCTTAGGTCAGCAAAATATTGCCACACAAGTTGAGGTTGTGGATGTTGCAATGAAATTGGAGGCTACACTAACACCTATTGCATTGGGAACTCAACATATTCAGAATTAGTTGGAAGCCATGCATCTATAGATTCAAAGCTTGTGCAAGGACAAGGGAAAGGAGGTCTGCGCAGAGGTTTGGTTTATAAAATGTAAAGCTTCTAGGGACAATAAATATCAGTGTCCCGTCTTCAACAATTATCTAAATGTTGGAGGTCCTAGTCCGTTGAAGACTCCTGTGTGGTGCAAAATCTATCAAATTTATGGATTGCATGACACAGATTCATGCCCAAGGATCGGAAAGTATCAACCTGACTTGAAGCAGTTGTTTTGGAAATTATGTTCTTCATTAGGGCATGATGAGAAGCAATGTTACACTTTTGATATGATGTTAGATAAATATCAAATATATAGAATGCAGGCTGAGCCTACATCACCAACATCCCCTTCTGAGCGCGAAGGATTTCAAGGTAGAGGAAGAGGGCGAGGAGGTGGATCAACTGGATGAGGAAGAGTACAATTCATTTGCTATAATTATGGAGATGATGGCCACTATGTGCAGGACTTTTTGAATCTAGCAGGACAATCCTGTAGGTACTGTAGAAAATTTGATCATGTCATATAAGATTATCCTGTCTTGATTGCTAAAATGCAGGAAAAGAAGACGTAGACCCCAACACAAAATTTTGAGATGGTTCGCGCAAAAACTCGTGAAGAACCCAGTGTGAATGTGGTTGCTAGGAGTGGTGTAGCCACCAATGAAGATAAGAGAAATCAACCATCCACTAATGTATGGATCCGTAAAGCACCAAAAAAAAAAGATGGCTTTAATCTTCAGCACACAAAAGAGACCTTTATTGAAGTGTGAAAAGAATTTGCAGAAGGAAGTGTGTCAACATTAGGAAGAACAATGAAGGAAGCGGGAGGAGATGAAGAGATCAATCCATTTATACAAACATGTATAAAGTTACTAAGAAACAAGAAGGTTGTTGAAAATATGCAGGTGTTGATAGATAATTGCGCAGAGAAAGAGAAGTTGATGGTAGAACAACGCACAATCAATAAAATTTATAAGAACATGAAGCGAATGGGTAGGGATATGTGTATAACTATGCAGATTAGTTCTTATGAAATGGACCAAGTTATTTTATATTTGGGTTCATATGATAATGTTCTACCTAAGAAAGAATGGCAGTGCATGGGAGAACCAAATCTAGAGTTGTCTACCATTCAACTGCGCATGGAAAATCAACAGAAGATCATTCCCTTATGAAATTTGTCGCAAGTTGTAGTTAGTATACAGGGTGTTAAGGTGATGGAATATTTTGAAGTCATCCAAATTGAAGATGATATTGATCCCTATGCTATGCTGCTAGGAATTGATTGGGCCATTGACATGGATGGTGTTATCAATCTGAAGAAAATGACGATGGAATTTGAAAGAAATGGAGTCAGGGTAATCATTCCTCTAGATCCTATTGAAGGAAAAATGTATTCTAAACCAGTGTGCACTGAGGATGAGATCGATCAAATCTTTAAGTTAACCTTTCACGAGGAAGATTGGATTAATCCAACAATAGATGTGAATCTTAAATGGGAGAATGATAGCTCTTTTTTTTCAAACTTTGATGAAGAGCTAAAAAATTGGCAGAACCAATTGCACGAGGTAGCTGCGTTGTGTTGTAATCACATGACCTGATCTCTGCGATGTATAACATCTGAGGTACATGATTTACCGCACTATGATGGCTTAAATGATATAAACATGTTTATAGGAGATATTTAAAGGACTGTGAATGAAGGAAAGAGATTCCATGCTTTGGATCTTGGCTTGCGAGCTACTCCAGCAAGATGGTGGGAAACTAAAAAGGAAAATATGGGAAACTGGGAGGAATTAGCACACATGATGAGGCTGAGGTTTGAAATTCCAGTCATTACAATGGAAGATGTGTACTCTGGAAAAGAGGATCCATGCAACCATTTGGCAATATGGAATCAGGTATGGGGTGTAGATCCAAGACGTAAAAAGGTCCATATGTTTATTCACACATTGGTAAAGGTTCCTACTGAATGGTATTTGGAGACAGAGCTGTGCAGAGGCACTAGTGAATGGTCTGTGGTAACATAGAGTTTTATTCTTATGTTTAGCTTTGAGATTGGATTTGGTACAGTTGGCCAAGCTTTGAATAATATTCAAGAAGTAATATTTGATGCAACAAAGCCTGCAATTGAGTTCACTCCACCAACTTGGGATGCATAGATGAAAGCTATTGTGAATTGCAGGAACCTCACAGTAGAAGAAATTGATGAGGATCCAAGGAATATCATGATCCCTGAATCTGAGGGACAACGCGCAGTGGTTGGGCCCTCAATGACCTCACTGGATGTGACAAAGGCCCTAAAGCTTAGGCAGGTGAATATTGGAACTAAAGAACATCCTAAGTTGGAAAATATTGGAGACTATTGGAACGATGATACAATAGGCACGATTTTTGAGTTGTTAACAGAATATCAAGATCTATTCCCTAAAAAATTTTCAGAGCTGAAAGGAATCATTGGGGAAATTGGAGTAATGGAAATCACATTGAAACCTAATGCACACCCTGTGAAAAAAAAACCATACAGATTGAACCCAAGATATAAGTAGAAGGTGAAAGAAGAGTTGGAAAAAATGGTTGTTGTAGGAATCATTGAACATGTAGAAGAGTCTAGTTGGGTAAGTCCAATGGTTGTGAAAGGTAAGAAGACCAAGGGTGAAATCAGGATCTTTGTAGAACTGCACAAACTGAATGATGCTTGTGTGCACGATCCACTCCCAACTCCATTCTTTGATGAAATCTTGGATAATGTTGGAGGCCAGGAAGCATACTCCTTCATAGATGGGTTTTCAGGATATCATCAGATTCGGATTGCACTAGAAGATAGGAGTAAGGCCACCTTTTCTATTGAATGGGGATCCTTCCAATATATATTTATTCCCTTTGGATTGAATAATTCTCTTGCTATTTTCTCGTGCATGGTAGTTGATGCTTTTAAAAAATTTATCCACAAGTTTCTGGAGGTCTATTTTGATGATTGGACTATATTTGGGCTGTTGAAGAAGTATGTGTCAAATCTGCGCTTGATGTTGGATACTTGTAGGAAGTATATGATTTACTTGAATTTGAAGAAGTGTATATTATGTGTACCATTTGGAATACTTCTAGGACACATTTTCTACAAGTAGGGGTTGATGGTAGATCCTGCAAAGATTGCAATCATAGTTAATTTGGAGGTACTTGAGAATGTTAAGAAGTTGCGCTCAATATTAGGGCATACTGGGTATTATAGGAAGTTTATTCAAGGTTATGCACTGGTAATTATGCCCATGGAAAATTTACTGAAGAAGGATGCAACGTTCTGCTAGGATGAGGATTCTCAGAAGAGTTTTAAGCTGTTGAAGGAGATAGTCATTGCACCCATCCTAGTCTTCCCAGATTGGTCAAAGGCATTTCATGTACATGTGGATGCCTCCTGCATTGTGCTTGGAGCTATCTTAGCATAGCTAGGAGCGGGTGAAATTGATCATCCTATAGCTTATGAAAGTTGAAAAATTTCAAGTGCAAATAAGAATTACTCAACCATGGAAATGGAAGGGCTAGAAATGGTGTACACACTACAAAAATTCTACCACTATCTGTTAGGAGGTCATTTTAAGATGTTCACTGATCGTTCTTCTTTGAAGTACCTGGTCAATAAGCCTATGTTGTGGGGGAATATCTGTAGGTGGTTGTTTTTATTCCAAGAATATGTTTTTCATATTATGGTAAAACCAAGAAGATTGAATGTTGTCCCAAACCATCTGTCGCGCATTGAAACGGGTGAGGAACCTATAAATTTAGAAGATGGATTGCAAAATGGTCAACTGTTTGTGATAAAGGTGGTTGATGACCATTTCCATGGTATCATTAAGTTTACGACTATTGGACACGTGCCTGAGGAGTAATATACAGTTCAACAAAAGAAATAACTCATGATGCATGTAGGAGACTTTGTCATTATTGCTGGATAGTTGTATAAAATGGGTGCAGATGAGGTCCTGCAAAGATATGTCCTAGAGTATGAGCGACGTGCAATCCTAAATGAAGCTCATGGATGGGTGGCTGGTGGTCATTATGCAGGTAAGGCCACTGTGTAGAAGATTTTGCGCGATGGATTATGGTGGCACATGTTGCACAATGATGCCTATGCGCATTGTCGTGCATGTGATTTCTTTGAGAGGATAGGCAAGCCTTCGCATAGAGACGAGATGCCCTTGAATTCGCAGATGGTGATGCAAGATTTTGAGAAATAGGCTATTCATTTTTTGGGACCTATTAATCCTCTAGGAAGGAAGAGTGGTGTGCGCTACATTATCATTACGAAAGATTATGTAACTAGATGGGATAAAGCCAAACCGGTGAAGGATTGTACTGTTGATACCACTGCAAAGTTTATATTTGAGAATATTGTGACTTGGTTTGGTTGTCCTACGATTCTGATAAGAGATTAGGGTACGCATTTTGTAAATGACACCATTGAAGCCTTGACTGAGGAATTCAAGATACGTCATCAGAAGAGCTCTCCCTATCACTCTGAGAAAAATGGCGCAATTGAAGCATTCAATAAGATACTGGAGACTGCGCTAACCAAGATATGTAATGCTAACAGAAATGAATGGGATGAGAAAGTGCCAACAGTTCTCTGGGCATATAGGATTACTTGAAAGAAGTTGACTGGAATGACACCTTTCATGATGGTATATGGGCAAGAGGCTGTGTTTCCCATGGAGTTCATTGTTACTAGTCTACACATTGCAAAATTTACCAATATGGTTGAAGAAGATGCTTTGGAAGACCAGTTGTCGTAGTTGGTTGCTCTGGAAGAATATCGTTTTATTGCCAATTGTCACCAAGAAGTTCAAAAGGCACACGAAAAAGCATGGCATGACATGCATATCAGAAAAAAAGTGTTCCAAGAACCTGGAGGATCCTAAGGGAAGAACTGCAACTTCCTTTCTCTAGCAAAGATGGGGGTGGATTACTTTAGGGAACTGTTTAGAGCACCTCAGGATGTTACTATTGTTGAAGTAGTGAGGGTCGCCACCCTTTTATCTCCTTCATCGACAAAGAGGATTCTTACTCTCTAGGAGAAGAGGTTTTTGAAGACGAACTCAAAGCTGCATTACACTCCTTCCAAAAGGACAAGAGCCCAGGACCAGATCGATGGGGAACATAATTTTTTCTATGCCTTTATGAGATTCTTGGTCAGGATCTTTTGGCTGTCGTGGAAGAGTCCAGACGCTCTCAACATATCCTTCCAGTCTTCAATTAGACCTTCATAGCTTTGATTTCAAAAAAATATTGCTCGTCCTCTTTTGATGACTTCAGACCCATCTCCCTTTGCAATTCAATCTACAAGGTAATATCAAAAATTATTGTTACAGGATCAAATTGATTTTCTTTCGTCATATTTCAAAGGAAAAATTTAGGTTTCTGGAAGGTCATCAAATCCATGAAGTAGTTTGGGTGGCACAAGAAGGTCTTCACAGCATGTAGATCCATGATATCAAGGGTTCTATACTAAAAATTTATCTCTCAAAAGAATATGACTGGGTCAACTGGATTTACATTAATCTCCTTCTCATTCATCTTGGTTTTCATAATAATTTCGTAAGCTGGATTATGTCAGGTATGCAATATGTTTCCTTTGCATTCCTGATAAATGGTGTGGCCTCTCCCTTATTTCATCCCCAGCAAGGGCTGCGTCAGGGATGTCCTCTTTCCCTTCTACTATTCTTGCTAGTGGCAGAGTGTTTAAGTCATCTCACTAAAGAGGAATCTCGATTGGGAAGGTTCAAAGGCATAAAACTGGTAAGGATTCTCACCATCACTCACTTACTATTCGTTGATGACATACTAATTTTCTATGGCGGTAGTAGAAGTGATTTTTAGAGCCTCAAATATGTCTTATCTCTCTTTGGAAAGGCCATAGGCATGATTTTCAACCAACTGAAATATACTCTCTCTACTCATGGTCTCAGTGAAGATGAGTTAGGATATATGGGGGATGCTTTTCCTTTCCATGACTCGAGTATTGATGTCGGCTTAAAATATTTGGTTTTTTTATCTAAAGCCCAACCTGTACACAAAAAACTACCACATGTGGCTCATTGGAAAGATTGAAAAATGAATACAACACTGGAGTTTTCATTGGTTGTCTAGAGCTAGTCATCTGGTATTAATAAAATTTGAACTAGAAGCCATTCAATTTTATAGGGCCTCTCTAGCCTGGATCCCTAAAGGTATTTTGGAGAAAATCTAGTGCATATGCTTTACTTTCCTCTGGGCTGGAAAATCAGACAAGAAGGTTCTACCATGGGTTAGCTGGAAAAAATTGGTCGTTCCAAAATCACTGGGAGGATGGGGCTTGTTGTGGCTCATTTGCATTTAATTTTGAAATATTTCTCAAAACACCAAAAAAGCATATATGTTAGAAAAGATAAAATTTTTGTATGTTGAAAAATAATTTTGATTTGTATGTTGGTGTATTAACATTATGTGTGGAGATGTGAACGCGAGTCAATTCAGGCTTATTTACGTGCAGAAAAGTTCAATAATCGGGCTGATTGATGCATTTAGAACATTTCACATAGGTTAGGGTCAAGTCGGACTTATTCGCAAGCTCAAGAGCGACTAGCTCTACAGAATACCGAATAAGCTCCAGAGGGTTACATTATGGAGAAAAACAAATTAGTAATCAAGATCGTTTATTCTTTAAAGGAAAATATGTGAGCCTGTTGAATGAAACTGTGTTCATTAGCAAATAAATTGTATATATTTCCCTAAGGAAGAGAACTGGTGTATTTTCCTTAAAAACTTAATATTTTTGGAAGAAGCGTAAAGGGGGAAAATCGACGGCCTGGATCAAAGCGCAGAATTGAAGGCGATAGATCGACGGCGAAGATCATGTTAAATTCATATGGATTGGAGGTTGTGAAGAGAAGCCACGTGTCAGTGATAGGTTCCGTCACATATCGCATTCGGTAAAGGATACAAGTTTTAGATATGGTTAAACTTGCAAAGATGTGATGCGAAGAGCAACAAGTTTAAGATCTGGTGATGCGTTGAATATCGCACATCGCATGCGATAAGATATTGCGGAGATTAGAGGAATTGAAAATTAGCATAGTTGAAAATTGATGATGAGGTAAAGGTTATAAAATTCGATCTGTGATGAGGCCTAAAGTTGCGATAATACGAGGCAATGCGGTCGCACGTCGCAAGTTCAGGAGGAAAGGTGCTAAGAAATATGTTGTGAATGCCGAAGGCCGAAATGCGATTGAAAGGTGGATGTGATACCATTCAAAGGTTAAGTTGAACTTATTTAAAGTCCAATATTATTTGTAGTTGCATTGGTTGTACGAAGAAACCTCAATGCAGGTAGTAGACTCAGGTATGTGTCCCGACGCAGAGCAAAGGGAAGGAAAAGACAGAACACATCAAACATGAGCAGAAGAGGCAAAGTCAGCAGAAGGGGACATGATAACCTTGGTTGAAACATAGAGGCATAGGCAACATTGGGCAAAGAGAGTACATAGTGGCACTGTTGGAAATGAAACAACTGGGTCAAGTCGAGCAAGGATACATTATTGCAGAACTATTCGAATACCGCAGCAGAAGAAAAAAGGACATGACAACAAGAAGAAAAGACAAATGTTGAAATCTAGAAGTAAGACAGGGCAAGGATTTCCTATATGTCAGGGAGACACATTAGTACTTCAGGGAGATGCATCAGCAACAAATCAGATTCAGCAAAAATAATAACCTTTCAAATTTTAATTCATTTTCTTTGTCTACTAAGGTCGAAGCTATAGTGATTTCCTCAATTGCAATGTAATAAGTATTTTTAACAGTTTAGGTAGTCGAAGGAGTTTCAAGAAGTTATGGCAGTTACGAACTATTTTTGATGTATTTAAGAAATATAGAAAGAAAGAAGAGGGGCTCCAAGGGGCTCTGAGTTTTGGACCTTTGGAGGACTAAAACTTTGGTACTTACTTTTATGAGGAATTACTGAAAGAAGCATCAAGTTTCCTACAACTATTGATGGTGATTCGTTTTCCTTGTGCCATTTTGTGTCCCTTCTTCCTGGAATGAAGTGAAGTAAAGTAGCTGTCAGTCTCTTAATTATATCTGTGAGTAAGAGTTAAATAACCTTAATTTGCGCTTCTTCACTCCAACTCCTCTCCCTTCACAAATTCTCTCTGGAGCTTAAAAGTAATAGATTTTGTGTTTAAAAAATATTATTTTGAGTTTCCTCTCTCTCCATAAATTCATTATGAAATTTAAAGTGGTAGATTTTGTGTTACAACATATCATTTTGAGTTTCTTCTATGATTCTTCTTTTCCATTCGGTTATCAATAGTTAAAGGCATTGTAGAGTCTTTCATTGTACCAGATTATTAAGAGTTTTAAAGAATTAGTTTCCAAAGGGATTCAATGAAGACCACCCAATATAATTACTTATGTAACACATTGTTAAAAAAAATGTCTTAAGCACTGATTCCATTTCATAGCCAAGGAATTGTCTCTTAAGATACAACATTTTCTGGCGTCGTTGCCAGGGAAAAAAGATGAAGTTATTTTCCCTAGGTTTTTCACATTATTTACTCTAGTTGTTCAGTGAGGAGGAAATATTTGGTCGTATACCTCGTAGTAGAAGGTGCCTGCTTTGTCAGACCCTGAAGGATTGGTTTCTAAAAGGGTTCAAAAATCGCAAAACCCAATCAACACCTAGTCCTACACTGTCAGCTCCTGGTTGTAGTTCTAGTAAACCTTTGTTTGAAGATATCTCTGAAGTACTTCCTTTTTTGGAACAAGATTCACCTTTCACACCACTTTATTTTCAAGAACCTAGGTTGGAAGAACACTCGTATGATTTTGTTTCTTTTATTTTTACTCAAGCTCATCAAACTCCAGTTGCTGGTCCCTCTGCTATTTTCCATCAACCCGCCCCCATATCAATTTTACCTCTACCTTCTTTCATTTTCAAAATAGGTTCATCGACTGCATCTAACCAAGGAAAAATCAATCAAGGTGCAAACATGGAAACACCAACCTTTTTGTTGAACATATATGCTCCACTTAAACTTCCACAACCAATGAATGCAATGCCTCAAGAGTATCTTAAATTACTCCCATGTTTTAGTAGAGAAGATGAAATAACTGCAGAACAACACTTGCCTATGTTTTGTAATTTTGCTGAAAATCTGAATGTATAACATCGTGATGATGTAATGAGGCTCTTTTTTTCAGTCTCTAGATGGAGAGGCTAGAAAGTAGTTTAAGGGATTGCCAAATAATTCTATTAATACATGGGAAGAACTGGAAAATCGATTCACTTAGAGATGGGGTGAAAAAAGGGATCATGGATATTCACTGATAGAATTCAATGCAATCAAAAGAAAACCAGATGAGAATCTATCATATTTTATCAAAAGATTCAATAAGTTGTTCAGTCTCTAGATGGACAGGCTAGAAAGTGGTTTAAGGGATTGCCAAATAATTCTATTAATACATGGGAAGAACTGGAAAATCAATTCACTCAGAGATGGGGTGAAAAAAGGATCATGTATATTCACTGATAGAATTCAATGCAATCAAAAGAAAACAAGATGAGAATATATCATATTTTACCAAAAGATTCAATAAGTTGTGTAACAGTTTTCCTGTGGAAATGAACCCCCCTCCTTTTGGAGTAAAGGTGGTTTTTTTTGGGGATTTTGAAGCCGATTTTAGTTTCACTCTTAGAGAAAGGAGATCCCTTAAACTAGAGAAAATACAGACAAATGCTTTAGATATTGAAGCTAATATTACTGCAGCTGGAAAGGCGAAAGGGAAAAAACCAATCCAAGAGAAGGGGAAAGCCAAAGAAGAATCATCACAAGATCAAAGAATTCAAGATATGACAAACGTGATAAATTTTTTTTCAAATAAGCTAGTTAATATGGAATTAGAAAGTAAAAACTCCCAAAGAAAAGTACAAAAAAACTGAGGAGGATTTAACCCTCAATTTAGAAGGCATCCCCTGCAAATTTTGCAGAGGGAAAGAAAAGATCAAGACCAGGTTCAAGCACCATTGTATATAGAAGCAACACCTAGAGAGTTAGTAGGAGATGACAAACGAGAAGCTGAAGATCAAATATATGCTATGTACACAATAGAAGATGATGAAGAGGAAGATTGTGAGGGAGAATGTGGTGAAGCTTAAGTATATTTTGACCAATATGAAATGGATGAATACTGTAGGAAATTAACAGTTTTCATGCAAGCTAAGTTGCATAAAAGGTATGATTTGAGGTCTAGAAAGAGATCTAGAGTGCAGGATAATGAAGGTGAACAACAAGATTCTATCCCTCCTCCAATTGCAACTCCATAACAAAGGGACCTTGTAAAACAAGTTAGTAATGGGACACATTGTTAAAAAAAAATGTCTTAAGCACTGATTCCTTTTCATAGCCAAGGAATTGTCTCTTAAGATACACCATTTTCTGGCTTCGTTGCCAGGGAAAAAAGACGAAGTTATTTTCCCTAGTTTTTTCACATTATTTCCTTTGGTTGTTTAGTGAGGAGGAAATATTTGGTTTTGTTTGTTATTCTCAGAATTATGGCTTACAAAAGGCCTCACATGAGGTCATATACCTCGCAGCAGAAGGTCCCTGCTTTTTCAGACCTGAAGGATTGGTTTCTAAAAGGGTTCGGAAACCCAAAACCCCCTCAACACCTAGTCCTACACTGTCAGCTCCTGGCTGTAGTTCTAGTAATCCTTTGTTTGAAGATATCTCTGAAGTAATTCCTTTTTTGGAACAAGATTCACCTTTCACATGACTTTATTTTCAGGAACCTAAGTTGGAAGAACACTCGTTTGATTCTATTTCTTTTATTTTTACTCAAGCTCAAAAAACTCCAATTGCTGGTCCCTCTGCTATTTTCCATCAACCCGCCCCCATATCAATTTTACCTCCACCTTCTTTCATTTTCACAGTAGGTTCATCGACTTCATATAACCAAGGAACAATCAATCAAGGTGCAAAAATGGCAACACCAACCTTTTTTTTAAACATATATGCTCCACTTAACCTTCCACAACTAATGAATGCAATGCATCAAGAGTATCTTAAATTACTCCCATGTTTTACTAGAGAAGATGAAATAACTGTAGAACAACACTTCCCTAAGTTTTGTAATTTTGCTGAAAATCTGAATGTATAACGTCCTGATGATGTAATGAGGCTTTTTTTTCAGTCTCTGGATGGAGAGGCTAGAAAGTGGTTTAAGGGATTTCCAAATAATTCTATTAATACATGGGAAGAACTGGAAAATCGATTCACTCAGAGATGGGGTGAAAAAAGGGATCATGGATATTCACTGATAGAATTCAATGCAATCAAAAGAAAACTAGATGAGAATCTATCATATTTTATCAAAATATTCAATAAGTTGTTCAGTCTCTAGATGGAGAGGCTAGAAAGTGGTTTAAGGGATTGCCAAATAATTCTATTAATACATGGGAAGAACTGGAAAATCGATTCACTCAGAGATGGGGTGAAAAAAGGGTCATGCATATTCACTGATAGAATTCAATGCAATCAAAAGAAAACTAGATGAGAATATATCATATTTTATCAAAAGATTCAATAAGTTGTGTAACAGTTTTCCTGTAGAAATGAAGCCCCCTCCTTTTGAAGTAAAGGTGGTTTTTGCTGGGGATTTTGAAGTCGATTTTAGTTTCACTCTTAGAGAAAGGAGATCCCTTAATCTAGAGAAAATACAAACAAATGATTTAGATATTGAATCTAATATGACTGCAGCCGAAAAGGCGAAAGGGAAACAACCAATCCAAGAGAAGGGGAAAGCCAAAGAAGAATCATCACAAGATCAAAGAATTCAAGATATGACAAAGGTGATAAAATTTTTGTCAAATAAGCTAGTTAAGATGGAATTATAAAGTAAAAACTCCCAAAGACAAGTACAAAAAAACTGAGGAGGATTTAACCCTGAATTCAGAAGGCATCCCCTGCAAATTTTGCAGAGGGAAAGAAAAGATCAAGACCAGGTTCAAGCACCATTGTATATAGAAGCAGCACCTAGAGAGTTAGTAGGAGGTGACCAACGAGAAGCTAAATATCAAATATATGCTATGTACAAAATAGAAGATGATGAAGAGGAAGATTGTCGGGGAGAATATGGTGAAGCTGAAGTATATTTTGACCAATATGAAATGGATGAATACTGTAGGAAATTCACAGTTTTCATGCAAGCTAAGTTGCATAAAAGGTATGATTTGAGGCCTAGAAAGAGATCTAGAGTGCAGGATAATGAAGGTGAACAACAATATTCTATCCCTCCTCCAATGGCGACTCCACAATAAAGGGACCCTGTAAAACAAGTTAGTAATGGGACACATTGTTAAAAAAAAATGTCTTAAGCACTGATTCCTTTTCATAGCCAAGGAATTGTCTCTTAAGATACACCATTTTCTGGCTTCGTTGCCAGGGAAAAAAAGACGAAGTTATTTTCCCTAGGTTTTTCACATTATTTCCTTTGGTTGTTTAGTGAGGAGGAAATATTTGTTTTTGTTTGTTATTCTCAGAATTATGGCTTACAAAAGGCCTCAAACGAGGTTGTATACCTTGTAGCAGAAGGTCCCTGCTTTTTCAGACCCTGAAGGATTGGTTTCTAAAGGGTTCGGAAACCCAAAACCCCCTCAACACCTAGTCCTACACTGTCAGCTCCTGGCTGTAGTTCTAGTAATCCTTTGTTTGAAGATATCTCTGAAGTAATTTCTTTTTTGGAACAAGATTCACCTTTCACACGACTTTATTTTCAAGAACGTAAGTTGGAAGAACACTCGTTTGATTCTGTTTCTTTTATTTTTACTCAAGCTCAAAAAACTACTGTTGCTGGTCCCTCTACTATTTTCCATCAACCCGCCCCCATATCAATTTTACCTCCACCTTCTTTCATTTTCACAGTAGGTTCATCAACTTCATCTAACCAAGGAACAATAAATCAAGGTGCAAACATGGCAACACCAACCTTTTTTTTAAACATATATGCTCCACTTAATCTTCCACAACCAATGAATGCAATGCCTCAAGAGTATCTTAAATTACTCCCATGTTTTACTAGAGAAGATGAAATAACTGTAGAACAACACTTCCCTAAGTTTTGTAATTTTGCTGAAAATCTGAATGTATAACGTCTTGATGATGTAATGAGGCTTTTTGTTCAGTCTCTGGATGGAGAGGCTAGAAAGTGGTTTAAGGGATTTCCAAATAATTCTATTAATACATGGGAAGAACTGGAAAATCGATTCACTCAGAGATGGGGTGAAAAAAGGGATCATGGATATTCACTGATAGAATTCAATGCAATCAAAAGAAAACCAGATGAGAATCTATCATATTTTATCAAAAGATTCAATAAGTTGTTCAGTCTCTAGATGGAGAGGCTAGAAAGTGGTTTAAGGGATTGCCAAATAATTCTATTAATACATGGGAAGAACTAGAAAATCGTTTCACTCAGAAATGGGGTGAAAAAAAGGGTCATTCATATTCACTGATAGAATTCAATGAAATCAAAAGAAAACGAGATGAGAATATATCATATTTTATCAAAAGATTCAATAAGTTGTGTAACAGTTTTCCTATAGAAATGAAGCCCCCTCCTTTTGGAGTAAAGATGGTTTTTGCCGGGGATTTTACAGCCGATTTTAGTTTCACTCTTAGAGAAAGGAGATCCCTTACTCTAGAGAAAATACAGACAGATGCTTTAGATATTGAAGCTAATATGACTGCAACTGGAAAGGCGAAAGGGAAACAACCAATCCAAGAGAAGGGGAAAGCCAAAGAAGAATCATCACAAGATCAAAGAATTCAAGATATGACAAAGGTGATAAAAATTTTGTCAAATAAGCTAGTTAAGATGGAATTAGAAAGTAAAAACTCCCAAAGACAAGTACAAAAAAAATGAGGGGGATTTAACCCTCAATTCAGAAGGCATCCCCTGCAAATTTTGCAGAGGGAAAGAAAAGATCAAGACCAGGTTCAAGCACCATTGTATATAGAAGCAGCACCCAGAGAGTTAGCAGGAGATGACCAACAAGAAGATGAAGATCAAATATCTGCTATGTACACAATAGAATATGATGAAGAGGAAGATTGTGAGGGAGAATATGGTGAAGTTGAAGTATATTTTGACCAATATGAAATGGATGAATACTGTAGGAAATTAACAGTTTTCATGCAAGATAAGTTGCATAAAAAGTATGGTTTGAGGTCTAGAAAGAGA
This sequence comes from Pinus albicaulis, assembly GCA_034641835.2. NCBI lineage: Eukaryota > Viridiplantae > Streptophyta > Pinopsida > Pinales > Pinaceae > Pinus > Pinus albicaulis. The sequence continues at coordinate 534,782,859 of CM076578.1, read as the reverse complement.
TCTAGAGTGCAAGATAATGAAGGTGAACAACAAGATTCTATCCCTCCTCAATGGCGACTCCACAACAAAGGGACCCTGTAAAACAAGTTAGTAATGGGACACATTGTTAAAAAAAAATGTCTTAAGCACTAATTCCTTTTCATAGCCAAGGAATTGTCTCTTAAGATACAACATTTTCTGGCTTCGTTGCCAGGGAAAAAAGACGAAGTTATTTTCCCTAGGTTTTTCACATTATTTCCTCTGGTTGTTCAGTGAGGAGGAAATATTTGGTTTTTTTTGCTATTCTCAGAATTTTGGCTTACAAAAGGTCTCACACGAGGTCATATACCTCGTAGTAGAAGGTCCCTACTTTGTCAGACCCTGAAGGATTGGTTTCTAAAAGGGTTCGGAAACCCAAAAACCCCTCAACACCTAGTCCTACACTGTCAGCTCCTGGCTGTAGTTCTAGTAATCCTTTGTTTGAAGATATCTCTGAAGTACTTATTATGCCTTTCATTTCTGAAAATGTCTTTTAGGGGCATATCCTCATATTCTATAAGTAATTAAACTACTTTTGTTACAGTTTCCTAATTCCAATAGTCTCCAATGACAGCCATCTTCGGATTTTATTTAGATCCAATGTTTAGTTTCTTTCTCTTTAGAGGTTCTTTGTAGCAAGGTTTGGTACTAATTGCTTCTTTTTTATGACTTTTTTGGGGTTATATATTAAGGTTGTGAGTTTCATTGATATTCATATTTCTAAACTCATCCTCTTCATTTGATTCTTCTTCATCCATCTTCCAACAATGCAATGGTTCTTTCATCTTCTCCATGTTTCTTTGGTATGCGCATACCACCTTCTGCACATGACTTGGAAGCTTTTATTTCTCCTGAAATATGAAGTGCTTAGTCTTTTTCAAGACTCCTGGCAGTGCATGGTTTTGGTTTTCAAAGTTGAACATCGCAAAAGATCATTTACTCATTTTATCCCAGTCTCCAATTTGTATCATGGTCTCCTCTTGTATGTACCAACTCCTTGGCACTGCATCCAATATATGAACAAATCAATGGGTCTGGCTTTGAGGGGAAGAACGAAAGCACTTTCAGCTACTAGATATAGAATAAGTCAAAGCATAATTATGTATATAATATATGCATTGTCGAAGGGGGTGTCACTGGAAACTCGTATTGGAAACTAAGCATATATCATCGTATGTAATTACGTATATAATGAATCAATGCATAATTACATATATAATAGCATATTTTCTGCTAAAGCATAAGTACTAATTTAAATGCATAATTAGATATATAATAATATTTTCGTTTGAAGAAGCATGCTTTCAAACTATATCTATATACGAGATACTAGTAGGATCTATTATGAGAGCCTAAAGCATAATTACATATATAATATGTTCATTTTCTAGTGTAATTACATATATAATTCCTCTCCCTTATTTGAGAGCCATGCCGGGGGCATCATCTCCTGTTAGTCGAGCTTGCTTGCACATCCTCTCCCTCTCCCTTATGATCAAGCCATGTTGTAACATCCTTATGGTTGAGCGACTACGTTCCTTATGGTATTTAGGCCACGACACCTATAATTGCCATTGGTTTATGAGAATATAGTATCATATCACTACTACTTAGATAAGATGGGATTAGTACTAGATAATGAGCCTAAGCTGAGATGCACAATTGTATTTCTTTATACTAATTACGTATGAATAATGGATAGACAATGTGAAACTAGAAGAGTGTAATCAACACTATCTTATATGTAATACGCGTAATCAATAACGCATCATAACTACACGTTTAAGTACGGTAAGCTGTTGTGTTCAATATGGAGTTACTAACCCATGATATCTTATGCATAACATTAATCCAATCACTACTTAGTAATGAGTGCTTTCCATATCTATTACATTAAACTAATGTCTAGTCATAACATCATGCCTGTACATACCCGTCAACTTATATGCCAATTGTTCATATGAGATTAGTGTACAAATTTCTAAACAAATACTGTTGTTTTTTTTCATACGTATGTAATAAAAACAGCATTACCTTTACTCATATAGGGGATACATATAGAGAAGAGATAAGGTATGGGATTACTTCTATTTATTCTATATACATGGAAATTTATATAGGAACCAAACTAAATGGGAATAGCTAGAACTCAGATCAATGGGAATCACACTATTCTTGGGATTGTATAACTCGAACCTATTAGCTTTTTTTATGGTTAAGGAGTGACAATAAGCAGATACATGGTAACACTTCACTACTTACCACTCTATCCAGATCATATCTTACACAGTGTATCTATATGATCAATATGACTAGTATATAAGTAACATGCATGGAATACTGGTATCTTATTAAAAATAGCCATATATAGGTGATAGTTCATAGTAGAGCTGACATATAAGATCATATGACATTCTACCATTCTAGGTTAGCATTAAACACACCATCTCTTATTCCCATTGCCATATACATGTCCATGGTTAACGATCTATCTGTAACTGTAGCCGATGAAATATGGTAGTATTAGATAGAACAAGCCATTATCCTTGTTTGCATATTATGTAATAATATGTATGGGTGAAAATGTGAAGTTGGTTTACACTTTTTGCCCTTTTTTGAGAAAAAACTTTCATTTTTTTCAGTTCTTCAACTTTCTGCAAGCTAAAACAATTTTTTTGTTTAGAATTTCATTTTACGATAAAAATAAAAGTTGTCAGAAATTTTGTTAGCTTTCTATTAGTTATTTTTTGGAATTTTTTTATTCACATTTGTTATGTCAACTTAGCGTTTCTTTGAGTGTGTGTTTTTTAACAATCAACAGATTCATAAGAAGTCATGTTAATACACAATGTTGTATTCTTTGAAAATTTGTGTTTTTGAGAAACAAAATGTGTTACAACAATCTAGACAAAGTCTACTTTGGTTTCGTCATATTTACAAAGCCAATGGATGCATATCATAATTACTAGAATTTTTTGAACTGGTCCAATATGAAAAACTGCATATTTTGAATATGTTTCACAATGCAAGAAATTTCTTAACATATAAGTTATAAACTAAAAATCTAAAAGCTACCCATTAGAGACAATGGACTAATGTAATGTACGATAAATTTTTCAATTTTTTTTACAATGCATTTTGGAAGATACATAATTTTGATTTCACTAAATCACAATGACCTTCAGAAATTGTTTGCATCCATTTTATTACAAAATTAATCAAAATTAGTAAATATTTATGAAATTCCATGAAAGTTATATTTCCTGAAAGTAGATTCAATTCTGAAAATGCTTGTCTTGGTTCCGACAGTTAATTCAGAATGTTTCATGGCGTTTAATCAGTCCAAAGTTGCATAAATGTATTCAGAGCTTGGCTCTGTGTAACTGGTGATGCGTTAGTTCAACTGAACTCTCGGCAGAATTGTTTTTTGCGCCGACAGCACGTTAAATCAAATGAAAAAGTAGTTCGGCCGAACTATTTATTAGAAGTTTGGCTGAACTTTTACTTATCTTTCCGTCGGCCGGAAAGTATTGCCGAGCGCCTCCAAAAAAACATTTCATGGAAATATAATTTGCCACGAAACCATTTATTATTTCGCATATTTTCGCATGTTTGGTCTGATTTTACAAAAGTCTTGATTTGATTTTGCAAAGAATTGTTTTAGGTTTAAGGACTTTTCTTGGAGGTACATTCAAAGGAATTTTCTTTGAGACACATTATTTTCGTACATTTGATCTGATTTTGCAAGGAATTTTTTGGGTTTAAAGAATTTTCTTGGAGGTACATTCAAAAGACATTTCTTGGAGGTACGTGATACATTTTTTTGGGCTTCATTTTTTTTAAAGCATGAATTTGGGCTTAATTTCGAAAGGACATTTTTTGGTTTTGGGTTGAAGTAAATATTTTATAATGATTTTTTAAAATGATTTTTTGTGTAACTTTTTAAATGATTTTTTTTTGTAGGACTTGGAAGGAAATATTTTGAACTTTGTTTCATTTTTAAGAGATATTTTTTCTTGAATTTTTTAAAGTAAGTGTTTTGGATTGGAGTATGTATTTTTTGCAAAAATTTTAAAACGAGTTTTTTTTTTTAAATTAAATATTTTGTGATGTTTTTTTTTTTAATGAGTTTTTGTCTAAATTTTTGAAGGAAATTTTTTGAACTTCATACTCTATTATCATGGGAAATTGAAGAAATTGTACGAGAAAATATGATCGAAAAAGAGAACCTGAGGAACGTAGAGAAGAGACGAGACAATATCGCAAAAGAAAGATAGAAGCACTCTCAAATATTGAAGGGGAAAATCAACCTCAACTAGAAGTTGAAACAGGTATGTAAATATAAATATTATGATTTTGATATATGTAAAATTTTCCTACTGTAAAATGTGAAGCTTCATTTTTATTTGATGAACTAATTTGAAAAATATTTTTCAATGTAAACAAAGAGAGATATTCCTCAAAAAATTGATGATGAGATACAAAATTTTGAAAGAGAAAGTGAAAGAGATATTGAACCAATGATTGAAGATGGTGAAAATGATGAAAGAAATTCAAGTGAAGAAATTGAATCACAAGGTATATATATATATATATCTTGAACACATGTACGTATTATTGAAATTATACATATATTTATTAATTTAGTTATTTATTGAATACGTAAACTTATTATGTACTATTCATTCGAATATGTACAGACGAAATCAATGTCGATGACGAGATGTTAGAAAATGTTGACACTCACATATATGGAGATAAAAAAGCTGACCATTATTTACGATATCGTGTTAACCACATTTTTGAGAAGTATTTCATGAAGGAAAATGTGACATTTCAAGCCCAAATGTTGAAAGGTCTCCTATTATTAAGGAAAATAAAAGAAGCTACGACTTTATTGGGTATTCGAAAATCAACCAAAGATAAAAAAAAAAATGAAGTAAAATGTGATACAAAATATAAATAGTGCTATAAATTCAATTAAAAGATCTAGACAAAAAAATGTTTCAGTTGTATGGAGAGAAATACATATGGCAGTGGTTTCATCAAGTACTAAAGAGAATCGCTTGGTAAAATCTATAGCATGAGCATTAGGAACCTCGCAAAAAACTTTGCACAAACATCAGAAATTTTGGTTGCAAAAAGATGTAAATGATGAACTTGCTTGTTGGAGAGCTATTTGTAGGCAACCATATAAAGATATACTTGAAGAAAATGTTAAAAAAATAATATATGAATATTGGAATAACAATTCGCGTGTTTCGCCAACTGAAAGGCATGTGATGCGAAGAAGAATAGCACAAAATCAGTACGAAGAACATGAAAAACATTTCTTGGAAACCACTTAGATAGAGTTGTTCAACAAGTTCAAAGAAGAGAATCATGTAATTCATGTTTCAATCAGTGCTTTTGTTCAACAAAAACCATGTTATGTAAAACCTATCATCGTACGCGACACTTGTTGTTGCCGTTATCATGTGGAATTTGAGTTATATTATGACACATTCCTTGATTTTGGTAGAAAATTTTGGAAGGATTCACCTTCTCCTTCCACTATCTATGATTTCATATCTCAAATTCTATGTGAAAGAGAAAGCGATGAACTATTTTATGAAAAGAAATGTGTTGGTGGTAAAAAATGCGATGATTGTGGAAATTTGACTAAATTTCAAAACAAATATTGTACTGATATAAATGATCAATCATTGTCCAACATGAAAGTGAAATGGAAGAGATTTGAATATATCCATACATCGATTCAAGGTGAAAATAGTGTTAAAAGAATTGAATTACGAGAAGAAGAAATTTTTGTGATAGAATTTTTGAGAAAGTTTGAGGCATAAATTTACAAATACACCAAGCATTCCCATAGAGCTCGATGGCAAGACTTGCAATTCAAAAAATCCCGTGAAAATTTTCCACCAAGAACCATTTTGTCAGTAATTTATTTTGCAAAAAACTACACATTTGTTCCACAAAAATAAATTCAGAGTGAATACTATCATTCTGACCAAGTCTCCATGCTCATCCATATTATATATAGACAAGCTGAAAAAAAATTTAATCATATAGAAAGCACCAGTGAAAATCGACATATTATTAAAGAATATCACTTTTATATCATTGACGATCGTACACATGATACATATTTTGTACAACATTGTTTTGGAAAAATTTATGATTCCTTTAAAAATCATGGAAGAACATTCAATGAACATTGGATATGGTCAGACGGATGCGTAGGACAATTCAAATCTACACGATCATTCTTTTGGTTGTGTTGTCTTCATGAGAAAACCTGCATTAAACATTGTTGGAATTTCTTTGAGATTGGACATGGAAAAGGAGAACATGACGGTGCAGGGGCATGCATAAAATGAGCACTTCGAAGATATCAAATGAACCCCTCTGCAAACCGACTTGTGGATGAGAAAGAAGTTGTTCAATGGTGCATCGCTGCTCTAAGCCATGAGACTAACCGATCAATGGAAATGCGAAGGTACATTCAGTTTAATTTTTATTAGATATCTAATTAAATAAACAGTGTACATTTATCACAATGAATATCTTTGATTGTATTTTGATATCATATTTACATTCTTCTTTAAATTTTCCATATAAAGGTTTTTTTGGCATATTGGGATCGAAGACGTAGATATATCAATTGGAAATGACGTTGAAACAATAAAAGGGACTCGAAAATTGCATTCAATTAAAACAAAGTCGTCCAGAAATGTGTTTGCCTTGGATAAAAGAAAATATTCTTGTTTTTGTCCTGTTTGTATAAACAACACAAAATCCAATGACGTTTGTGAAAACAAAATGTATGTAAAAGATTGGAAATATACAAAGCTAAATACAAAGGGAAAAATGTCCGTTGCAATGTTTGAAGAAATGAAATCAGAGGTGACTACAATATCATCCTATGGTGATCGAGTTTCTGATCTTGTTAGGGAAGTTAACATTTGAATTTCTTTCTAATGATAAAGATCTAGAAATAAATTTGAATATGTATAATTTTGTCAAGTTTGTTTTATTGTGCAGGAGATGTTGTTGTTGTAATTGCACCTACTAAAAATGATGAAAATGTGAAGTATTATTTGATGCGTTGCACTGAAATAAAAATGAAATTATTAGAATACTATAATGATCACGATTTTCCATATGAAAGAGGATCTATTATACTGAAAGGTTATTTTTTCAGACAAACTAATCAAATTGGAAATTTTGTTTACTTTGAAGACTATGAACCTGATTTCATAAGTTGTCAATATAGTCACTTAGTGTGTGCAGCACACATAAAGTTGATCGAGGTTCAATCAAAGAAAAAAACGAATATTAAGAAATGGAAATGTCAAAATCCAATCATGAACGGATTATTGAAGATGGCATTCCATTGGAATTTTTTTGATTGAACTGCCCAACAATTTATTCTATTTGGATTATATGTTCTAGAACTTCCAGTACTCAATTAAAAATTGAGCTGCCTTGTTATGTTATCTATGCAAGTGCTTGCACATGTACAAATTGTTTTGGTACATGCACACTCTAGTATCAACTGAGAGTAGCTTTTTTATACATGCATTGATGAAAAATGTTGCATATATATATGTGTGTGTGTGTGTGTGTGTGTGTGTGTGTGTGTTCTAGAATGCAATTAACTGTTCAAGTAGTTTTACTATGTGCATTGATGAAAAATGTTTCACGTACTCAATATATATGTTCTAGAATGCAATTAACTGAAAGTAGTTTTTCTATGTGCATTGATGAAAAATGTTGCATGTACTTCAACCATGTCCAAAACTTGAATTTTAAAAACTTTTTGATTATATCAAAACAAATTACTTCACATGTCATGCCAATTGTAGTTCAACTATCCAATAAAAACATTAAACATTTAACATTATATCACATGCCAAACATAGATTGAAACCATCCAAAACTTAACCTTTAATTTAACAAAAAATTATAGATCACAACATTACTTCACATGCACGTATTACTTCACATGCCATGCCAATTGTAGTTCTTGACTATCCAATAAAAACATTAAACATTTAACATTAAATATCACATGCCAAATGTAGATTGAAACCATTCAAAACTTGAGTTTTAAAAACTTTTTGATTATATCATGTAACATTACTTCACATGCCATGCCAATTATAGTTCAACTATCCAATAAAAACATTTAACATTATATCACATTCCAAATGTAGATTGAAACCATCCAAAACTTAACTTTTAATTTAACAAAAAATTATAGATCACAACATTACTTCACATGCCAAATGTACTTCAAGCATCCAAAACTTAAATTTCAAAAACAAAACAAATTATAACACATCATTACAGAACATGCGAAATGTAGTTTAGATGAAAACATTACTAGTAGTTCAATTATCCAAAACTTAAAAGTTTTAAAAACCAAACAAATTATATAACAACATTACTTCACATTCACATGCCAAAAGTACTAAAACCATCCAAAACTTAACTTTTTGGAACAAAACAAATTATATTAACACTGTAATAAAATATGTCCAAAAATTGTAGATCTCACAAGTATCAAGTATCAAGTTATATATATATATATATATATATATATATATATATATGACAGTGCATCTATATAATATAGAAAAAAGTAAATTTAAGACTATCTAAATCTTGAAATCAAATCTACAAATCATGTCCATCAAATAGAGATGGATGTAGTGTCTTTCCTATCATAGTCTTAATCTGCACGCTATCATGTGAAGCATGGGAAACCTGTACACAATGCACATACAAAAATTAAAATTTGATGTTTTAAAAATGAGTGAGAATATATATATAACTTCATGTAAAAAACAAAATATAAAAAAAAAAATCATGCAATACCTCATGAGGTTCCCTCTCCATTTGTTCGCCTGCTAAAAGTTCTCCCATGGGAACATCTCCAACAATAAACTGTACAATATACATGTACAGTTATATATATATATATATATATATATATATATAATAAAAAATTTCAGATGAAAATGCATGTGTACATATATAAACTTATTTTCAATAATATTAAAAAAAAAGTTAGACAACTTGTTCAAATGGTTGAAATGGTGTGGATGTTCCTATCTCTGTCGCTAGAGTCCGTGGATTAAAGAAATATTCTATAGAAACCTAAAATTCAAAATTTTAAAAGTATAAAATAACTTAAGATCAAGATCTCAATTTATAATAAAACTTAAATAAACTTCAATTTATAAATTATAACTAAATTAAAAACACACACACACACACATATATATATATTTAAAAGTGAAAAATTGAATACTTCTGTAGGTGAATTTGGGACATCTCCTAAGAGAGGCTCCAAAAGAAAATCTCCAAGAACCTAAAATTCAAAAAAATTAAAATAACTCAAGATCAATTTTTAATGGAACTTTTTGAGGTGGAATATATATATAACTTAAAAATAAATTTTAAAAGTGAAAAATTGTCCATACTTGTTGTGGATGTGGCACATCTCCTAAGGAAGTAGAAGGTACATCTCCCAAGGAAGAAGAAGGTACCGCCATCCCAAAAACATCAAACAGAATCAGAATATGTTAAAACAATTTATTATTATATATGTACATGTACATGTGTGCACAATTATTTATTTTAAAAATATCACTTAAAAAACACTAACATTTTCCAACATATCTTGATGGTGAGACCCATCTGCATTGTTTGAACCAGAGGTCCCGAATGTGATATTAACATTTTTGTCATTCATCATGCGTGACAACTGCAAATGGTGTTTTAACATATAATGATACATTTTTGTTAGATTAATGTACATACAAATAAATGTATACATGTACATACACATGTATTTATTACAAATTGTACACATGTATGGGCTAAAATAATTGAACCCTAAAGTCATTAACACATATTGTTCGCATGCCCTCTTCCTCATGAAGAATTAGGTATTGCCAACCATTGTGACAATTCTTTGCATATATTCAAAGATCTTCAACATGTATGTTGTCAATCTCTTCATCTATACAATACACAAAATTGGCACGTGCATTCTCACGTGCTCTTTGTCGATTTAGACAAACATCGACTCCACCCAATCCATTGTAAACATTGTCGATCATGACATCCCTTGCTTCTCGACTTATTTGAGAAGTCGCATCCATCTCTGACCGCAGAGTTTCGACCCGAAAAGGTCGACTCACCAATGGCGGTTCAGGGCGAGGCAACTCCACATCTCGCTTAGCGCCCTTACGGTCATTGTAATTATGTTTCATTTTCAAAAAAATTCTGCACAAAACAATTGTGCAAAATAGACAAGAACCTCGTCGTTCCATGGGAGCCTTCCATAGGCTGCAAGATGTCTATCATACAAATAGTGAGCCATATCTAGATGCTTAAAATATTGCATCTTCAGCATTTTTATTTTTGGCCCTTCCTTGAAATTAAACATTGACTTCACCATATATTTTGTAACTCTTTGTTTTACATCCTCCCATTTATCGGGACCCATTATTGTTTCCTTTCTCTTTCTCATGACTTCTACAAATGTATCAGTCGTTGGCCCAATATTTTTGTACACATTCACTATTTCGCCCAATGAATGTGTAACTATTTCGAGGCTTTGTCGACTCTCAGCAGGTAGAGTCAAAGCCATGAGATCTCTCTGCAATTTTGCATGAAGTTGTTGACACCTTTGTAAGGTGCATTGCGCCATGTTTCTTTCCCATGGTATATCAGAAATATCAGCCGGATAAGTTGTGGTGGGTAGACAACCTTCTTCTTGAATGTAGCGTTATGCCCTGCGTCTATTTTGACCAATATTTGGAACATTTTCAGCCTTTGCATCAATATATATAAAATTTTGTATATTATAAAAAACACATGTAAACAAATTTGTACAAATTTAATGAAAAAAATGTTGAAATTGATGGCAACCTCGATGTGGTTGGTTAGCATCTTCTCCACCCTGAAAATGTTGAGACCTAGAATGACCCTGCTGAGAACCATCACCACCAATTGTTGATTGGCCTCCAAGAGAATAAATATCATCACATTCACGCAACCTGCTACCACTTATTGATGGCCCTCTAAGGGGATTTGAACCACCACTAACCTCTTGAGAGGAGAGAGAAGCTTCATAAACAAATACAAATTTATAATCAATTGAAAAATACATGCATACATATAAATACATGTGTACATATTCATTGATTAAATTGTGTTAAAACCATACCACGATTGGGTGAAACATGGGCATCCATCACTGGAGTAGAGACCTTTCTCTTCTTATTAGCTCCTAAAAAATAAAAAATGAAACTTATTAACAACTAATTTAACTCACAAAGTTGATAAAAAATCAATTCCATATGTACACACATGTATGGAGATTTAAGATTATATTTAAATTTACCATGAACAGCTCTCGATCTCGATCCCTGATCCTCCCCTCTCGTAGAGATATGGGATTATGTTGATCTTCGTCGTTCATCCTCCATGATATATATATATCTACGATGGAAATTTACAATTAATTTTTTAAATAACTAATTTAAATTAAATTCAAGATAAAGTTCATAAAATTAATGTTTAATTTAGTGTAAACAAATTATGTAAAACACAACTTTCAAAGCACTAATTGATGTGTGAAACTCAATTTAAGCAAAAAAAAAAGTTATAAAAATGATAAGGTCAACAAATTGTGTTTTACATGGTGGGAGCACAATTGGTATAAAATTGAAAAAAACACATTGTCATTAAAAAAGAAGTGAAACTCCATTTAAACAAATTTTTTTTGAAGTCCCTACATTTTAATTTCATAAAAAAGTGAAGTTCACCACTTGTTGCAAATGTGAAGTTCACCAAGTTGCGCTTTACATGGTGTGGTGGGAGCACACTTGGTATATAATTGAAAAAATCACATGGTCATTAAAAAAGACACATTTATAAGTACAAAACACACACATGTCCAAGATATGTTACAATGTCGATGAATAAATTTTGAAGGAGAGTGTCTCAACACTAATTCATCTTTGAGAAATGAATCTTGAGTTTTTGAAGAAGAGCATCTCAAAACTAATTCAACTTTGAGAGATGAATCTTGCATTGGCATTGGCATTGCCTCGTATAATTCTAATTCATCTATTAATTCATCTTTGATAGATGAATCCTGAATTTTCATTGCCCCACACAATAAATCAGCAGACATCTTATTCACATTTGTACAATGCCTTATACTAAAAAAATGAAATTGGCTAACAATATTGTTTGCTATTCCATGCAGTTCTTTTAGCCTCTCCTTCTTAACTTGGTATACGCCATTCATATGGTTGCACACAAGTTCAGAATTGGTGAAAAATACAATTCCATTTGATCCATACTCCATCGTTGTTCCCAAGCCTTCTATCAATCCAATATAATGTTGGAAATGTTGTCATTGATGGCAAAGGAGGCAGAAGATACAGAGACAGGCAAAGGACAATAACAGAAGACAATAGGGAACATTTACAGGGAGCATAAGAAGAACCTCTTCAGCAACAGAGTAGGAGGATAATGGCCACTGAACTGAATATCTGGCCTGCCATGAAATTGTAAGTGATTGCTTTTGAGATTGACTGCCTGTATGTATATATATCTATTTATGGAGAATTGTTTGTAAGTTCCATGTGCAACTTTATGTCTTCTTGATTGAATTACATGGAGACTCAATAAGTAATTTCAGTGGTGTATAGAATATAAGTCTTTTCAGCGTTGTATTGATATTGTTGGTTTAAACTCTGGCTAAACGAACCCTATGCATCATTGAATAAATTGGCTCTCTTTTCGGTGTTGTGTCCTAATTGTATGTGCCTTGATTTTATTGAGTTCTGCGCAAACGAAATTCTTGAATCGAAGTCTGGCGTTGAATTATTGGCGAATAAGTGGAATCCTCTGTACAATGAGAGGAACCCCTATCCTTATGAGCAGAATGAAGGAGGGATTTCCCTGTATAGCAGAGTAAGGGTCGAGCCGTCATTGGGGCTGTGCAAGGCGTTACATCAAGAGTAAATAAAAAGGAACAGTGTTGTGAGCTTAACGCTTCGGGCCGATTAGGCAATTCTGGTCAAATATACAACCTCCCATTGAGGAGTGAACTAAGTTGATTGTGAGGAACATTAACTTTGTAAAGCCCCGCATATAGTGTTGTTGGAGTTAGACGGAACCGGACCACGGAAGGACGTGGAACCTTGCAGGAGTGAATAGTAAAGGCGGTAAAGGCGGGTTTCCGATTTTGATCGCACCGCCTTCGTAGGGTGAGCATTATTCAAGAATTTGGAGCGATTCCATTGACTTCCTGACACATGGCCTCAAGTGGTTTGGAGAAACTTCTCTCATCGCGCATTATCGCTCATGCATCTAAGCCAAGCGATATCCGTCGGATCACACGGGGCAAGGCGACGTGCTCTGCGCCGTCAAATGAGAAGGGAAACATAACACCAAGGTATGTTATATGTTTAGTGGGACCGGCGAACCTTATGGCCTATTGGCTTGTTTAATCCAAAGCCAAGATTTAATTAAGGTGCGAATGTTGTACACATATGAAGGTCAAGTGCTGAGCACTATATATATCGAGCTGTTGTGATTATGTGCATTTTATTATTATGGTTTGAACCATTGCAAATATTATTCATACAAGGTTTGAACAGACACAGTCAAAGAAAAGACAAACCCAGCAAAGCCAAAAGCCAAAAATGGGCTAAGTAAAATTTGTCTTGCTGTAACTAAAAATGTGAAAGTAAAGTTAGCCTTCGATTAAGAGTTGGAGAAATGAATTTGGCTATGGTTTTTCACCATAATTTTAATTAGACAGCTTTTGTATGTAAACTTACTGCATTCATGAAATGGGCGTTTACCACAGATTTGAAATAGGCACATACAGAAGAGCTAAAATCTGGGTTGATTGGGTTCTTTATATATGAGAGCATATTATATGCATGAGTGTTGCAGCTATGGGTTCATAATCAGTTATTAACGGTGGAGAGGTATTCATGGTAAGGATATGTGAGAAGAGATTTCACGTAATTAATTTACCCTGTATCATAAAACAGGTATATATGTAGCAAATACACAACTACAGTGAATTTGGAGAATATGGACCTGACAGAGGTAAACAAAGATTGCAGAGTTGAAGAGATGTGCAAAAAAAGGATTAAAAAGTACAGTGAACAGGTGGAATATGCAGATGATAGTGAAAAAAGATGTAGGACAGTTGCATGACTGCTACAGAAAGGACAAAAATAGCAAGCCAAGGGCTGAGTGAAGTCTATATATTGAAATTGAAAATGTAAATGTTCAATTTTTTTATATTGTTTGTGATGCAAAGGCAAGTATCCTAAGGAAAATAAAAAATCCCTCTGTAACATGGAAATTTGTACATATTTTTATAATTTTAAAATGAGTTGGACAAAGGAATGAGAAGACAGAAGTCAAAGAGTCATGGTTGTTCACTCCAAATTCCTTGTGGAATACAAACAGTCATGTAATGAACTCTATATATAATATCAACTTGATATGCATAAAGAAGTTAGAGAGAGTAAGGATAGAGAATGCAGAGTATAGAAGATTGAGGGAGAGAAGATAAGGAAGAGAGGAGCAGAAAGAGATGCTACAGAACAAAGTTGATATCTGAGGTAAATCAGCAAACATTTATTTAGATAAATTGAGGAAGTTGGAGCTTCCCTATCAAGTTGAAGCTTGATAGATGTCAGTTGTAGCTGATTGAGGTTGGTGCCTGCAAAAAAACAGCGGTGAGAGGGAGTTGGAGCTTGCCTTTGCATCGCAACAATAATAAGATGTGGTTTTCTCCCTTTATGGGTTTCCACTTACATCTGCTGTCTCTATGTGTGTTTCTTACATGTTGATATGATCCACTCAATCTGTTTATTTGTTTGCTGCTCTCACAATAAGGTTGATGTCACATTAATTTAATACTTGCTGTTACACTGTAAGACTATTCACATATTAAGTTGTAAATAAGTTTGATGAATTGTTAAAAAGCCAAAGCTTGTGTTAAACTGATTCACCCCCCCTCTCAGTTTAACCAAAGATTCAACAATTGGTATCAGAGCAGGTTCCTTTGTACCAGTTTAACAACTGAAAGGAGATCCTAGGTTCCCAGGATGGCTAGTAAAGAAGGATGCTCAACCAATAAAGCCCCTTTTTTCACTGGTGTAAATTATGCCTTTTGGAAAATCAGAATGAGGACATACATAATGTCTCTAGGAATAGAAGTTTGGGCTGTTGTGGAATTAGGATATGCCCCAAAGGCAACTGACTCAGAGAAAGAAACCAAACAAGATTTTGCAGCTAACGCAAAAGCCATGAATGCCATCTTAAATGGATTGTGTGAAGCAGAGTTTATCAAATTAATGCACAAAGACACTCCCAAAGAGATGTGGGATACTCTAGAGAACATCCATGAGGGAGACAAGAAGGTAAATACTGCCAAACTTCAAGTCTATAGAGCCCATTTTGAGAACTTAAAAATGAATGATGATGAAGACATTGCTAGCTTATTTCTAAGGGTTGCAGAAATAGTAAATAACATGAAGGCTCTAGGTGAAACCATAAAAGAAGTTGTAATTGTACAAAAGATTCTAAGATCTCTTCCACCCAGTTTTAACCCCAAGGTGTCTGCAATAGAAGAAACATCTGATTGGGAAACCTTGACCATGAACCAGCTACTAGGAAATCTAACAGCATATGAGATGAGGCTCCCACAGAAGAAGCCAAGTACGAGGGAGGCAGCCTTTAAAACAGAAAAGAAGAAAGAATAAAAGGAAGACATATTCTCTTGCTTAGATGAAGAAGAGGCTAAATTTGTCAAGAAGCTGGATAGAGGCTCAGGTAAATACAAAGGAAAAATTCCTTTCAAATGCTTTAATTGTGGAAGAGTTGGACACTATGATGCTAAGTGTCCCCACAAGAAAGTAAAGAATCAGGCTCAAGAATCAGGGAAAAATACATCAAAGAACTGGCAGAAAGGAAAGAAATTTAGTAGAAAATCCTTCTATGCTCAACAAGACAGCAGTGCATCTGAAGACTCTGATGAACCCTCAAGTGAAGAAGGAACCTCTGAATTTTTATTGATGGTCATATAAGAACTTGAAGGACTCCTGCTAGAAGATGAAGAAGAAGAAGGTGAAGTCGACCTTGAGGGGGAGCTAAGAAGTGCCCTTGAGGAGATTGATAGACTCAAACTAAAGTGCAGAAAACAAAAGGACATTCTCCTCAAGTATGTATGAGAAGAACATAATTCAGAAATCCTCATGCAGCTAAAGATAAAGCTTGAAGAAGCCAAGAAGATAGAATACATGTTACTTTAGAAAATCAAGGAGAAAACTCAAGAACAAGAGAAGTTGGAAGAAGAAGTAGTATGTCTCAGGAAGAAATTAGAAAATGCTCAAAGGAAAGTGGCTATAAATTCTTCTCAAACAACAAGCTCTAGTAAGTTGAACGAGATTCTGGATGCTCAAAGATCTCCTATGATAAAAACTGGAATAGGATATGAAGGAGAGTCAAGTAAAAGCAAAGAAAAGGAAAACATAGATATTATTTTTGTAAAAGCAAAGAAGGATGATGAAGCAGCTCAAATAATTCCTACAAAAGAAGAAACATGTAAGGAGGGAGATAGAACCCAGAAGAAACCTCTAGTAACAAAGAATGAAAGAAACACTCAGACAACATAAAAATAATCATATACTTCAGATTATGTCAAATTTGGAAGCCATCAAAGAAGACTCTTCCCTCCTATGAAAAATGCCACTTGTTATGTCTGTCACAAGCTGGGACACTTTGCTGCATACTGTCATGCAAGGAGGAGTAATTCAAACCAGCAAAATATGCAAACATTGAAGAGACTATCTCAAGCAAACAAATGGAGAAGACAACCTTACATCAGGTATGCAAATAGTTTCTATGGTTATTGTTTTTATTGTAAGGAATTTGGCCATAAAATAATTGAGTGTAGAAAATATGGACAAATATTGATGATCAATACCTCAAGGAGGTTTATGAATCAAAGAAATTTTTCCCATACTCACAATTCTGCAAAAATTATGATCAAATGCTGTGTATGCAACAAAATTGGACATATGCCCTCCAAATGTCCTCTGAGAGGATGTGATTCATCATCTCACAAAAGAAAGCAAACAAAAGGATGCTTCCAATGGATAAAGAAGGTGAATAAATGTGACTTGGCTCTAACTGCTCAAGACCTGAAAAGCTAGTGGTATTTGGACAGTGGCTGCTCAAAACACATGACTGGAGACAGAAGTAAGTTTATAATTCTTGATGAAAAGAAATTTGGCAATGTTACTTTTGGCAATGATAAATCAGGAAAAATAAAAGGAAAAGGCTCAGTCAGCCTAGACAATGGCAGAGGAAAGGACCAAGATGTACTATTTGTAGATGGGCTGAAAGGAAATTTGTTGAGTGTCAGTCAAATGTGTGATAAAGGCTATTAAGTTCTCTTTAGAGCACAAGATTGTGAAGTCAGATCAAGCACCACAAGTAAGACTTTGCTCAAAGGAGTTCAGACAGAGAGTAATGTTTATGTTGTGAAAGAGGAAGATGAAGGATGTCATCTTAGCAAACATGAGGAGTCATGGTTATGGCATAAAAGGTTGGGACATCTCAGCTTTGATCACATCATCAGACTAAGAAAGAAGAAAGTTGTCAAAGACATGCCAGAAATAAAAAGGCCTTCTAATACTATATGCAAATCTTGTCAATTGGGTAAACAGACCCGCACATCATTTAAGGCCAAAGATGAGTTATCAACAAGAAGACCGCTCCAGCTTGTGCACATGGACCTGTGTGGACCTGCAAGAACTAAAAATCCAAGTGGAGAATCCTAATTCATGCTGATAATTGATGACTTCTCCAGAATGACATGGGTTCATTCCTCAAGAATAAATCGGAAGCTCTGGAAAAATTTAAGATATTCAAAGCATTAGCAGAAAATCAAACAGGATGCAAAATAAAATGCATCAGATTAGACAGAGGAAGTGAATTCAAAGATTATGACTTTGCTGACCTATGCAATGAACATGGGATAAAGCAACAGTTTAATATTGCAGGGACACCTCAACAGAATGGAGTAGTAGAGAGACAAAACAGATCTGTACAGCAAATTGCCAGAGCCATGATGCAAGAGAGTAATATTCCTCAAACCTTCTGGGCAGAAGCAATACACACAGCCGTGCATATCCTTAACAAATCTCACTTAAGGCCAAGCAGTGACAAGAATCCCTATGAACTATGGCATGGGAAACAAGATTCAATCAAAAATTTTAGAATCTTTGGAAGCAAGTGTTACATAAAGAATAATGATGAAAATCTTGGGAAATTTGATGCAAGATCAGATGAAGGGATATTTCTAGGATATGCTTCCAAAATTAAAGGGTACAGGTGTTACAACAAGACTCTTCGAAAAATAGTAGAAAGCATTGACGTGAGATTTGATAAAGAAATTCCAAACAATAAAAAAGATACAGACTGTAGCAGTCCATCAGACAACCATGAAGAAGAAGACCAAGATGATGATGAAACAAGCAAGACAGCAGAAGATGTTGAACTAAGCTCTAAAGCCCCTTCTAGATACACTCAAAAGAACCATCCTAAAGATCAGATCATAGGAGACAAGAGAAAAGGGGTCCAGACAAGGAGGCAGCTAACTGAACAGACAGAAGAGGTATACATAGCCATGATATCACAAATAGAGCCAAAGAAGTTTGAAGAAGCCAACAAGGAAAAGTATTGGGTGAATTCTATGAACGAAGAATTGGACCAAATTGAGAAGAACAATACCTGGGAATTAGTCCCTAGACCCACTGAGAAAAATGTCATAAGGTCAAAATGGGTATTCAAAAATAAAATGAATGAGGAAGGACAGGTAATCAGGAATAAAGCCAGACTTGTCTGCAAAGGATATTCACAAATCAAAGGACTTGATTACGATGAAAAATTTGCCCCTATAGCCAGAATGGAAGCCATCAAAATGTCTCTAGCCTTTGCATGCTACAAATACTTCAAGGTATATCAAATGGATGTGAAATCTTCTTTTCTGAATGGAGATCTAGAAGAAGAAGTCTACATGGAACAACCAGAAGGTTTCTCTTTAACAGAAAAAGAAAACTATGTGTGCAAACTGAAGAAGGCTCTTTATGGATTGAAATAGGCTCCTTGTGCTTGGTACTCAAGACTGGATAAGTATTTGCAAAAACAAGGATTTAAGAGAGGTGGAGTAGACAACAATCTATACATAAAAACCCATGAAAATGAACTCCTGATTGTTGTAGTATATGTGGATGACATTATGTTTGGAAGCAACATAGATGAACTAGCAAAAGGGTTTTCTGAGGAGATGAAATCAGAGTTTGAGATGTCCATGATTGGAGAACTTAGTTTCTACTTAGGACTTCAAATTCAGCAAAAGAACACAGGTACATTCATCTCACAAGAAAAATACTTAAAAGAAATGTTGAAAAAGTTCAAAATGGAGGACTGCAAACCTGTGTCAACTCCCATGATCACAAGATGCAAGCTGTGTGCTGATGATGGATCTGCTGATATATATCAAAAACTCTACAGATCCATGATAGGAAGTCTGCTGTATCTGACAGCATCAAGACCAGACATCATGCTAGCAGTATGACTAGTGGCTAGATATAAAGCAACACCTAAACAAAATCCCCTTCTTGCAGTCAAAATAATGTTCAGATATCTACAAGGAACAACACAATATGGACTTTGGTATCGTAAAGGCAAAAGCTTCACTTTGACAGCATACACAGATGCAGATTGGGCCAGCTCTGTGGATGACAGGAAAATCACAAGTGGAGGTGCATTCTATTTAGGAGAAAGTCTGGTGGCATGGTTAAGCAAGAAATAAACATATATCTCTCTGTCTATAGCAGAAGCAGAATATATAGCAGCAGCATCATGTTGCACACAAGTCATGTGGATGAAGCAAACCCTCCAAGACATGAAGGTAAGCATTGATGAACCTATCTCAATCAAATGTGATAATACAAGTGCTATAAGTATATCTAAAAATCTTGTGCTTCACTCAAAAACTAAACATATCCCAATCAAGTATCATTTTCTCCGAGAACAAGTGGCTCAGAAGAGAGTAAAACTGGAGTATGTACCAAAAAAATAACAGACAACAGATATATTTACCAAACCTCTTGCTAGAGAACCATTTGAATATTTGAGAGATAGACTAGGGGTAGTATCTGTAGATGCTACTCTCTGATATGAAGAGAAAGAACAGTTTCAGGGGAAGAACAGAAATGAAAATATCATTCCAGGGGGAGATCAGCCAGCAAGGGAAGCATGAAACAGGTCCTCAGGATCAAAGGATTATGGCAAGAATACATCCAGCATAAAAGAGTCAATGAAAAAGGGTCAGTATTTTAGATTTAATTCCAAAGTTTGGAGCAGCAAGGTACAAAGTCAGAATATCTCAGAGAGAGAGGAAATGCTAGAAATGTTGAAAAAAAATAAAAAAAAAATCTCAAAGGATCAAAGGATAGAATCTACACTGAAAAATGAGCAACCCCTTGCCATTGATGTCAAAGGGGGAGGAAGAGCAAGCAACAGGAGAAAGGGTCCTCAAAGGCACACAAAGAAAGTATATTTCCATCAATGCCAAAGGGGGAGACTGTTGGAAATGTTGTCATTGATCGTAAAGGAGGCAACAGATATAGAGACAGGCATAGGATAGTAGCAGAAGACAGCAGGGAACCTTTACAGGGAGCATAAGAAGAACTTCTTCACCAATAGAGTAGGAGGATAATGGCCACTGAACTGAATATCTGGCCTACCATGAAATTGCAAGTGATTGCTTTCGAGATTGACCGCCTGTATGTATATATATCTATTTATGGAGAATTGTTTATAAGTTCCATGTGCGACTTTATGTCTTCTTGATTGAATTACATGGAGACTCAGTAAGTAATTTCAGTGGTGTATAGAATATAAGTCATTTCAGCGTTGTATTGATATTGTTGGTTTAAACTCTGGCTAAACGAACCCTGTGCATCATTGAAGAAATCGACTCTCTTGTCGGTGTTGTGCCCTGATTGTATGTGCCTTGATTGTATTGAGTTCTACGCAAATGAAATTCTTGAATTGAAGTCTGGCGTTGAATTATTGGCGAATAAGCGAAATCCTCCATACAATGAGAGGAACCCGTGTCCTTATGAGTAGAATGAAGGAGGGATTTCCCTGTATAGCAGATTAAGGGTCGAGCGGTCATTGGGGCTGTGCGAGGCGTTACATCAAGAGTAAATAAAAAGGAACAGTGTTGTGAGCTTAACGCTTCGGGTCGATTAGGCAAGTCTAGTCAAATATGCAACCTCCCATGGAGGAGTGAACTGAGTTGATTGTGAGGAACGTTAACTTTGTAAAGCCCCACATATAGTGTTGTTGGAGTTAGACGAAACCGGATCACGGAAGGACGTGGAACCTTGCAGGAGTGAACAGTAAAGGCGGTAAAGGCGGGTTTCCGTTTTTGATCGCACTGCCTTTGTAGGGTGAGCAATATTCAAGAATTTGGAGCGATTCCATTGACTGCCTGACACGTGGCCTCAAGCGGTCTGGAGAAACCGCTCTCATCGCGCATTATCGCTCATGCATCTAAGCCAAGCGATATCCATCGAATCACACGGGGCAAGGCGACATGATCTCCACTGTCAGATGAGAAGGGCGACATAATGCCAAGGTACGTTATATGTTTAGTGGGAACGGCGAACCTTATGGCCTATTTGCTTGTTTAATCCAAAGTCGAGATTTAATTAAGGTGCGAATGTTGTACACATATGAAGGTCAAGTGCTGAGCACTATATATATCGAGCTGTTGTGATTATGTGCATTTTATTATTATGGTTTGAACCATTGCAAAGATTATTCATACAAGGTTTGAACAGACACAGTCAAAGAAAAGACAAAGCCAGCAAAGCCAAAAGCCAAAAATGGGCTGAGTAAAATTTGTCTTGATGTAACTAAAAATGTGAAAGTAAAGTTAGCCTTCAATTAAGAGTTGGAGAAACGAATTTGGCTATGGTTTTTCACCATAAGTTTAATTAGACAGATTTTGTATGTAAAATGACTGCATTCATGAAATGGGCGTTTACCACAGATTTGAAATAGGCGCATACAGAAGAGCTGAAAGCTGGGTTGATTGGGTTCTTTATATATGAGAGCATGTTATATGCGTGAGTGCTGCAGCTATGGGTTCATAATCAATTATTAACGGTGGAGAGGTCTTCATGGTAAGGATCATGTAAGAAGAGATTTCACGTAATTAATTTACCCTGTATCATAAAACAGGTATATATGCAGTAGATACACAACTACAGTGAATTTGGAGAATATGGACCTGAAAGAGGTAAAAAAAGATTGCAGAGTTGAAGAGATGTGCAGCAAAGGGATTAAAAAGTACAGTGAACAGGTGGAATATGCAGATGACAGTGAAAAAAGATGTAGGACAGTTGCATGACTGCTACAGAAAGGACAAAACTAGCAAGCCAAGGGCTGAGTGAAGTTTATATATTGAAACTGAAAATGTAAATGTTCAATTTTTTTATATTGTTTGTGATGCAAAGTCAAGTATCCTAAGGAAAAGAAAAAATCCCACTGTAACATGGAAATTTGTACATATTGTTATAATTTTAAAATGAGTTGGACAAAGGAATGAGAAGACAGAAGTCAAAGAGTCATGGTTGTTCACTCCAAATTCCTTGTGGAATACAAACAGTCATGTAATGAACTCTATATATAATATCAACTTGATATGCATAAAGAAGTTAGAGAGAGTAAGGATAGAGAATGCAGAGTATAGAAGATTGAGGCAGAGAAGATAAGGAAGAGAGGAGCAGAAATAGATGCTACATAACAAAGCTGATATCTGAGGTAAATCAGCAAACATTTATTTAGATAAATTGAGGAAGTTGGAGCTTCCCTATCAAGTTGAAGCTTGATAGATGTCAGTTGTAGTTGACTGAGGTTGGAGCCTCCTGTAGGTTGGTGCCTGCAGAAAAACAGTTGTGAGAGGGATTTGGAGCTTGCCTTTGCATCACAACAATAATAAAATGTGGTTTTCTCCCTTTATGGGTTTCCACTTACATCTGCTGTCTCTATGTGTGTTGCTTACATGTTGATATGATCCACTCAATCTGTTTATTTGTTTGCTGCTCTCACAATAAGGTTGATGTCACATTAATTTAGTACTTGCTGTTACATTGTAAGACTGTTCACATATTAAGCTGTAAATAAGTTTGATGAATTGTTAAAAAGCCAAAGCTTGTGTTAAACTGTTTCACCCCCCCTCTCAGTTTAACCAAAGATTCAACATATAATATGCCTCATTGTTTGTTGTTATTCTCGGTATATTCATTTTCCTTTGGACGACTTTTCTAGTCGCAATATTGGAAAGCACATATGAAATCACTGCATTCCTTGGATTGGGATAGCAAGAACCTTCTATGCATAATTTCCATTTTTCAACCATATTTAATGGTTTTCTTATCGCTAAAAAAAACAAATTCAATAAACATATATATATTAAATTGACATTTATTGCAAATGCATGGGAGAAATGAAAGACTTATATTTAGATCTATTCCAGATATTGACTGTAGGGGCATTTACTAGATATGTCACCTTTCATCAAAGATGAGATCCAGAAGCTACCTGGCCCTTTACAGACTCTGCTTATAGAACTACCATGGCTATGAAAATGAAAAACTTCTAATTAGATCTATTCTAGAGATTGAATGTAGGGGCATTTACTCTTAGGTTAAAACCTATATGTTTTGTATCAAATCACTTTTGGTTTTAATGGGAAAATTTTATGGCTAATTTGTGTTTTACATGTTGAATATAAAAGGTTTTTTCTCTCTCATTGTTTGAGACCATGGATATGAAAATGAAAAACTATATACTTGCTTAAAAACTATGTTTTGTATCAAATTAAATTTTGTTTCTAAATACTATATACATGTTGACTGTAGGGGCATTTAGATCTATTCCAGAGATTGACTGTAGGGGAATTTACTAGATATGTCACCTTTCATAAAAGATGAGATCCATAGGCTACCTGGCCCTTTACAGACTCTGCCTATAGAATTACCATGGATATGAAAAAGAAAAACTTTTAATTAGATCTATTATAAATATTGAATGTAGGGGCATTTACTAGATTAGGTTTTAAAACCTATATGTTTTGTATCAAATCACTTTTGGTTTCAATGGTAAACTTTTATGGCTAATTTGTGTTTTACATGTTGAATATAAAAGGTTTTCTCTCTCTCATTGTTTGAGACCATGGATATGAAAATGAAAAACTATATACTTGGTTAAAATCTATGTTTTGTATCAAATTACTTCCTTTTTCTAAATACTATATACATGTTCACTGTAGGGGCTTTTACTATAGGGGCATTTAGATCTATTCCAGAGATTGACTGTAGGGGCATTTACTAGATATGTCACATTTCATAAAAGATGAGATCCAGAGGCTACCTGGCCCTTTACAGACTCTACCTATAGAACTACCATGGATATGAAAATGAAAAACTTCTAATTAGATATATTCTAAAGATTGAATGTAGGGGCATTTACTAGATTAGGTTTTAAAACCTATATGTTTTGTATCAAAAGACTTTTGGTTTCAATGGGAAACTTTTATGGCTAATTTTTTTTTACATGTTGAATATAAAAGGTTTTTTCTCTCTCATTGTTTGAGACCATGCATATGAAAATGAGAAACTATATAATTGGTTAAAACCTTTGTTTTGTATTAAATTACTTTTTGTTTCTAAATAAGTTATATACATGTTGAATATAAAAGGTTTTTTTCTCTCTCATTGTTTGAGACCATGGATATGAAAATGAAAAACTTCTATTTAGATCTATTCTCTAGAGCTATGGCTAATTTTTGTTTTACATACATTGACTCTTAGGTTAAAACCTATGTTAAAACCTATGTTTTGTATCAAATCACTTATGGTTTCAATGGGAAACTTTTTATGGCTAATTCAAGTGTTTTACATGTTGAACATAAAAGGTTTTTTTCTCTCTCATTGTTTGAGACCATGGATATGAGAATGAAAAACTTCTATTTAGATCTATTATAGAGATATGGCTAATTTGTGTCTTACGTGTACATTGAATATAAAAGGTTTTTTCTCTCATTGTTTGAGTCCATGGATATGAAAATGAAAAAATTCTATTTAAAACTATTCAAGAGATTGATTGACTTGTAGGGGCATTTACTCTTAGGTTATTTAAATCTATGTTTTGTATCAAATCACTTATGGTTTAAATGGGAAACTTTTATGGCTAATTCAAGTGTTTTACATGTTGAATATAAAAGGTTTTTTTCTCTCTCATTGTTTGAGACCATGGATATGAAAATGAAAAACTTCTATTTAGATCTATTCTAGAGATATGGCTAATTTGTGTTTTACATACATTGAATATAAAAGGTTTTATTCAAGAGATTGATTGACTTGTAGGGGCATTTACTCTTAGGTTATTTAAACCTATGTTTTGTATCAAATCACTTATGGTTTCAATGGAAAATTTTTATGGCTAATTCAAGTGTTTTACATGTTGAATATAAAAGGCTTTTTTCTCTCTCATTTTTTGAGACCATGGATATGAAAATGAAAAACTTCTATTTATATCTATTCTAGAGAGATGGCTAATTTGTGTTTTACATACATTGAATATAAAAGGTTTTTTTCTCTCATTGTTTGAGACCATGGATATGAAAATGAAAAACTTATAGATATTTAAAACTATTCGAGAGATTGATTGACTTGTAGGGGCATCTACTCTTAGGTTAAAACCTATGTTTTGTATCAAATCACTTATGGTTTCAATGAGAAAACTTTTATGGCTAGTTCAAGAGTTTTACATGTTGAATATAAAAGGTTTTTTTCTCTCTCATTGTTTGAGACCATGGATATGAAAATAACAAAATTCTATTTAGATCTATTCTAGAGATATGGCTAATTTGTGTTTTACATACATTGAATATAAAAGGTTTTTTCTCTCATTGTTTGAGACCATGGATATGAAAATGAAAAAATTCTAGATATTTAAAACTATTCGAGAGATTGATTGAATTGTAGGGGCATTTACTCTTAGGTTAAACCTATGTTTTGTATCAAATCACTTATGGTTTCAAGAGAAAATTTTATGGCTAATTTGTGTTTTACATGTTGAATATAAAAGGTTTTTTCTCTCTCATTGTTTGAGACCATGGATACAAAAATGAAAAACTATATAATTGGTTAAAACCTATGTTTTGTATTAAATTACTTTTTGTTTCTAAAAAATTTATATACATGTTGAATATAAAAGTGTTTTTTCTCTCTTATTTTTTGAGACCATGGATATAAAACTTCTATTTAGATCTATTCTAGAGCTATGGCTAGTTTGTGTTTTACATACATTAAATATAAAAGGTTTTTTCTCTCATTGTTTGAGTCCATGGATATGAAAATGAAAAAATTCTACATTTAAAACTATTCAAGAGATTGATTTACTTGTAGGGGCATTTACTCTTAGGTTAAAACCATGTTTTGTATCAAATCACTTATGGTTTCAATGGGAAACTTTAATGGCTAATTCAAGTGTTTTACATGCTGAATGACTTGTAGGGGCATTTAATCTTAGGTTAAAACCTATGTTTTGTATCAAATAACTTATGGTTTCAATGGGAAACTTTTATGGCTAATTCAAGTGTTTTACATGTTGAATATAAAAGGTTTTTTTCTCTCTCATTGTTCGAGACCATGGATATGAAAATGAAAAACTTCTAGATCTATTCTAGAGATATGCCTAATTTGTGTTTTACATACATTGAATATAAAAGGATTTTTCTCTCATTATTTGAGACCATGGATATGAAAATGAAAAACTTCTATTTAAAACTATTCCAGAGATTGACTGTAGGGGCATTTACTGTTAGGTTAAAACCTATGTTTTGTAACAAATCACTTATGGTTTCAATGGGAAAATTTTATGGCTAATTTGTGTTTTACATGTTGAATATAAGAGGTTTTTTTCTCTCTCATTGTTTGAGACCATGGATATGAAAATGAAAAACTTCTATTTAGATCTATTCTAGAGATATGGCTAATTTGTGTTTTACATATATTGAATATAAAATGTTTTTTCTCTCATTGTTTGAGACCATGGATATGAAAATGAAGAACTTCTATATGTAGGGGAATTTACTCTTAGGTTAAAACCTATGTTTTGTATCAAATCACATATGGTTTCAGTGGAAAATTTTTATGGCTAATTTGTGTTTTACATGTTGAATATAAAAGGTTTTTTTCTCTCTAATTGTTTGAGACCATGGATATGAAAATGAAAAACTTCTATTTAGATCTATTCTAGAGATATGGCTAATTTTTGTTTTACATACATTGAATATAAAATGTTTTTTCTCTCCTTTTTTGAGACCATGGATATGAAAATGAAAAACTTCTATATTTAAAACTATTTGAGAGATTGATTTACTTTTAGGGGCATTTACTCTTAGGTTAAAACCAATGTTTTGTATCAAATCACTTATGGTTTCAATAGGAAACTTTTATGGCTAATTTATGTTTTACATGTTGAATATAAAAGGTTTTTTTCTCTCTAATTGTTTGAGACCATGGATATGAAAATGAAAAACTTCTATTTAGGTCTATTCTACAGATATGGCTAATTTGTGTTGTACATATATTGAATATAAAAGGTTTTTTCTCTCTCATTGTTTGAGACCATGGATATGAAAATGAAAAACTATATACTTGGTTAAAACCTATGTTTTATATCAAATTACTTTTTGTTTCTAAATACTAGATACATGTGACTGTAGGGGCATCTACTGTAGGGGCATTTAGATCTATTCCAGAGATTGACTATAGGGGCATTTACTAGATATGTCACCTTTCATAAAAGATGAGATTCAGAGGCTACCTGGCCCTTTAAAGACTCCGCCTATAGAACTACCATGGATATGAAAATGAAAAAATTCTAATTAGATCTATTCTAGAAATTGAATGTATGGGCATTTACTAGATTGGGTTAAAACCTATGTTTTGTATCAAATCAGTTTTGGTTTCAATGGGAAACTTTTATGGCTAATTTGTGTTTTACATGTTGAATATAAAAGATTTTTTCTCTCTCATTGTTTGAGACCATGGATATGAAACTGAAAAACCATATAATTGGTTAAAACCTATGTTTTGTATCAAATTACTTTTTTCTTCTAAATACTATATACATGTTGAATATCAATTGGATGCACATAACATGCAAGTTATGTGCAAATGATGGATGATGAATGACCTAAGTGAATCTCCATATCAATTGGATGCAAGTTATGTGCAGATGATGGATGATGAATGAGGTGATGTTGATCATAACTTTTACATCTATATGATAGGAAGCTTGATATACATAACAAGGTTTAGACTAGATATAATTTTGGAATTCAAGTTATGTGAAGATGATGGATGATGAATGACCTAAGTGAATCTCCATATCAATTGGATGTAAGTTATGTGCAGATGATGGATGATGAATGAGGTGATGTTTATCATAACCTTTACATCTATATGATAGGAAGCTTGATATACATAACAAGGTTTAGACTAGATATAATTTTGGAATTGAAGTTCTGTGCAGATGATTGATGATGAATGACCTAAGTGAATCTCCATATCAATTGGATGCAATTTATGTGCAGATGATGGATGATGAATGAGGTGATCTATTGATCATAACCTTTACATCTATATGATAGGAAGCTTGATATACATAACAAGGTTTAAAGACTAGATATGATTTTGGAATTTATATTAGTTGGAATATTTCAATCAACAACTAAACAGAGTCATCTATTACCAACAAACACCAACAAACAGATATGAAGATACTTGAAAGAGACTACTAACAATGGACTATAGTACCCAAAGGGTGAGGAAGTCATCTATTACCAACAAACAGATATTAAGATACTTGAAAGAGACTACAAACAATGGACTATAGTACCTAAAAGGTGAGAAATTTACATTGAAAACATATAGAGATTCAACTAGGCTTGTGTGGATGACATGAAAAGTACAAGTGGAAAATGTATAATTCTACTTAGGAAGAGTCTTTGGTTTAATGGTTAAGCAAGAAAGAGTCATTACTTTCTCTATCTAGAGTAGAAGTGGAATACACAGTAGTTACTTTTTTTTCAGTGTTTTGGATGAAATGGGCTCTACAAGATATTAAGGTAAATTTCAATGAACCTACATATCTATTAAGTGTTTCAATACATGTGTAATAATAATTTAAAAAATAAAATATTCTACTTCCTTCAATCACTAAACATATCATCATAAAGTACCACTTCCTCACACAACAAACATGTTCAAAAATATTTATAAAGTACATATGTATATATAATTTATATAATCATGTTCCAAAATATTCTCAAATGTACACAGTAGTATTATAAATTTTCATATCTAATTAATAGAGATAGAGCCAAAAAAAGCAGAGACAACGCCAAAAAAAGTACATATGTATATATAATTTATATAAACATGTTCCATAATATTCTCAAATGTACACAGAAGTATTATAAATTTTCATATCTAATTGATAGAGACAAATCCTAAAAAAACAGAGACAGCCAAAAAAAGCAGAGATAGAGCAAAAAAAAAGCAGAGACAGAGCCAAAAGAAGCAAAGACAGAGCCAAAAAAAGTACAGATGTATATATAATTTATATAAACATGTTCCAAAATATTCTCAAATGTACACAGTAGTATTATAAATTTCATATCTAATTAATAGAGACAGAGCCAAAAAAGCAGAGATAGAGCCAAAAAAAAGTACATATGTATATATAATTTATATAAACATGTTCCAAAATATTCTCAAATGTACACAGTAGTATTATAAATTTTCATAACTAATTAATAGAGACAGAGCCAAAAAAAAGCAGACAGAGCCAAAAATAACAGAGACAGAGCCAAAAAAAGTAGAGACAGAGCCAAAAAATGTAGAAACAGAGACAAAATAAATACATATGTATATATAGTTTATATGAACATGTTCCAAAATATTCTCAAATGTACACAGTAGTATTATAAATTTTCATATCTAATTAATAGAGACAACCAAAAAAAGCAGAGACAGGGCCTCTCTCATTCATAACCGATTTCTCTTCTGCATAAATTCCCTACAGAAAAACAGTGACAATGTTAAATGTACCTGGACGCTAAAGACGCTGAAGTCGCAACAGAGGACGCTGAAGACGCTGAAGACAACGATCCCTGAAGACGCTGAAGACAACGATACCCTAAAGATGTCGTCGAAGACCTATGCAACAAAAAAATCAACAGAAATTAAAACCAAATTAAAAACAACAACAACAAAAAAAATTACAGAAATTTAAAATTTGGTATCTTACCTCCTTCAGCTTAATTCGCGCGTGAAAGAACTGAGCGTGCGAGAATGCTGGACAGATATGAGCGCGCGAGAATGCTAGACAGAAACGAGCGCGCAGTAAATGTGAACAAAAACCCAGAACAGGTTGCGGGTGATATATTTATAAAATAATATTTCGGTCGAACTTTGTTTTCCGGTTTTCCAAACTCAGGCGAAAAATCTGTTTGCCATTGCCGTCAGTACATCGTTAATGTAAACGGAAAACGAAGTTCGGCTGAACTAAATTCAATATTTCGGCCGAACTCCTGAATTGTTCGGCCAAACTATGACAAGAGTTTGGCCGAACTATGGAGGAAAAAAAATTTCCGCCCCAAATTGTCACAAAAGTGTTACCCATCTTCGCATTTTCACCCATATGCATACTCTTGTTAATACAATTAACTAAAGGTAAATAAATGGAATTAGTATTTCTATTATCACCATAGTTCGAGTAGTAGGAAGTGATAGCCCGATGAGTATGGAATAAGAATAAGGGATAGCTGGTATACAACCTACTCACAATGGCATTCAATCTAATCAATATGGTATGAACTTTACTAGCTAAGTACGATTAATCACTCTCTATATATTCGAGATACTGAATAGGAAACCTGATTATTGTAATTAGTTACATGTGATATCTTATGTTTTAACCAATGTAATTAGCTTACATGTTGTGATTCTATCTCGTGTAACTATCTAATATGGAGAGACACATAATTATTCTAATTAATAACAATGAAGTTTATATGAAATGGTATTGGTACTAATGATGATCAATGTTACCTTATCATAGTATGGATTCAATTGAAAGAAATGATTACTAGAATAGTTGATACGAGTCCATGGAAGTGATAACACACATATTGGATCAATCACAATATTATAATCATTGAACTAGTTATAATCACTAATGGGAACAACTTATCCCAGTAATTAACACCATACTGATATTAGTAATATATAAACACAAGACTATACAAAGCTTATTATAATGAACAGGTAATGTTACATGACTCTTTGTATTCATAACAACTAGGTACTTACTTATGTGGATACTATTTATAGTGTTATAAGCATTAGAGTATTCAAACGTGTTAAAGTTTCAATATCGAACACCTCTTGTAGTAATAGTTCAACAATACATAGGTTCAACTCCATGGAATATAGCTTGATCACGATATAGGTAAGTAAGTGAAACATTACTGTAATTACATAATCTATAGCTATCATTACCTTGTAGTTATAAGGTAGTTACACTGTGAATAGTGCTTTACTTATTACGGGTATTAGCTCATGTTCAACTTCATGTAATCAATAGAAAAAGTGTATCCTTTGTTATAATTTAAACCAGAAGTAATTATATATCCATATTATATGAGCTTCTACATTATAAAATATAGATAAAATATGAAAACATGATGTAATGTGACAAATCTAATATCAAAATTGTAATTTGATAATGAAATTGTGAATTCAACAAATTACAAACATTGCAAATCATATTCTCATTAAGACAACTTCATATTGTAATTTTAGTGATTAAAACTTGTGATTCCAACCATCTATTAAAAATTCAAATTCATTAAAACTCTTGCTAAAATTATTTAAAAATAAAATAAAAAACTTATTAAAAACCATGTGCTTCAAAGTTATATAGTTACCTTCTTCCTTTGTTTCCTAAACTGTTATAAGGAGAAGCTCCTTATCTAAACTGTTAACGTTAATCTATTCAAAATAATCACATTCTTTAGAGTGGCTATCAATAACCACCTATGCTATACTACACAACTTCAAGATAACAAAAGAAAAAAAAATATATATATATATATATATATACTGTGATCTCATACAGCATTTAATACTGCATCATAAGGCTATTATTGATCGCTGTTTACAGTTACATTCATCAAAAGTGAAAAAGGAAATAGATCACTGTTTACGGTTATACTCATCAAAATTTCAAGAAAACTTCAGGGGCAGACAAGTCCGTAACCGTTTCAATTGAAGCCGCTAGAACAATCCCCTTGCGGACTAGAAGGTTTGAGAAGCACCTTCATTCTATAAATGCTCCTCTGGCATCCCTTCACTGATCATCATAAGAAGAAAGGGACGGAGCTTTATACGATCTTTTATTGCGTTATAAATTTTCCAATTCTTGATTCCGTTACAGTCGATATTCATCGCAGAAATGTCTCTCGTTCCTCGTTTCTTTGGCAGGCGATCCAACGTTTTTGATCCCTTCTCACTGGATTTATGGGATCCATTTGAAGCAGGGGTTTCTCCAT
Organism: Pinus albicaulis; assembly: GCA_034641835.2. NCBI lineage: Eukaryota > Viridiplantae > Streptophyta > Pinopsida > Pinales > Pinaceae > Pinus > Pinus albicaulis. The sequence continues at coordinate 534,750,005 of CM076578.1, read as the reverse complement.
TTTTCAGGGACACTGCAAGGGATGATGCGACAGCCATAGCCAATACTCAGATTGACTGGAAGGAAACTTCGGACGCTCACATATTCAAAGCCGATCTTCCTGGTATTCAATCTTTTTCTTTACAGAGTTCATGTTATTTCGTTTCTGAGGGCGGGATTGGTATTTTGGCCGCAAGATTTACCTTTACCTTTCTTTTTTGACAGGTCTGAAGAAAGAGGAGGTAAAGATTGAGGTGGAGGACGGCCGCGTTCTGCATATCAGCGGCGAACGCAATAAAGAAGAAGAGCAAAAGAATGACAAGTGGCACCGTATTGAGCGTTCTCACGGGAAATTTCTCCGTCGTTTCCGTTTGCCGGAAAATGCTAAGGTGGAGGAGGTGAAGGCGACAATAGAAAATGGAGTTCTCACTGTGACAGTCCCCAAACTGCCTCAGCCTAAACCGGAGGTTAAAGCCATTGAAATCTCTGGTTAACTGAAAGAATATGTCTTCTCGATCCGTAATCGATCTTTAACATTTTTCTGGTTATTGTGTCGTTTTTGGTGTTGGTAAGGGTTTGGTTTTTTTAAATATAGGAGATTCTGTGTTTGTGAGGGTCTGGATTTAAGAATTAGTGTTTGAGGGTCTGGATTTAAGTAGTACTGGTAGACACGATATAAGTTCGGTACACACGATATAAATTCGTTCCCTGTGACTGTGTTTTATGAAAAGTTGAAGTAATATAATAAACAACTCTTGACATCTTTCAAATTTCGAGCATTATTTGCAGGCAGAAATGGTATTTTTTATTTTTATTTTACATTAACGTGAGAATGCATGACATCATTTTTGAGCATCCTCTGTGTAGAAACGGGATTTGATTCGTTTTATTTTTCATTAGCGTCAGAATGTCATAATGCCGAACATCTTCATTTCTTGAGCATTATTTCTTTGTAGAAATGACTTTTTATATTATTATGATTGAGACAATAAATAAATTTATTTCCAAAAATCATTTGTAATTTTTCAAAAATAAATATTTCCTTAATTAATTGAATATTAAAAAAATTGAAGGTAAATGCAGTATGACTTAAATGTCTTAGAATGTTTATAAATGTCATAATGCATACTAACTTTAAAATATGTTAATATCTTAAATATATAAAATATTTAAATATTATATATAGAGAAAAAATAACAAACATGAAAATTAAAAGCACTAGTTTCTTTTTAGAAGTTTTAAATGAGGTTGTGTATTTTTCTAATTGAATTTGTCTAGAATCAAAATAGTGAGAACATGGATTGATTTAAATACTGTCAAAAGCTTATGATGGCAACTTTAAATTCTAAATGAGATTGTTGCAATTGAAATTTACATAAATAACATTAACATGGGGTGGAAACTTTAATTCTAAATGAGATATTGTTACGATTCGAGTATTACACTATATGATTGGAAAATTTGTGTTCATATCACTCTTTTGAAAAGAATTTTTGAGTTGGATCCAATGTGGTAATTACATATAATGTAGGGAGGATTATGTTATATGATTGGAAAATTTATGATAATATGACCCTTTGAAAAAAGTGGGGGCTCATGTATTTTTTATATTGATTTTTACCTAAAAGGGAAAGTATTTGGATCACTTTGGATTTATATGAATTCTAGGAGCTATGGAAAAAGGAAGCTTATATGAATTCTAGGAGCTATGGAAGAAGGAAGCTTAGATGGATTCTAGGAGTTGTGGGAGGGGAGCTATACATTGTAACAAGTTTGGGTTAAAGTTCATATAATAAAGGATAATAAAGGAAAAATAAGACTAAGATCATAGGATATGTATACTAAGTTGGATGTTGGGAAAAACACTATAGTGGGGATCACCTCTATTTTATTAATGGTTGCGGAAATTGGCAGAAGGCATTGACAAAGACAAGGAAGCATTAATTAATATTTATTTATGAAAAATAAAGGAAAATAAGAAAAAAAGAAGGTGAATAGACACAAATATGCATTCTAAGGAAATTAGAAGGAAAATTAAAGAAAATGAAGAAAATAGAGGTATTGATAATAAAAGGCTTATGAGGATTAGTTCACCACCTTTTTTTAGGTTGGTTTTGAAATTAGTAATAGGGGTTGCATGTGTGATTTCTTAGTTTAGGTGTGAATGCATGGTACATGCATTTATTTATTTGGTTAATTTGATGTCATTGTCATGGGTTTTTCCTGGTTAGACAATGGTTTCAGCCTTGCATTACCATTTCTTGGATAACCACGGTGTGATGGTATTCATCTCTAGTTGAGCTTTGGATTGTCGAAAGGTTTTGGATCTAGGTGAGGTGGTCTCAAGAAAATTATGAAGGGTTGGGGGTGGAGATGGTTTTCTACAGGAAGCCCTCGATGGGGAATCATGAAGGAATTATGAGGCATCCAAGTTTGACGAGATCATGGTAGTTTGAGGGTGGATGTTGATTGGTTTTGACGAGATCGTGGTAGTTTGAGGGTGGACGTGGTTTATCCTTTGGAGTCTGTTGCTTATTTATGTCTTGGTTTATCCCATGAGATCTCACATTCATGTTTGAAATATGGCACGAGGGTGATTAGTTAAAAGAAGGATTTGATTAATCTCAATTTAATAATGGTCGGGTGGTACATGGAAGTCCTTGATTTGGTTGGATTTTGCATATGTTAATAAGAGTTATTTTTCTATTGTGATTCATGAGTACATGTAATTGTCATTATTTAGCTTTGATGGTTGTTCTAAGTATGGTTTTGTAATATGTTTTAGCTAGGAATATTGTTCATGCTTTGATAAGTTAGTAAATGGTTGATGAATGTATGGACTAATAAGTGTTATTGTAGCTATGTGGAGAGGGAATAGAGCCTCTTAGTGATTCTTGGATGTATCTCAAACTAATATGATCAAATATGCATTCATGACATATAACTTACATGGTTTCCATGTGTTTGACGAAATTTTTGTTATGGACTAGGCATGTCGTGGGTCATTTTCATTCAAGTTTTGTATGAAAAGCATTGGAGGCTGGCCTGGAAAAGTGGCTCAAATCTTGTGACCGCACCCTTTAAATTAGAGATTATGGGCTATAACTGCATGGAGGCATTGTTGTGCATGCACTTGGAGGTCTATAACTGCATTCAGTCCTTGTCATGCATGCAATTGTCATTTTTTCGACCCCACTTCCATAATTGGAGCTTGGAGGTCAGGCCATGTCATAATAACTCTTTGTGGGAGGAGGCGCTTATAGGGTGGTATCAATGTAGGTTTCATTCTCTTTGGGTGATATCTGATAACACATTGTGGTATCAGAGCTTCCACTTGGAATGCGGTGGGTGAGATGTGATTGTTATGGGTGCGTGTCAGTTGTCAATGTGTTTGTTATGCATTCATTATAGTTGCTATGGTTTCCATGTATCTAGTCATTGTTACAGTGTATGATGTCAATGGGTTGATATATATATATATATAAAATGCTAATCTAGAATGATTTGTGCAAATGAGATAGTATCACTTGAACTTCCCTAAGGTATATTTGATTATGTTTGTATTTTTTTATTTGACATGGTATGTTTGCAGGAGATAGAGGATCAGAGATCACAAAAAAAATGGTGGATTACAGTTCATGTGACTCTCCTTATAGATCATATGAGTAGTAAAGAGATCAATACTCTCCTAAGATAGTAGATACGTTGAGAAGTTTAAAGGAAATGATCAGAAGTTGTGAGGTGGATAGTGAAAGAATAATCCAGTCACAAGAAAGATTTGCCAGGGCTTAGTGTTGGAGCAGGGTCCCCTAAGGCGCAATTTTTGATGTAATTTTATATAAGTTTGCATGACATGCACACTCTGTATAATTTTGATGTAAATGGGTTTAGTAGTAAATTTTGGGCCTCAAACCATGGTTTGAGACCTTAGTATCTGCATGCTAGGTGAATATAAATAGATATTCTAAGGAAAATAGTTAAGTTAAGTCATGAATTATTGATGTTTGATAATTTTATGCATTGATAATACGTTGTAAGGGTTTTTATGGGTTGTGTTGAAATGATCCTACTGGTCGTGTGCGAAATCTACTGGCTGTGTGTGCAGAAAAATTTATTTAAGGGAAAGTCTGATATGTATTGAAGGATCTGAATTAATGCAAACGAAGAATTTTGGAAAGCTTACTGCATTATGAATCTGAGTTATTTACTGTTTATGTTCTACTAAGATCACATTGTTTCTGTCTTGCATATTGATTCTTGCACAAAGGATATATGTTATGATTATGTATTCTTATTGATGGTTGATAGATCTATTTAAGTAATTACATTGTTTAAGATATGGAGCTGGGTCAATTACATTATCTACGCTAAGGCGAACATCAAATCTATTTTATTTTGTTAAAGACTACGCACTCTCTATGATTCCGCTTTAGTTTGTTGCGCGCATCTTTTTATGATCGATATAAGTTTACATTCGGTTTTTTGAGGACCACTTCATTATTTTCTCCCTCAGGGTGCGAAAAAATAGTTCCAACACCCCCCCATACTGCTTCGAGTGAGACTTTGATCTGCGCAAGTATCTCATTACCGAAAGGTCCAATAGTTGGATGGTTTGTTGGTTTATCCATAAACTCTGAACCTGGGTCAGGACCCGTCAAGACAACAAAAGGTTATGTTGTTGGGAAAGGGATCATTTTGAGGGAGATTTGATGTTGTGGAACCTATCACGAAATGAATTGCAAGATTGGTTGGATAGAAATATCCTTGAATTCTCACTCCAAGAGAATAGAAGTACTAAGTTGTCTGATGAACAATGGGTACAAAAATATATTTATACAGAAGTGCATGAAATATTCTTTTGTTCCTTTCCACACGAGCTTCAGGAGTGGTTGTTGCGCTTAGCTGAATTCCATCACTGCATAAAAGAAATGGCGCAGTCACTGAGTGGACTCCTAAATTGATCCAAAAAGTAGAGAAGTTTGAAAATAAGATCACCCGTCTGGTAGATCATTGGATCGATTGCATGTTGGGAGGATTTGTGACTAAATTTTCCATTTATCAATTTGTGTCATATTATGAAGTAGAAAGAAGGTTTTTCAAAGGCCCTAGATGTAAGTTCATGTGATCATTGAAATTGTTGTTGAAAATGTTATTATGTGAATGAGGTTGTCTATGTGAACATACTACATGAATGCATCGAAGAGGTCCAACTTCGTGCAGTGGAAAATTTTACAGTGAAGATTTTGAAAAATTTATTTATAGCCCTCTGAAGCCTAGATCTGATAGTGAAGCTGAACTAGAAACTAGTAGCTCAAGTGACTCTGAAGAATAAATCTCATCACACCAGAAACCTTTGAGTCTGTTTCCAACCCCATCCACTCCACTTATTCAATCACATCACATATGACTTACTCCACGATGCAGTCCATCTCCACCAACACCTCCACCTCCCCCTGAAGTATATATGGATGCATCAATGAAGTTACCGAATTTCAGAGGCAATGGAAATGAGGACACTGATCACTTATGGTTTGTGACTGAGACCGTATGAAAATCTCAACAAAATAACAACGTTGATATTAGGAAGGCATAGTTGGCTACTGCTATCAAAGATCGCACATTAGATTAGTACATCAAGTACACTCAAGAAAACCCTATTGCTACCTTGGAACAAATCAAAGTAGCTCTAAAGGAGTTGTTTAAGAAGCCTAAGTCATACACGCAACTGGTGACCGAAATGAAGGAGATTTGTTAGGAGGCTAATGAATCTATATGGGAAGTCGATCAAAGGTTGCAGCGCACCATCAGAGATGGTGGATTTTTTATTGATGATACTCAACATAAGGAATGGTTCATTGCTATGTTTCTCCCACATCTGGGCCAGCCCTTAGGTCAGCAAAATATTGCCACACAAGTTGAGGTTGTGGAGGTTGCAATGAAATTGGAGGCTACACTAACACCTATTGCACTGGGAACTCAACATATTCAGAATCAGTTGGAAGCCATGCATCTATAGATTCAAAGCCCGTGCAAGGACAAGGGAAAGCAGGTTTGTGTAGAGGTTTGGTTTATAAAATGTAAAGCTTCTAGGGATAATAAATATCAGTGTCCCATCTTCAAAAATTATCTGAACGTTGAAGGTCCTAGTCCGTTGAAGACTCATGTGTGGTGCAAAATCTATCAAATTTATGGATTACATGACAAAGATTCATGCCCAAGGATCATAAAGTATCAACCTGACTTGAAGTAGTTGATTTGGAAATTATGTTCTTCATTAGGGCATGATGAGAAGCACTATTACACTTTTGATATGATGTTAGATAAATATCAAATATATAGAATGCAGACTGAGCCTACATCACCAGCATCCCCTTCTGAGCGCGGAGGATTTCAAGGCAAAGGAAGAGGGTGAGAAGGTGGATTAGCTGGCCGAAGAAGAGTACAATTCATTTGATATAATTGTGGAGATGATGGCCATTATGTGCGAGACTTTCCGAATCCAGCACGACAATCCTGTAGATACTGTAGAAAATTTGATCATGTCATATAAGATTATCCTATCTTGATTTCTAAAATGCAGGAAAAGAAGACGTAGACCCCAACACAAAATCTTGAGATGGTTCGCGCAAAAACTCGTGAAGAACCCAGTGTGAATGTGGTTGCTAGGAGTGGTGTAGCCACCAATGAAGATAAGATAAATCAACCATCCACTAATGTATGGATCCGTAAAGCACCAAAAAAAAAAGAAGGCTTTAATATTCAGCACACAAAAGAGACCTTTATTGAAGCGTGAAAACAATTTGCAGAAGGAAGTGCATCAACATTAAGAAGAATAATGAAGGAAGTGGGAGTAGATGAGGAGATCAATCCATTTATAAAAACATGTATAAAGTTACTGTGCAACAAGAAGGTTGTAGAAAATATGTAGGTGTTGATAGATAATTGCGCAAAGAAAGAGAAGTTGATGGTAGAACAACGCGCAATCAATAAAATTTATAAGAACACGAAGCGAATGGGTAGGGATATGTGTATAACTATGTAGATTAGTGCTTATGAAATGGACCAAGTTATTTTAGATTTTGGATTGGATGCTAATGTTCTACCTAAGAAAGCATTGCAGTGCATGGGAGAACCGAAGCTAGAGTTGTCTACCATTCAACTGCGCATGGCCAATCAACAGAAGATCATTCCCTTATGAAATTTTTCGCAAGTTGTAGTCAGTATACAGGGTGTTAAGGTGATGGAATATTTTTAAGTCATCCAAATTGAAGATGATATTGATCCCTATCCTACACTGCTAGGATTGGATTGGGCCATTGACATGGATGGTGTTATCAATTTGAAGAAAATGACGATGGAATTTGAAAGAAATGGAGCCAGGGTAATCATCCCTCTAGATCCTGTTGAAGGAAAAATGTATACTAAACCAGTGTGCGCTGAGGATGAGATCAATCAAATATTTAAGTTAACCTTTCATGAGGAATATTGGATTAATCCAACAATAGATGTGAATCTTAAATGGGAGAATGATATCTCTTGTTTTTCAAACTCTGATGAAGAGCTAGAAAATTGGTAGAACCAATTGCATGAGGTAGTTGTGTTGTGTTTTAATCACGTGACTCGATCTTTGCGATGTATAACATCTGAGGTACATGATTTACCACACTATGACGACTTAAACGATATAAACATGTTTATAGGAGATATTTAAAGGACTATGAATGAAGGAAAGAGATTCCATACTTTGGATCTTGCCTTGCGTGCTACTCCAGCAAGATGGTGGGAAACTAAAAAGGAAAATATGGGCAACTGGGAGGAATTAGCACACATGATGAGGTTGAGGTTTGAATGTCTAGTCATTACAATGGAAGATGTGTACTCTGGAAAAGAGGATCCATGTAGCCATTTGGCAATATGGAATCAAGTATGGGGTGTAGATCCAAGACCTAAAAGGGTCTATATGTTTATTCACACGTTGGTAAAGGTTCCTACTGAATGGTATTTGGAGACAAAGCTGTGCAGAGGCACTAGTGAATGGTCTATGGTAACATAGAGTTTTATTTTTACGTTTAGCTTTGAGATTGGATTTGATACAGTTGGCCAAGCTTTGAATAATATTCAAGAAGTAATATTTGATGCAACAAAGCCTGCAATTGAGTGAACTCCACCAAATTGGGATACGTAGATGAAAGCTATTGTGAATTGCAGGAACCTCACAGTAGAAGAAACTGATGAGGATCCAAGGAATATCATGATCCCTGAATCTGAGGGACAACGCGCAGTGGTTGGGCCCTCAATGACCTCGCTGGATGTGACAAATGCCCTAAAGCTTAGACAGGTGAATATTGGAACTAAAGAACATCCTAAGTTGGAAAATATTGGAGACTATTGGGATGATGATACAATAGGCAAGATTGTTGAGTTGTTAACAAAAAATCAAGATCTATTCCCTACAAAGTTTCCAGAGTTGAAAGGAATCATTGGGGAAAGTGGAGTAATGAAAATCACATTGAAACCTGATGCACACCCTGTGAAACAATAGCCATACATACTGAACCCAAGATATAAGTAGAAGGTGAAAGAAGAGTTGGACAAAATGGTTGTTGTAGGAATCCATTGAACATGTAGAAGAGTTTGGTTGGGTAAGTCCAATGGTTGTGCAAGGTAAGAAGACCAAGGGTAAGATTAGGATCTTTGTATAACTACACCAACTGAATGATGCTTGTGTGCACGATCCACTCCCAACTCAATTCTGTAATGAAATCTTGGATAATGTTGGAAGCCAGGAAGCATACTCCTTCATAGATGGGTTTTCAAGATATCGTCAGATCCGGATTGCACCAGAAGATAGGAGTAAGACCACCTTTTCTATTGAATGGGGATCCTTCCAATATATATTTATTCCCTTTGGATTGAATAATTCTACTGCTATTTTCTCGTGCATGGTAGTTGATGCTTTTAAACAATTTACCCACAAGTTTCTGGAGGTCTATTTTGATGATTGGACTATATTTGGGTTGTTGAAGAAGCATGTGTTAAATATTCGCTTGATGTTGGATACTTGTAGGAAGTATATGATTTCCTTGAATTTGAAGAAGTGTATATTCTGTGTACCATTTGGAATACTTCTAGGACACATTTTCTACTAGTAGGGGTTGATGGTAGATCCTGCAAAGATTGCAATCATAGTTAATTTGGAGGTACTTGAGAATGTTAAGAAGTTGCGTTCAATATTGGGGCATATTGGGTATTATATGAAGTTTATTCAAGGTTATGCACTGATAATTTTGCCCATGGAAAATTTACTGAAGAAGGATACAACATTATGCTAGGATGAGGATTCTCAGAAGAGTTTTAAGTTGTTGAAGGAAAAGATAGTCATTGCACCAATCTTGGTCTTCCCAGATTGGTCAAAGGCATTTCATGTACATGTGGATGCCTCCTGCATTGTGCTCGGAGCTATCTTAGCACAGCCAGGAGCGGGTGAAATTGATCATCCTATAGCTTATGCAAGCTGAAAAATTTCAAGCGCAAATAAGAATTACTCAACCACGGAAAGGGAAGGAATAGCAATGGTGTACGCACTACAAAAATTCTGCCACTATCTGTTAGGAGGTCATTTTAAGATGTTCACTGATCATTCTTCTTTGAAGTACCTAGTCAATAAGCCTATGTTGTGGGGGAATATCTGTAGGTGGTTGTTGTTATTCCAAGAATATGATTTTCATATTATGGTAAAACCAGGAAGATTGAATGTTGTCCCAAACCATTTGTCACGCATTGAAACATGTGAGGAACCTACAAATTTATAAGATGGATTGCTAGATGTGCAACTATTTGTGATAAAGGCGGTTGATGAGAATTTCCCTGATATCATTAAGTTTCTGACTATTGGACGTGTTCCTGAGGAGTACTATACAGTTCGACAAAAGAAATAAGTCGTAGCGCACGCAGGAGACTTTGTCGTTATTGTTGGACAGCTGTATAAAATGGGTGCAGATGAGGTCCTGCAAAGATATGTCCTAGAGTATGAGCGATGTGCAATCCTAAATTAAGCTCATGGATGGGTGTCTGGTGGTCATTATGCAGGTAAGGCCACTATGTAGAATATTTTGCGTGATGGGTTATGGTGGCACACGCTGCATAATGATGCCTATGCGCATTTCCACGCATGTGATTAATTTGAGAGGACAGGAAAGCCTTCACACAGAGATGAGATGCCATTGAATTCACAGATGGTGCTTCAAGATTTTGAGAAATGGGCTATTGATTTTTTAGGACCTATTAATCCTTTAGGAAGGAAGAGTGGTGCGCGCTACATTATCACTACGACAGATTATGTAACTAGATGGGATGAAGCCAAACTGGTGAAGGATTGTACTATTGATACCGCTGCACAGTTTATATTTGAGAATATTGTGACTTGGTTTGGTTGTCCTACGATTCTGATAAGCGATCAAGGTACACATTTTGTAAATGACACCATTGAAGCCTTGACTGAAGAATTCAAGATAAGTCATCAGAAGAGCTCTCCCTATCACCCTCAGACAAATGGCGCGGTTGAAGCATTCAATAATATACTGGAGACTGTGCTAACCAAGATATGTAATGCTAACATAAATGAATTGGATGAGAAAGTGCCAAAAGTTCTCTGGGCATATAGGATTACTTGCAAGAATTTGACTGGAAGGACACTTTTCAGGATGGTATATGGGAAAGATGCTATGTTTCCCATGGAGTTCACTGTTACTAGTATACGCATTGCAACATTTACCAATATGGTTGAAGAAGATGCTTTGGAAGAAGATCGTTTTATTTCCAATTATCACCAACAATTTCAAAAGGCGCGTGAAAAAGCATGGCATGACATGCATATCAGAAAAAAAAGTGTTCCAAGAACCTGGAGGATCCTAAGGGAAGAACTGCAACTTCCTTTGAGTCTCTGGCCAAGATGGGGGTGGATTACTTTAGGGAACTGTTTAGAGCACCTCAAGATGTTACTATTGTTGAAGTAGTGAGGGTCGCCACCCTTTTCCCTCCTTCATCGACAAAGAGGATTCTTACTCTCTAGGAGAAGAGGTTTCTGAAGACGAAATCAAAGCTGCATTACACTCCTTCAAAAAGGACAAGAGCCCAGGACCAGATCAGTGGGGAACATAATTTTTTCTATGCTTTTATGAGATTCTTGGTCAGGATATTTTGGCTGTCGTGGAAGAGTCCAGACGCTCTCAACATATCCTTCCAGTCTTCAATTAGACCTTCATAGCTTTGCTTTCAAAAAAATATTGCTCGTCATCCTTTGATGGCTTCAGACCCATCTCCCTTTGAAATTCAATCTACAATGTAATATCAAAATTTATTGTTACAGGATTAAATTGATTATCTCTCGTCATATTTCAAAGGAAAAATTTGGGTTTCTTGAAGGTTGTCAGATCCATGAAGTAATTTGGGTGGCATGGGAAGATCTGGATTTACATTAATCTCCTTCTCATTCATTTGGGTTTTCATAATTATTTTGGAAGCTGGATTATGTTAGGTATGAAATATGTTTCCTTTGCATTCCTTATCAATGGTGTGGCCTCTCCCTTATTTCATCCCCAGTGAGGGCTACATCAGGGATTTCCTCTTTCCCTTCTACTGTTCTTGCTATTGGCAGAGGGTTTAAGTCGTCTCACTAAAGAGGAATCTCGATTGGGAAGGTTCAAAGGCATAAAATTGGTAAGGATTCTCACCATCACTCACTTACTATTCGTTGATGACATACTAATTTCCTATGGCGGTAGTAGAAGTGATTTTTAGAGCCTCAAATATGTCTTAGCTCTCTTTGGAAAGGCTACAGGCATGATTTTCAACCAACTGAAATATACTCTCTCTACTCATGGTCTGAGTGAAGACGAGCTAGGATATATGGGGGATGCTTTTGCTTTCCATGACTTGAGTATTGATGTTGGCTTAAAATATTTGGTTTTTTATCTAAAGCCCAACCTATACACAAATAACTACTACATGTGGCTCATTGGAAAGATTGAAAAACAAATACAACGCTGGAGTTTTCATTGGTTGTCTAGGGCTGGTCATTTGGTATTAATAAAATTTTTACTAGAAGCCATTCAATTTTATAGGGCCTCTCTGGCCAGGATCCCTAAAGGTATTTTGGAGAAAATCCAGTGCATATGCCTTACTTTCCTGTGGGTTGGAAAATCAGACAAGAAGGTTCTACCGTGGGTCAGCTGGAAAAAATTGGTCATTCCAAAATCACTAGGAGGATGGGGCTTGTTGTGCCTCATTTGCATTTACTTTTGAAATAT